>CM029604.1:82904558-83329558 GCA_017311375.1 Mytilus coruscus
TTCAAAAATATATTTGATAGGAAAACTGCAATTAAAAAAAACAAGTGCAAACAAGGATAACATATATAACAACAAAAGCAAATCGAGTTGAACAAAACACAAAAGAAATGAAATAATTATTAGAACAATAATGACAATTAATCAAATGAATTACCCCAAAAAGATATTGAAAAGTACAGAGAATCTATGTATATCAATCTTTTCCAAGTTATTTAAGGAATGATCTGTAGAGTGAATTGCTTCCTCGGTTATATTGTCCCTCAATAATGACAGTCCGTCACTTACTGCAACTAATAATTGAAGTCCACTTTCCTAAAATAAATGATGTTTTAGAACAAAATCTTTCTCGATATGTCCCCCTGGCTTATCGCCGTTATATATTTTACTTTGACAAGGAGTGAACTGCATTTTTGATCGTGTTACCTGCCTAAGAGTGTTTTCTCCGAGGGAATGACGAGACTTTTAATTTTCTTGAATAACTTTCTGGTGTTTTGATTGCTCAGTTGTTAGTGTATTACGAATGTCATTTACAAATTGCCATTTGAGGTCAACACAGAGTTTAAATGTATTTACTGCTGCGAAGAAGACAAAAACCGATATTCTCGTTAGTAACAAGATTACGGTTGACGCCATCAATGTCAAACTCCGGGTAGATATACAAGAACAAGAATGAAAATTCCAGAATTTCTTCGATACACCTTAATGTTAACAACAGTACCGAACTTTAAATGCTACTTTTGTTTCTCTTGTAACTCATCTTAAGAAGAGTACAAAAGTGGTACGTTATTTTCCCCTTTAGTCTCTACCGCCTTTTTGTCTTTTGAAATGAAATAGTGAATTGTTGATTAATGCTAACCTTAAGGAATAGGTGGTATTCATTATCTTTGAAATGAAGTTCACACGACACAAGGTATCATAAAACTACCCAAAACAATCCTCCTAAATTTAATTCTCAGTGTATATTGTTAAATTGTGTTATGAATTTTTGCTCTAGAACTCATGGCTAATTTAATTTATGCAAAACGAGAAAAATGTAAACATTCTCTTATGTAGAGATCTAACCATAAAGTATTTAAATAGCAACAGCCTTATTAAAAAATGTAAAGATTGTAAAGTACTTTTATATTTAACCTTTAAGTAAGGTTGTTTATCATTTGCTATTATAGTCAATTGTGATATATTTATTACATTACAGTGACATCACCGAGCCACTTATAGACTGAAGTGACGGATAGGAATCAGATTTTGAAACAAATTTACTTTTCTGAAATCAGTTACGAAACGAAAGGTTTTATCTGGTTTCGGCACAAGCAGAACAAGGAGAGCTCCATTCACTGTTACTCGGCTCAATAATATCATTGTCAAGCATATATTTAATTTCTTTTCTTTTCTTTTCTCCATCTCTAATCTTTCCTTCATTTCAAGTTCTGCCTGTTTTAATTTAAATTCATCTTCTTTTCTTTTCTTTTCTCCATCTCTAATCTTTCCTTCATTTCAAGTTCTGCCTGTTTTAATTTAAATTCATCTTCTTTTCTTTTCTTTCTCCATCTCTAATCTTTCTTCTTTTCCAATTGTTTTAATTTAAATTCATGTTCTAATTCAAGCTGTTTTAATTTGAAAGCATCAACATTTTCGACCTTGAGTTCAAGAGCCTCTTCACCTAAAATTTCTGCGTCAACTAATTTGTCTATTACCGAAATATATCACTTTATTCCTAAAACAATAACATCATCATTTTAATTAAAAGGATTGTGTGAAATATATCACTTTATTCCTAAAACAATAACATCATCTAGAAAAGGACAAGTAAGTTATTGTTGATATTTTGGCGTCCGAAGCGCTTTTCAGGAAAAGTGTAATTTGAAAGCCTGTCCATCAAATTTTGATTCAACTAGTCATCGATATGTTGTTTTTGTCTCCTAATAATATTACGGCAGTGTGGTATGATTACTATTGAGACAGCTTTGCACTAGAACCCCAATGGCGTAGACATTAGTATCAATAAGTCACCGTACAACCATCATCAATGAGCAAAACCCATACCGTGTAGTAAGCTATGAGAATCCCTGACATGACAAAAATATAAAACAATTCAAACAAGAAACTTAACGTGCTGATTTTTGCTTAATCCATAAACAAAAAACAAATAGGACAGACAGCACAGAACGATAACCACTGAATAACACATCTTTACTTAGAATAGGTATAATTGATAACGTCTATGTCATTTGGTCTCTAGTGAAGAGTTGTCTTTTTGGCAATTATACCACATCTTCTTTTTTTTCATATATCAAGAATATGGCGGTTTAAACATGTTTGTCAGCGCCAAATCTTCTCTTAACTAAGGGCAGTAGTGTTACACTACAACATAAAAATTAATAAACAAACTCGAAAAATCAGTTTCAAAGGGCATGGCTAAACAGATTGGCACGAAGACAAAGCTAGTTACAAAACGACAAGATACAAGTACCAATCTATTTGCGGTTAGTTACTAAACTTCAGTTCAAAGTCAAAGTCAAATTAAACTCATATGTACATCATATTTTTCCCAAAAAAACAAATTTCAATCAATACTCAGCAACATATTTTGCACGAAGACTGTATGAATCGTCTGAGTAAACATACTCCGATCCTTCGGGTTTAGCAAAAAAAAACCGAAAACAACACGTTATACATTTCATGCGTCCGAAGCGCTTTTCTGGATTTACCTTCATCAGGAACGCTCAAAGCCGACTATTTGAAAGCCAAGGATGTATAAGGACAGAAAACGTTTTTTTAAACCAAAAAACTAATAAAAAAAAATAGCCAAATCCATCTGAGGCAAACTTTGCCTGAGGGGGTTGAAACCTTAGTTTTTTTTATAATTTCTCAATTCATAAAGTTCATAAAGGGGCAATTTTAAAAAGTTTGTTATTTGCAACTTATTTTACAGTTTGTTCTTGTGTTGTGCTGTAACACCACTGTCACAGGTAAGTGAGGAGGGTTAGCGCCTACGAACACATTTAACACCGCTTTATTATTATTAAATATACCTCTCCCTAGTCAGGAGCCTGCAGTCCAGTGGTTGTTGTTAGTTCATGTTTGACATATATGTTTTTCGTAAATTGTTTTGTTTTAAGCTAGGCAGTTAGTTTTCTCGTTTGAATTGTTTGACATTTTTCATGTCAGGACCTCTTATAGCTGATTTAACGGTATGGGCTTTACTCGTTGTTGACGGTCATGCAGTTGCCTTTAATTGATTATATCCACTTCAGTTGAACTCTGAAGGGTTATTGTTTCATTGGCAGTCATACCACATCTCCTTATTTTTATCTTGTCCGATGCCAACTTATTACTGTCGACAGAATGTGTACCATAAAGTCCATTACAGTATAGCAATATATATTTTGTTTTTGTTTTAACGTATTAAAACAAAATCAATATGAGTACTGACAAAACAATAATCAAAGATCTTGAAACCGTGTTTAAATGAAAACCTTTACAAATCAGTGTCCTCAAAGGATTAGTAATATGTTAACGTGGATAGTTCCTAAATTAACAAGTTTTTTAAAACACCATCACCATGAAAATAAGGATGTGCTATCTATTTTGTAAACAGGTTTCTACAATAACAGCATTGATTAATTGTTGGGATACGTTTTTTTTTTTTTTTTTTTATTTCGGCTGCAACACATTTAATCATATATACTAAAAGTTCTAGATATACATTTTCCATCTATTTTCTTAAGAATTGCAATTTTTTGTTTAGAAGACATCATTTAAATATAGAGACGCAGATTCGTTACATTTATGACAAAGAGATCCATTTTTTGCTGGACACTTTTGAATTTCGTAGTCATTTCGAAGCTACTAACATGACATCCCTTTATTAAAAATCTTTTTAAATTTCGCCGTGGATGAAATTCTAATTTATAAAGAAACTAAGGTCGCACGTTCCCCATTTGTTGATCATGTAAGGATTTTGGTTATTCCTTTTAGTGCCATTAAGATCACAAGCTCATGAGGTAATCATTTAATTTTACATCTTTGTTCCTGATGAAATTTAATCTAAAAACGATTAACGAAAATCATAACGTGTTATTTTCATTTAGAAAAGATCACACATAAGTGGCAAATGCCTATAACATCCCCTAGTGATTTTGCTCAAATTCTTTTGCAGTTTGGACGGTAGTTTTTTTAGTTGAGAGGGTCCCTACATAACGTGGTTGTCCTTATTTTTCAACTGCCCTCCATTGTCTGGCAAATAAAATCCGCCATTCTATCTACCTGCTGCATTTCAAAGTTTAAATTCCAGTTGAATGTTTAAAATACTCGAAATTTTTATACTGTGGTCTCATTTGTTTATAATCTTTTATTGAAATTGCCATAAAAGGAATAACTGAGAGTTCTACAAATTGTCCAATGGTAAATATTTATGTTTCTGCAACATACGAGTTTGTGCTTCACTTATATCCTCGACAACAAGTACCAGTGAATCCACAGTATTTTTTCATACACATGCAACTCAAATTATTCTGCGTTCGACTTTTTTGCGATCTCTGGTAATCAATGTTGTATGCAGAATAACTATACAAAATTAGAAATAAGAACAATAGTAAATGGACGGTTATGTGATGTGGCGTTGATGCATGGGTCAGGTAATACACGTTGTGATTGCAATATATTGTATAGGTGAATAAAAGGAGAAAGTTTGATAAGGAACCTTTTCTAGCCCTTGTGTTCGAAAATCAAAAAGTATTGTAAGTCTACCAAACAACATCCTTCAGATGTCAAGAAGACACCAGTATTGATATTTTTTTATAACATATTTGCATTAGGGCTTCAAACATCTTAAATTTTAAATCTAGTGTAAAACGGAATAAACTGCCAAAAGGACTTATTTTGAGATCTTGTCAGTCATTAGTATTGATATATGAGCAATGGCATTTCCTAAAACGATAATTTGCTACACGATGTACTTTACACATAACTAATCTGTGTAAAATATACCTTTTGGGTAAGGCTAATAAATATTTTGTCCAAAAACCTAGGTGAAAAAGGTCATTTTAGGTCTAATAAATGCACTTATCATACCGTAGCCTTTGATATACACACTGTTATATAAGGAACATATGGTATGATTACAAATGAGAACAAATATACAAATAAAGTGATCTATTCCCGAATATGACTGTTATACCGAGTGTGAATTTGCATTGCTATACGACGTGTCTCGGTATTTTGTACATCCAACATTCATGTATTTATTTTTGATGTTTCTGTTATGGCTTCGGTTGTATAATGTGTTATGTCTTATCGTTTGTAGTCCAAATAATTATAAAATAGCCTTTCAATACCATCATTGTCAAGAAAATTGTTTGGACTGGTATTGTGTAAATAATTGTATAAAGTTCGATATTGCATGTGCGTCACTGTTTGTGATGTCATGTGGTGTCTGTCGTTGATGGAAGATGTTCGCTATTGTTCTGCGGTTTGCATGTTGTGTCGACTATTATATTATTTGTTTGTGCGTTTCTCTGTGATATGAGTGTTTGTGCTGTATTTCTGTCACGTAGTGTTGTCATTTTAACGATATATTTTTTAACATTGCCATGTAAGCGGAAGGTTTGGCTAGCCATAAAACCAGGTTCAACCCACCATTTTTTCTTAAAATGTCCTGTACCAAGTCAGGAATATGGCAGTTGTTATCAAATAGTTCGTTTCTATGTATGTTGGCGTTTGTTTTTGTTGCACTTCAGTGTTCCTGTTGTTCCTTTGTTTTCATATTATAGTTGATGTGTTTCCCTCGGTTTTAGTTTAACCCGGATTTGTTTTCTCTCAATCGACTTATGACTTTTGAACACCGATATACTACTGTTGCCTTTATTTATACAATTAGTCTAGATTTATGTTACTGATATTTACCATGTTTTAAGCAAAATAAAGTTTTCATGTTGATTAATTAAAATGCATCCTGTTTAGGAAAGTTTCCTTAACGTTGGAAGAACTGAATTTATATTTCTATATTGTATGTGCCGGCTCGTATACATAGTACTACTTTTTCAATACTGACAATACGTTTCCTAAGTCATCCCTTAGTCCTCCGATTATTGATACTCATCGCCGTAGAGTGTAAGTGTTTGAACGCAAAAAAACTAAATGTCTTTATGTAGAAACATATATTGCTTTAGTTACCAGTAAATAGAATAAAGTCGTCAAGATTTAGCAAAATTTTACAATTACCTATATATGTTTTTATTAAGCAAATTGGTAATGAAATCAGATATATTGGTTGCGTTTTCAATAACTGGTCGAATACTAAAGTAGTTAAAAGTGTTGCAACGATCCTATGTTTGTACAATCGTCTGATGATATATATATTTGAAAGAAAATCTAATCAAACAAATCATTTAACAATCACGCTACCATTTGCAGTTTACATGATGTGGTTATTTTACGAATATATTTGAAAATCCAACCTAGCTCAAAGAAAGAAAAGCGCTGACTATTTAAAAATGACCCATAGTTTAGCCAAAATTGGACAGGGAAGAAAAGATAAGAAACACGCATTCATTTGGAACAGAAAATCCAAAACATACAAAGGATGTTCCATTGGATGTTGGGTGTGTACTGATTGATATTTTTTTCTTAGATACATGATTTTTTATAAGTTGTTATTGGCTTTGAAATAACTGTCAGTAACTGCGAGTATTCAGCAGTTAGTGTCTGTTTTGTTGTTAGCAATGAGGGACGGATAAATACCCTACCACGTCCGGTCTGTGTTATTTTTTTTTTTTTTTTTTTTTATGTTTTTCTGCATTGTATCGATCTGATTTTATAATTTGTTCTTATGTTGTGCTGGTACTGGTCCCAGGTAAGGGGGAGGGTTGAGCGCTAACAAACATGTTTAACCCCGCCAAATTTTTTATGTGCCTGTCCCAAGTCAGGAGCCTGTAGTTGAGGGGTTATCGTTGGTTCATGTCTGTTATATTTGTTTTGTTATAAATTAGGCTGTTAGTTTTCTCAATTGAATTGTTATTTTTTCATGTCGGGGCCTTTCATAGCCGACTATACGGTATGGGTTTTTCTCATTGCTGACGGCCGAACAGTTGTCTATAATTGCTTATAATTGCTTACATCCAGTTGTTTTATTGCCAATCATAAATCATAGAACATCTCCTTATTTTAAACATTATTCATTTAAAATATAATGGTAAAAGAAAAATGCTTTACAAAAAATTTGTCAATCTATTATCTCTGTTTGAAATATTCCTAATTCACGAACGATTTATTCATAACTAATATTAGATTAATGACGAAAACATCTTCATAGGTATGTCAAACATGGATACTAGTTTAACAAACTATTGACTAAATAGCAGTGAGCAAAGTCTTTATAATTGTATATAGTATGTACACAAACGCTAATTCGCTTGTGTTGTGTTGAAATGTTTAATGTTACTCTTTACTGATCGATAAGAAGGTCTTAAAGATTGACGTAATGGAATGAATGCCTCTATTTTGCACTTGTACTTGAACGAATTACTTTAAATTTATATCTAACATTTATGTGGCATTGTCAGTTCGTTTTCGATTTATGAGTTTTATATACCTTAGATATCTTTTGTAAATCTTTCATGTTAAGGTGAAATAGTAAAACACTAAACTTACACACAGAATTATACAACAAAACAGTTATTTGAAAAAAAATGTTAAGGAAAAGGTGTTTTGTCACCAAAAAGAAAAAAAAGATACCATCTGGGTAAAACAAGTACCATGGTTTAAATAATAAAAGCAAAAAAAAAGCAACACCATTGTTTAAAAGCAATAAATGGCCTAAATGAAAAAAAAAAAAAAATGCCTCAGACAAAATACTCTGTATATTTCGGTCATCTAGTTTTATATGATAAATATTCATTTTTAAACATCCCTGTAATATATATACCTGCCTTGGTAATGGACTTTTTTTGGAACTTCCTTTAATAAGCCCGAATTTTATGTGCCTTGAACGGAAGTCTACTGATATAAATGTTGGTTCGCTGTATTGCGGGGCAATGGTGAGAGGTAAAACGAAATCAACCTTTTACCTTAGTTTACAAATATTTCAAGCTTTAAAATCGAGTTAGATTTCAAACATGGTAGAATGAAAAGACCAATGATTAATAATTTCTATATTTATAATAACCTAATAGCATCTTAAAATCCACAGGAATTATACTACTGAAAAGGCCGAAAGTCTTCTAATTTATTTTAGGGGCATGTATAATCCTTTTGTAATGGCTGTCGTCATTTCAGGGTAAATCGTCTTCCTTCATAGAAATATGGATTAAGGATCAGTCAATATTTAAATAAATTTCAAGTGAGGTTGCATGAGTTCCTATAATCGTTCTTTTAATTACATTTTATAGTCAAAGTATGTGATCAAACGGAATTGAATATTCATACATAAAAACAGGCATAGTTGGCAATGTATTATGGAATGCCAACACAATAATAAAGATAAAAGCACCATGTTAATTATTCGGAAATGTTAAACTTAATTTTGATCAAAGCATTCACAAACTTTACAGAATTGGATATGTATTAAAAAACTATAGCTTTAGTGTCGGTGTGGGTCCTTTGTTGAGTCATGGTGCAATTTGATGCACATTCTATTATATAGACAGTCCATAAGTATTCAAAATGAATGAACTTTTTACAGATAAATATCTTACCACAACACTTGAACAGAATAGTGATCGGAGGTGGCGAAAAACGTTATCTTGTATTGACAATCATACACAAAGATACATTGTTAATCAATTAAATCCACACAGGCTTTTATTTTAGATCATTGTGGCCTATTATTAGTAGTGGAATTTTCGACAAAATATATACTCAGTGCCTGGATGTTGCAATGGTAACGGATGAGAGCATTGTCATTGCCTATTATGCTATGCCGATTGTAGTTTTATGATCTATATAAGTTCTAGAAAAAGAGAATTATATTTTATTTATAACTTCTTGTTTTTCAAAAATACTATAAATCATCTATGTTTCAGTAAAAAAGCTGAAAAACAATAAAACGGCTATTTTCATGACAGTCCAACTAACGGATGTAAAAATAACAAATTTGTTTATATAATGTGTTGTTACATTGATTTTTCATCTTAATCGCTTTATGAGATATTTTAAATCCGTATACTGTTGTTGCCTAATTTGTATAATCGTCAAATTCGCCTCACTAAGAGTCGATTTTTTTTTTTTTCATTTTGAAATCAATTTTATTCTGCATTTTACATGTGGAATAGGTCGTGAGTAAACACTATACTTTATTCATTAGAAAAGATGTGTCATTGTATTATTTTTAAGAAAAATAATATAACGTAAAATTAAAAAAAACAAATAAAATGCCTTTATGTAAGTATCTATAAAATGTTAAACTAATAATGAATAATATACATCGCAATTGTTACCCTGAGTTATAAAAATAACAGAAATACAAAACCATAAATACGGGCTTTGATATAAGTGAAATTGAGGAACATAATTGTTGTGAACACAAAATATATTTCATTTATCACAGATATTTTATATCATTTTGAATTCGAGAGCTAATGCCCCTTTAAACAATCCTAGGTTTTTGTGTTGCTGAACTTTTAGTTTTCTGGATAGTAATTTGTAGTACGTTGTTTGTAGTTTAAACGATTTGTTGTTGTTTGGTCATAATCTTTTTCTGTTTTTTTTTTTAACTTAAGGAATAAGCGAGTTCGGAGTTCTGTAATGTGCAAGTGCGAAAAAATTCAAGGAGATCACCCATTAAGGTAGAAAGGTCACTGCAGATAAACAGAGGGATAAATACACAACGGATATCGTGAAAATGCTTTAAAACGTTAGTAATCGTTGCGCATGTAGAAAAATATTTATTGTTACGCAACAAACAGTAGTATTGAATGGTTACATAGTGTTTTCAAATGAGTTTCACGGACAATTGTTCTAGAAAATTAAAAAACGGAGAAACTGGACGGTCATGACATGCATATGTACCGATGGCGTCTTGTAAAGCATTTTTCTATATATTTTTTCATGACAACTATGAACAGAATGCATATATTGGTCTTCCAGTTTGAATGATTCTACGCAAGTAATTGTTGGGGCCCGTTATGACCGTTAACATAGTCATAGCTTGCTGTGATGGTTTACTTTGTAGTTGTATCATTGGCACTCATACCACATCTTTTATATCTATAAACAGACTTTCTTGACCACTACAAACAACACTCAAATAAATAGTGAAACACTTTATTTAAGCACATGTGTATTTTTTTTTTTTTTCAAATACGATAAGCACAAGTAAAAATAGGTATTTCAAGGAAGGCACTTAAATTATTCCACCTACATGTAAACTACAAATTTATGTGTGACCTGGAAACAGTATAACTTAATAGTAAATATGATATGTCCAATATGTGACCATTGACAAAACCCCACCTAGTCATTATTCACTCAAAACACAAGAAATATTAAATGCTCTGTATATATATATAAATAAACACTATTAATTTTCACCAGTTTTAATACTTGCTTTGAAAGCAGCAGTAGTTATTCAAATTCAGTGTTGCATACAATTTCTTAATCATAATGAATAAATGAAGGAGATGACAAAAATTGAGACCATGTCAATATAACACAACTATTAAAATAAATAATGAAATAAAAACTGTTCTCAATTAGTGCACATAATGACAGTTTGTAAATGCACAGACAGTATTCCTCAAAAAGTGTTTTGGACAAATTCTCACAAAAGTCTAACACATCACAATACAAAAATTGATTATTTATAAAAAAAAACAATGTATAAAGTTTATAGTGGCATTCATTTGTTAGTTAATTCCAAGGATTTGTATAGTTAGACACTGCATAACAGTTTTGTAATATATCTTGGTTAATTTGCACAAGGTACTGGTCATCAGCTGAGAATGCAGATCTCTTTAGCCTAAAACTGTTTCAGTTGACATCTATTAGAGGTTGAAAAATAATGGTGCTCACTTTATTCAGTTTACACAGGTTGCTCTGTAATGTTTATTACTTGGTGACAATAGGTTTTGATTGGTCTTTGTTTCTTTTCTTTCAGGTATTATTCAAAGTAAAGGTCAAGATATTTAAAGTTTCCTTGTAATGTTAAAGAGAATTTGTATAGTATGAGAATTTGTTGTGTTGTTGGGTGTGGTAATTCCACCTACCACCTCAACAAATGGATGAAGAATTTGTGTCCAGTTCATAAGTGTAATTTTGGAACAAGGTCTTGTAATTGTGAACCACCTTTCAAGTTGTTTCCATTTCCGACAGAAAACAAGAATCACGATTTAAGGAGAAAATGGATGATTCAAGTTAATAGAATTGACCCAATAACTAATAAAACTGGACTCCAAAGTCTTATGACAGGGTTTGCTCAAATTATTTTGAGGAATGTGCTCCAACATAAAATGTCCTTATCCATCGGTAAATTTAGGGCACACTGTAAAAACAACTGTAAGACCATCTAGAAAGATAATTCTTAAACATCAATTTCAAAAGAAAAGCAAGTCTGTGTCTGAAAATACTAGTACAATTGAGTCATCTGCATTGCAAGACATTCAAGACACAAATTTACCAGTAGAAGACATTCAAATATATACAGCTACACCGTATATTGACTTTGTTAAAAAATCTGCACAATCAGACCACTGTTACACTGGTATAAATAAAGATAAAAACAGTACATGTACAGAAAAGCTTCAATCTGACACTAATCTTACCAAATCAGACCATTCATATGCTGGTAAATGTGACTGTTCTTCAAACTGTGTTTGTATAAGTTGCTTCACTAAACAACTAACTTTCAATAAACTAAATTCACAATTAATTTATTTACAACAACAACTACACAGCAAAGGCACAAAAACATGGTTCATACAACTATGACAAATAACATAGTGAAAGATGACACTAAAACACGTTTGTACACAGGGCTGCCAAATGCAGATGTATTTGATAGGCTATACAAGCATTTGTTACCTCGTGCAAAAGATTTGGTCCCAAAAGAAAATTGTCTGTCAAAGATGAACTTGTCATGACTTTGATGAAGTGTAAGGTTGGTATGAACAGTGAGCTACTGGGTGATTTTTGGTGTTCAACTGTCAGTTGTCTCACAGGTGTTAAATACATGGTTGAAGTTTCTGGCGTACGAGTTGAAGCCTCTTATACATTGGCCAGACAAAGAAATAACAAAGAGACATTGCCACATGTATATACTTCAATTGCTCCTAATCTTAGGTGCATCATAGACTGCACTGAAATATTCATTGAGACCCCGATATATGGAATTACAAACACAAACATGGTCTGATTACAAAAAAAAACAACACTCTTAAGTTTTTAGTTGCAATGGCACCAAATGGCAGCATTTTCTACATTTCCGAAGCTTATGGCGGGAGGGCCTCTGATCGCTTTTCTGTTATGGACAATGGTTTTTAAATCTCATTGATCCAACTGATGAGGTAATGGTAGATAGAGGTTTTCCCATACAATCAGACTTAGTAATGAGACAGGCAAAATCGATTATACCACCACCTGGTCAGTGGTCAGAGCAGATGACTAAGGAAAATGTACTGAAAACAAAGGCAGTTGCCAATGTTAGAATTCATGCTGAAAGGGTAATTGGCCGAATCAAGTGTTTTCAAATTTTGAAAACACATTGCCTATTACTTTGGTTCATTTGGCAAATGAGATTTTACAATTTGTTCCGCTGTATCTAATTTGAAACCACCTTTAGTAAAGTGATAATTAAATAAACTCAACAACAATAATAATGTGTTTTCATTAACACTGATTTAAAAGTTTAGACAACTTGGCTGTAAAAGTTTATCGAGGACTATGAATTGCACATATTTTGTTGAAAAAGATAATCACTTTCAAGAAGATAGACTTCAAGCATTTAAAAATTATTATATTTTCTGTTTGAATTATTGAAACTTAAGGTGCCAAATTTTGATATATTAAAACTTTACGATTTTGTAAATTCAAAATTCTAAAATGTATCACAATGCAGGAGTTTAAAAGATATACGATTTTAAATTTTACCTCAAGGAAAAAAACAAAAAGGGTATATTATGTTTGGTGTAATTTATAGTTTTCAAGTAAAAAGGGAGGGGATATAACAAAAATCACTATGGCCCTGAAAATATTACCTGATAAAATGTTGTAGGTTATGATTTGGTTTCATTAGTTATTTGGGGCAAGAAGCAAAAATAAAGGAGTGTGACCGATCTTAACAGACTACTGTTATAGTTTTCACTATAATACTTAACAATCACTATAACTGTCTTTAGACCTCACCTCATATAACAGACAGTTTTAATTTTTGGCCAAGAGAAAGAAATGTCTATGTACTTTTCTATAATAAGTTTATTTCAAAACCTTGTTTCAAGAATGGTGAATTTAAAAATATATAATTATGGCTGTTAACCATGATAAAGACAACTTTTCTTAGAACTGATTAATTATTACCAAATAAATGTTTTGAAAAGAATGCATAAACATGAAGAAATAAATTTGGAAAGGGTATAAACAAATGTCAAGTAATTATAACACACTGTCCACACTAGGGACTATATTTGTAGACAACGAAAATCAAGGCAAGATAACTGTGTTCCCGGACCAATACACCTGAAAAGTACATTGTATTGTTACAATACTGCTTCAAAGCATGTTTTCACTGAAGAAATATAAAAATATGTAGGCTGTCTTAAAGATAATGATTAAAATGGTCTTCAACTTTTAAATCTTCCTTCTTTCTCTTTGCTTCTCTTGCATATACTCCTCTGCAATATCATAATAAATAAGTCATTGTTTTAAACTGATTCTAGAAATAATAATACACTTTTTGGGGTTAAATAAAATATTCAGTATATATATCATGATATTAAATACATATATTTGTTTGTACTAACTTGCGGATTTAATTTGTGAAAATTCCAAATTGATTTTTTTGTCTCTGTTATAAATACTGTTAATAAAATATAAATGTTTTATGTAGTTACTTTTATTATCTGGTGATGTCAATTTTATATTCTGTCGACAGTATCTAGCAATCAACAACAAAATGGGATATGATATCATATATATGTGAAGCAAAATATTAAAAATATTTGACCTAAAATTGAAAGAAAATTTTAATACCTTTAACAGGTATAAATACCATACAATATTCATTATATATTGTATATGTTGCTATTCAAAGAGTCAAGAAAATTCTTCAATATAAAAAGAAGATGTGGTATGATTGCCAATGAGACAACTCTCCACAAGAGACCAAATGACACAGAAATTAACAACAATAGGTCACTGTACGTCCTTCAATAATAAGCAAAGCCCATACTGCATAGTCAGCTATAAATGGCCCTGAAATGACAATGTAAAACAATTCAAACGACAAGTTTGATATGTTTAACAAGCAGCATATAATATCAAAGTCTGTCAGAGTGTACCAAAAGGTGTAAAATATTTAAAATAGAAAATATTTCAACAGACAGATGGATAGACAGATGGACAACAGTACACCATATTACATGTACGTCTAGTCTTAAATGACATAGTATAAAACTGCCTTGTCCAAATTGTTTAACCTGAAAGGGACAGACAAAACAGCCAAAAAACAATGCTTCTACTACTGTAGGTGGGACATAAAAAATATACCTTATTCATAAACTGTTTTCCTTACTAGCTTCACAGTCATCACAGTACCATTTATCCATGTTCAACATACCATCAAAACCAATGCATCCCCAATGAAACCATTTTCTACATTTGTCACATCCTATACTGTAGTCAGATTCACAGTTGTTGTCCAGTTCATCCAGTTCTAAACATGTTTGCTGACATGAGCCACACAGATAAATTGGTTTTGGTTCAACCTTTTTACGTCCCTTGTTGAGTTTTTTCCCTTTAGCTTGTGTTGGTTTTGTTGGTTTACATGTACTTATTGCCAAAAGTGGTATGCTGTCTGAAATACTCTTCATGCCACTTGATGTTTCTGTGTGTGCAACCTCTTTTTTATATCCTGAGTCAGAAGCTCCACTACAACATATTTAAGAAAGAAATTTTCCAAATTCGATACAATCTTTTCCCAACAATCCTTCTGGAACAGAATTCTCCAAGTGGTGTCCATGTTTGGTAAATACAAAGAAATCACACCATTGTTTATTGCAAATTGCCATTTGCCCTTGTATCTGTGTATAGTAGTTGTGGTTTCTTTGTAATGTGATGTTACTACCTTCTTTGACTAAGTATGTTAGATTTTCATGACTTGGTATGGTGTGTGCAATACTTTATGGACATTTAACCTCCAACACACCAGAACCACTGCAAGAACACTCTACCATACCATCTGGACTTGAACCTAAATAGCCCTTTTGGTGTCAATGTACAGCCCTGTTTCCTCAACTTTTAAATCTTGGTATTTCCTCTGTAACAGTATACAC
This sequence comes from Mytilus coruscus, assembly GCA_017311375.1. Taxonomy (NCBI): domain Eukaryota; kingdom Metazoa; phylum Mollusca; class Bivalvia; order Mytilida; family Mytilidae; genus Mytilus; species Mytilus coruscus. The sequence continues at coordinate 82,920,038 of CM029604.1, forward strand.
TTATACTTCGTTCTGGCTACAGGTTCCATGATCCTACCATACTTCAATGCAGGATATTACTATTTTTTCTGTGTAGCCAAGGATCTCACTGACTAATGATCCTGTGTTCACAGCGTTATTTTTCTTCAATGTTTCTGATTTTGTGAAAACAGAATGCATCCTAGAACATGTAATTCGTCCTTTCCTTTGATTGAACCATTCTGTGTTTTCACTTTGACCACATGTTTCCTGCAAAATTTTCTCCCTGTCAGCATCTGTGTACTTCAGTTTTCAAGAAGCTCATTATGATCATGACAATTTCCAGCAGTCTCTGGTAATGATAACGGTAAAATGGTCCCTCAGTAGTTGTGACAGTTTCTGTTGACAGAACATTATAATCTTCAGATGGTTCATAATGTGTGTAGTTCTGGTGTATGTACTGGAATACTGCAGCATTTTGACATGCTGGTAGTAGGGCATTACTCAACTTCCCTAAAGATGGTTTTGATCCCTGTGTTGGCTGAAAAGTTGTCGTTTGATTGGGTTAATTGGCTGACCTTGTCCTACAAAATAAAAATGTGAGTAATCGACACTGAAGTATGATGGAACAGTTCATTTCACATAAGAGAAAAATTATGCTAACATATCCTAAGTCTCCAAAGTAAACAAAATGACATTAAAAGAAATTTTATAGGCAAGCAATGTCCTTGTATATTTGAACAATTGGTCAAAGTGAAAATACAGAATGGTTTAAAATTTGAATATTGCATCCATCAACATTTTTATCGTTGGGACCTCTTCTACAAATGTAGGTACACTCCATGGTAAACTGAGTTTTAAGAATACACAAGCCAATTAAATGTCTTCTCCAGCATGTCCAGTAGTTCAGAAAATAAAATCATTTAATTTATACTTACATTTTTTAATGAAAAATAGTAGTATATAAATGAAGTTTTGTGTAAACTATTTGTATGCTGCTTGCATATCTATTACTTCCAAAGTTTTCTTACTACATGTAGGTAAAATATACCTTTCTTAAACAGTTATAAAATGGCAAATAGAACATCAACAGAACTTTTGCACATTTCATAACAAGACAAGAAAGTAAGAACTGCACAGAAAATGAAGAACTAATAACCAACAATCTGGACAAATAAAATAAAATTTCATAAATACAGTACAAATTCACATGCAATTTTTTAAATAACAAACTTATTTCATGCAATTTCAAATGCAGAATACATTTTATACCTCCTTTAGAATAATGTGGTTTCATTATTTTTAATTCAGAAAGTTTTTTGGTTGAAAGACAGACTTTTCTGTACTCGGTGACTTCCTTGGAATTTGATACGACTGTCATACAAGTGAGAGGTTTGGCTAGCCATAAAACCAGGTTCAATCCACCATTTTCTACATAAGAAAATGCCTGTACCAAGTCAGGAATATGACAGTTGTTATCCATTCGTTTGATGTGTTTGAACTTTTGATTTTGCCATTTGATTGAGGACTTTCCTTTTGAATTTTCCTCGGAGTTCAGTATTTTGTGATTTTACTTTTTCCAGACACATGGCTTGAAGTGCAAGATTTATTATTTGCACCCCATTGCCAAGCATAGTCTACTTTGAATAAAATGGCTGCCATATGGTTGCAAGTCTCTCCCAATCTACAAATTTTAACACAAGAATAGAAAGTTGTATATTTATACCAACATGACCAAATAAAATAGTAAAATAATTTACTAAAAGCAGTCTTATTTTGTATGGAAGACGATGTAACATTTGTTTAGCAATGGGTGAAATTTCTACTGTATAGCGGAAGCATAAACTATAAAAGTTTAGCATGTTATATCAGTATTTGTCTAGAAGTTAAAACTTTATGCAACAGTCTGTAATGTAAATAATGAAAATGTAATAGTATGCATATGATTGTCAGAAATTCTGTATGACACATGTGAATATTTTGACTTCAAAATGAATAAAATGCTCCGCTGGGCACAGCTTGATACGACCGCAGAGGTCGAACCCTGAACAGTTGGGGCAAGTATGGACACAACATTCAAGCTTGATACCGCTCTGAATTTGGATTGTGATTAAATATTTGACATAGCATAGGTTTCTGACACAGAATGAATGTGGTCTAAGAACTTAAAATTTTAATTTACCTATTATGGTCCAATATCAATAATCTAAATACATGGTTAGATTCAGCATATCAAAGAACCCCAAGAATTCAATTTTGTTAAAATCAAACTAAGTTTGATTTTGGACCCTTTCGACCTTGATGTAGACCAATTTAAAAACGGGACCAAAAATTAAAAATCTAAATACACGGTTACATTTGGCATATCAAAGAACCCCAATAATTCAATTTTGATGAAATCAAACAAAGTTTAATTTTGGACCCTTTTTGAACCCCTTATGATTCATCACCCCAAATTCAATCCCAGCCTGCCCTTTGTGATATGGTACCTTGCAGTACAATTTCAGAGAGATTCATTTGACTTGAACACAAGTTATTGTCTGAAACTAGAAAAATGCTTGTTTTTTGGTCCCTTTGGCTCCAAATTCCTAAACGTTTAGGGCAATTACCCCAAACTCAAACCCAACTTTCCCTTTGTGATATGGAACCTTATAGTACAATTTCATGAAGATCCATACACTTATCCCCAAGTTATTGTCCTGAAACTAGAAAATGCTTGTTTTTGTCCCTTTTTGGCTACTTATTCCTAAAATTTTGAGGCAATTACCCCAAAATCAATCCCAGCATTCCCTTTGTGATATGGAACCTTGTGGTACAATGTCAGAGAGATCCATGCACTAACACACAAGTTATTGTCTGGAAGTTACAAAAATGCTTATTTTTGGCCCTAATTCCTTAACTGTTGGTACCATAACCCCCAAAAATCAATCCCAACCTTCCTTTTGTGGTATTGAACCTTATGGTAAAATTTCATAGAGATCCATTCACTTAAACTAAAGTTATTGTGCGAAAACCAATGTGTCTTCGGACGACGACGCCAACGTCATACCAGTATACGATTTTGCGGTCATATAAAACAGCAATAAAAGATTAAAAGTGGTGTTTCTATATCACTTTGAAGCCTTGCAATTTGAATGTTTTTAAATTTTGTAAGTCCATTCAATTATCCTAAATATTTTATATATATATATATCTTTTAATATTCTTTCTTTTCGAATTATTACCATGGTTACTGCATATTTTTAACATACCCAGCAAAACATGTAAAGTAAGCTGTCTGAATTTCCCAGAAACTTTCTCAAGTAGAACCCATGTTGTATGTGGCACATCATTTAAGCGCTGAGATGCAGTACATTCTGCCTTCAAAAACAATATGGACTATTGTTGCCAATATGATGGTAACAAACTTCCTTCGGCCATCCAGATGTAAAATAACTGTAGGCCTTTCCTCCTTGTAGTCCTTCATCAACCTGTCACTCAGTGATTTGTCTTCTTTTTCTGAAGGAAGGTTGCTATGTCATAGTACATAGTTGGAGGCCACATAGAAACACCCTTGGATTCTGTAATCCATCCACTTGTCAAGTCTATCAAGGGATCTGGAACAATACCTATGAAGAAGAAAGATTTTGTTTAATGATTTTATTTAGATTTAATTATAACACTGTAAAGCTATTTTTGCTATATGTACTTCAAAGGATAGACTATTTGAAAATAGATAGGCTCGTGGCAGTAATGGTAATGCCGTATATTTGGGTGTAAAATATAACCGATTATGTAGGATTTAATAATGTCCCCATGAAATAATGTCCACCGGACACAATTTCATAATAAATACTGTCCATGGACAATATTTACTTATTTAAATGTGTGCCGGACATAATTTCCTATGAAAATATGTCCTCAGAATGAAAAAGTGTCCATGAATATGGACATTATCTAATACCATAATATTGTTCAGGTAGACATTTTTCACAGTACATGTACATTGTTTCCGCCAGGACATTTTTTATATGATTAAAGTATTAAATGATATCCATTGCCTTGTTATTACTGGACGTGTTTTAACCTTTAATTGCAAATTTTGATTACATGTAATTGTTACCTTGACAGAGAGTTGTCTCATTGGCACTCATACCATCCTTATCTTCATATTTATATTTTGTAATATATATACATGTATAATTTAAACTCAAATAAGTACCAGATACTGTTCAGTTTTATTTTCCTTGGAGGACACAATTTAATAACATTTACTACGAAATATTGTTCTGTGGGTGGACGATATCATAACTGTAGATGTAAAATGCTGTCCACTTAGGACACAATATTTCATGACAATGGACATTATTTAAAACCAAAATTCTAGATTTTCTATTGCCTTCTTCTCATAATAAATAATTAGTAAAGTTCTTCACATTTGATTTTATACTTTACACTTCCTTCCTATTGTTATTCTTTTATTGTCATTAGCATTGGTATTTCTTAGAATTTAAATTTCTATGTTCATTTCCATCAATTATTTGTTTGTTTACATTTGTATATTAATCAATTTCTAATCAATCCTTCAGATTTTATTAAAATTCAAGTATAATAAAAACAAATTAATGACCTTTGTATTACTTCCTTGGAGGACACAATTTAATAGCAACTACTATGAAAATTTGTCCTGTGTGGACACTACTTCATATCTTTTGCAGTAAAATCTGTCCACTTGAGGGACAATATTACATGGTTATGAACATTATTATATACATATATACCTAAATTCTATGAAAAACTGTCCATTTGGACATTATTATGTCTTACAATTATAACTTTTCTTCCTACAGTTTCAACTATCAACATATATAGTATCACATAGTCACAGGGACTCATTAAAGGTCAACATGTCATAAAATACAAGTTATTTCAATGGACAGGTGAATATTTCCATTAATCTGCACGCTGACAGCATTCTGTTCCAATGATAATTAATTCTTCCCTTTTAAAGTTAATAACTCTCAAATGCTCAATATAATTTAAAGCCCTGTGGATTTACCTCAAGACTATCATCAACCAGTTTAATTCTAACAGATATATATATTTGTTCACCAATGTATTAGTAAGTCACTAGTATAGTCACTCCTTTACAACTCAACCTGTACATGTATTTCTTTACTTATGGTCACCATTCTTTTGTTAAGGTTCATCTATACACTTTAACAAAATGGTTGTGTTTACACCATCAAATTTTCTCTGAATGTAGACAAAACTGTGTAATTCTAATAGTTTTAAATCCTGGCAGCACCTAGATATATACAAGTTGTATTCATTTTGTGCTTTAAAAGAAAAAAACTTTTGTGGATTTTGCTAAACATTTTCTTTCCTTGTCACAGGTGGTGTAAAATAAACAAAGTCATGTGAAATCTTTGAGATGGTCCCCCTCAGGTTATGATTGTATTGTATCATATTGATTGATATGAACAAAAGAGGGACAATAGAAATTTACCCACAACAAAGGTGATTTAAATAGTGTAAATGAGTGGACTGTATCAAAGAAAACTCAGGTGTTTGTTTATTTCACCATCTTCTGTGGCAAGGAATGAAAATGTTCATCAAAAATCCATAAAGTGTTTTAACTTTTAGAACATAAATTGGATGTAACATTAATTTATCTAGGTGCTGCCAGGCATTAAAACTTTAACATTACACAGTTTCGTCTGTACTTAGAGAAAATTTCATGGTGTAAACACAGCTATTTTTGTTAAAGTGTATAGATGAACCTTAAAAGAAATACAATCAGCTTCCAATAGTTCTGCCCTATAGGCTATACAGCTGTCTGTATATCTTATATTTTTTATTTGAGCTATGGGTATTTTGCAAAAGTGAATGTATTTCTATAACTGTAACCTTTGGTGCTTTCAATTTGTCACAGTACTGATCAGCTTTCAGTTTTCTCTCTTCGGCGGGTGTAAGCACTTGCTAAATCTTCATCAAATTAGCGGAATAAACCAGTGTTACAAGTTTTCTTTCTTCCCAGATGTTCTCAAACCACGTATCCGAAGATACTGTTGCAACACTGGTACCGTCCACCGTTTAAAAGTATCAATCGAGGTGTCATTTTCAGACATCTCGATAGAAACCACTCACTCTCCTCAAAATGTAACCGCCAAAATGCTTTGTTTATCTTCCGTCCGATCCCATAATGCAAAGCGGCAAATCTCCTATGTACCGGAAGTAATCGAAACTCGAACTCGTTTATTGATTCCCGCTTCGGTAATCCCCTTTTTGAATATTCCTTGATGACATTGAAATATAAAACACAACTCAGCAATAGTTTGAAACAGGAATCTTTAGAGTATTATTATTTATCTTATACAATTACCGCATTTTTCAGGAGATATGCAATTTGATGATAGATCTATGTAATAGTTTCCGACCAATTACTTCCAAAACACACATTCTGTTTTGCGGCTGTACCCATTAGTTGATTGCGTAAAACATGCCGTGATATCTGTATAAATTAAAATGAATATCATGATAGATGACGAACAATACTACAAGAAACGCATTTAGTCAATTCGTCTGCAATCATTTAACTTTCGAATAGTAAAAGGAAACAAGTTAAGTCTAATGTTTAGTTGTTTTTTGACTGCCTGGTAAACTAATTGTATAATTATTACATATAATAAACTGATCATAGATACCACACTTAAAATATTGTACACCAGACGCGAGTGTTTCGTCTACAAAGAACTCATCAGTGACGCTCGAATAAAAAAAAATTAAAAGGCCAACTAAAGTATAATGATCTGAAGAATAATATTGAGCCATTAAAATGCATGACCAGGCAGTCATAACAACAACTATCCTAGGTACAGTGTGAAAACATCGAAAACTGATACAATTCGAAAGTTAAATGATTGCAGACGAATTGACAAAATGCGTATCTTGTAATACAATGACACATCTTTTCTAATGAATAAAGTAAAGTGTTTACTCACAACCTATTCCACATGTAAAATGCAGAATAAAATTGATTTCAAAATGAAAAAAAAAACAAAAACAATTCGACTCTTAGTGAGGCGAATTTGGCGATTATACAAATTAAGCAACAACAGCATACGGAGTTCAAAATCTCATAAATCGATTTAGATGAAAAATTAATGTAACAAACACATTATATAAACAAATTTATTATTTTTACATCCGTTAGTCGGACTGTCATGAAAATAGCCGTTTTATTGTTTTTCAGCTTTTTTACTGATACATAGATCATTTATAGTGTTTTTGAAAAACAAGAAGTTATAAATAACATATAATTCTCTTATTTTTAGAACTTATGTAGATCATAAAACTACAATCGTCAAAGCATAATAGGCAATGACAATGCTCTCATCCGTTACCATTGCAACATCCAGGCACTGAGTATATGTTTTGTCGAAAATTCCACTACTAATAATAGGCCACAATGATCTAAAGCCTGTGTGGACTTAATTGATTAACAATGTATCTTTGTGTATGATTGTCAATACAAGATAACGTTTTTCGCCACCTCCGATCACTATTCTGTTCAAGTGTTGTGGTAAGATATTTATCTGTAAAAAGTTCATTCATTTTGAATACTTATGGACTGTCTATATGATAGAATGTGCATCAAATTGCACCATGACTCAACAAAGGACCCACACCGACACTAAAGCTATAGTTTTTAATACATATCCAATTCTGTAAAGTTTGTGAATGCTTTGATCAAAATTAAGTTTAACATTTCCGAATAATTAACCTGGTTTTATGTATGAATATTCAATTCCGTTTGATCACATACTTTGACTATAAAATGTAATTAAAAGAACGATTATAGGAACTCATGCAACCTCACTTGATATCTATTTAAATATTGACTGATCCTTAATCCATATTTCTTTGAAGGGAATACGATTTACATGTACCCTGAATTGACAAACATTGCCTTATCACGACGACAGCCATTACAATAGGATTATACATGCCCCTAAAATAAATCGAAGACTTTCGGCCTTTCCAGTTTGAAAATCGGAGGCGTAACCGTAGTATAATTTCTATATAAAAAAAACACAAATCGTAAATAAGCAAGATTCAAAATAAAAATAAAGATTTATAAAAGAATAGATTGTTTATAATTTTTCCTCATATAGGGAAACACCTTGTAGGCTGTTTTTTTTTAGGTTAAATAACCTTTATCTTACCTGCTTTCTTAAGTTTCTTGTTTAATCATGATGATTTTAGCCTTCCGATTTTTTTTTTTTTTTTTTTTTTGCTTTTATTATTTAGACCATGGTACTTGTTTTACCCAGATGGTATCTTTTTTCGTTAACATTTTTTCAAATAACTGTTTTTTTTTTTTGTATAATTTGTGTGTAAGTTTAGTGTTTTACTATTTCAACCTTAACATGAAAGATTTACAAAAGTAACCTACGGTATAAACAAACTCATAAATCGAAAACGAACTGACAATGCCATATAAATATTGGATATAAACTTAAATTTATAAGTTTAAATACATGTGCAAAATAGAGGCATTTATTGCATTACGTCAATCTTTAAGACCTTCTTATCGATCAGTAAAGAGTAACATTAAACATTTCAACACAACACAAGCGAATTAGCGTGTATGTTCTTACTATATACAATTACAAAAGATTGGTTCACAGCTATTTAGTCAAAAGTTTGTAAAACTGGTATCCATTTTTGACATACCTATCAAGACCTCTTCGTCATTATATTATTAGTTATGAATAAATCGTTAATGACTTAGGAATATTTCAAACAGAGAGTATAATTTGACAAATTTTGTAAAGCAATTTTTCTTTTACCATTATATTTTAAATGAATAATGTTTTGCTGTTTTGTTTCTGTTTCCTTTATTAAAATAAGGAGATGTTGTATGATTGCCAATGAGACAACTTGATGTAAGCAATTATAGACAACTATTATAGACGGCCTTCAGCAATGAGAAAACCCATACCGTATAGTCGGCTATGAAAGGCCCCGACATGAAAAAATATGAAACAATTCAATTGAGAAAACTAACAGCCTAATTTATAACAAAACAAATATGACAGACATGAACCAACGACAACCTCTGAACTACAGGCTCCTGACTTGGGACAGGCACATAAAAACTTTGGCGGGGTTAAACATGTTTGTTAGCGCCTAACCCTCCCCCTTACCAGGGACAGTGGTGTACCAGTAAAACATAAGAACAAATTATAAAATCAGATCGATACAAAGCAGAAAAACATAAAAAAAATAACACAGACCGGACGTGGTAGGGTATTTACTCGTCCTTCATTGCTAACAACAAAACAGACACTAACTGCAGATCTGAGAATACTCGCAGTTACTGGCAGCTATTTCACAGCAAATAACAACTTATAAAAAATCATGTATCTAAGAAGAAAATATCAATCAGTACACACCCAACATCCAATGGAACATCCTTTGGTTGTTTTAGATTTTCTGTTCCAAATGTATGCGTGTTTCATATCTTTTCTTCCCTGTCCAATTTTGGCTAAACTATGGGTCATTTTTAAATAGTCAGCGCTCTTCTTTGTTTGTGCTAGCTTGGATTTTCAAATATATTGGTAAAAAAAACACATCATGTAAACTGCAAATGGTACCATTACTGTTAAATGATGTGTTTGATTAGAATTTCTTTCAAATATATGTATCATCAGACGATTGTACAAACATAGGATCGTTGCAACACTTTTAACTGCTTTAGTATTCGACCAGTTATTGAAAACGCAACCAATATATTTGATTTCATTACCAATTTGCTTAATAAAAACATTTATTACATTGGTAGCAATGAATTACATTGATTTCCCAGTCAAATAAAACTGATAATTTCACATGTGAAATAAACGTGGTTATTTCACTTTCTGACGTCATACAACAATAGCCGTTGTCAAGACGTCGATAACGTCGGATCAAAACAAATTGTGAATGCGTAGAAAAAGATATAGTTCCTTACATTTTCTACATAAATTTCATTAAAAAGCCATTAGCCAATGTATTAAAAGAATAACTAATCAAAGAATTCAAATATCGAAAATATTCAACTCGTGACCGAACAACACTGATAATTAACTCATGCGCTACGCACATTCGTGAATTAATGTGTTGTTCGGTCACTCGTTGAATATTTTTCTCTATTTGAATTCTTCGATTAGTTATTCTATAAATATAGGTAATTGTCAAATTTTGCTAAATCTTGACGACTTTTATTCTATTTACTGGTAATTAAAGCAATATATGTTTCTACATAAAGACATTTAGTTTTTTGCGTTCTAACACTTACACTCTACGGCAATGAGTATCAATAATTGGAGGACTAAGGGATGACTTAGGAAACATATTGTCAGTATTGAAAGAGTAGTACTATGTATACAATATAGAAATATAAATTGAGTGTGTCCAACGTTAAGTAAACTTTCCTAAACAGGATGCATTTTAATTAATCAACATGAAAACTTTATTTTGTCTTAAAACATGGTAAATATCAGTGGCCAATTTCACAAAACATCGTAAGTGTAAGATCACACTTAAGACAAGTCTTAAGCCAAAACCAATTTCACAAAGAACTTAGGTCAAAACTTACGACCAACTTTGATCGTAAACTTAAGAGTGCCTCTACCCACACTTAAGTCTCCACGAAATACTTACGACCACTCTTACGATTATCTTAAGTATTTACAAAATGGCCGCGGCATTGCAAATTCTTTTTATGAGACGCCACTTTCGCAGAGAACGAGTATTTCGTGACCGAACAAACCCATTAGAATTATACAATGATGAAGATATGATAAAGCGGTACCGATTTCCCAGGGCCACAGTGTTGGAGCTGATTGACCGAGTGTCACCAATGATAGAGACCCCTACTAGACGCTCAATGTCAATATCAACAAGTACGCAGGTAAAGTATTAAATGAAATAACACTATTTTATAACCGTCCGCACTCAGCTAAAAAAATCAAAATAAAACACGACCTCGACCTCTACCTCAACCGGAAACTATACTTGCATTCACTCGTCCCAAGTACACTTCGTTCAATCTTTCGTCCTCTTAGAACAAAATTATAATAGTGTTGCAAGTGGAATTAAATTGTCTGTGGCGTAGTTTATGCGATTTCAAGTGTACGCTCGTGATGGGTCTGAAGCCCCCAGTGGGTTACAATGAAGAAGTATTATTAAAGTAGTTAAAAGACACCTTACGGCCTTTCTACAATGAGAAAAAAAGCACATCGTGTGGTCGGCTATGAAATGTTTCGACATGAAAACTGAAAAACATTTTCAACGAGAAAACTAACTTCTCCTTTATAACAAAACACACACAAAAAAATTACATGACAGACATGAACCAACGACAACCATTGTTCTATAGGACCCTGACTTGGGTCAAACACATAAATTATTGTTGACTTTGCGGTATGGGTACAAGTTACAAATTACGCAATTACATTTTAAGAAATTAAGAAATTGCATGTTACGTATTATGAAATTAGATTTTACAAGAAATATATAATTATGGCGGACATTCCGGCCCTTCCATATGAAGCTTAATTCTGTCCTATTTTTTAAATACTATCCATGTATATAAAAACTCTACAACAGCCTTATTACTGACAATGGTGATATACCGTCTGGTACTACGAGAAAGGAAAAATCTGAAACTACAACGCTAGATCTAAAGATAAATGATTATAATTAAAAATACTTCAATAGGTGCGTGAACGGCAGTATCAGGGTTTGGAGCATCGATCCTTTTTTCACAACCTCGGTCAACTAAATTGACGAAAGAATATATCGTTTGATAGATTCATCACGCTCTAAACCAAATCGGGGTCGCCCCGATATTTCGACACCCCATTAGTCCGACACCCCACTGGTCCGACAAAAGTTGATAACTGCCATAATACATTTAGAAAATCTACTTCATGAGGTGTGTATGGAGGTTTACAGAACAAAGAAAAGGGGCAAAATATAAAGAATAGTGAAAATGGACCAAAAATAAAGAATAGAGAATAATGACGTGCTAGATTATAAAGATGAAAGAACAATGGGCATAAAGTATAAAGAATAGAGAAAATGGCATAAAAATTGAAGAATACAGAAATGAACGACCCCTCCCCTAGTATAAACACTACTTCGTAGAATCGTTGTTGAAGTGGTATTTGAACTACTCTTTCTTATGAGTATATCACAGGAACAGATAATACCATGAGACCTATCTGGTATTACTATTAAAGAATTCCACGAGCATATGGGAACACTTTCTACTAAAAAAAGAAATGTCATCAGCAGTGCAGTCTCTCATCATAAGAATAAAAGAGTGACGAAAGATACCAGAAGGACATTCAAACTCATAAATCAAAAATAAACTGTCAACGCCATGGCTTAAAAAGAAAAAGACAAACAGACAAACAATAGAATGCGAATGCGTAATAAGGCTTATTCGGTAGGTCACATTCGTGAAAAGTGAACGGGATTGTAGTTATTTACGACACAAGGAACATATCCGCTATAATCTGTGCAACGGATATTCCAAGCATCTCACATACAATCGTTTAAGCAGTAAAGCCTAATTGTAGCCTTAACTTTCTTATTTTTGGGTGAATCTCTGCCGTGGAGGGATACTAAGCTGCATATCTTCATATTAGTTATTCGACAAATTTCACAAAGTATATTTAGTTTGACAAAATGTTCGCTACTCTGCGTCTCAATCATTCTATATTTTGTTTTGGTAAATATATCCCACTATTTTCACTAATACTTAGCTACCAACCAACCTTGGTAAAATGCATTACCTGTTCTTAGTCATTCGACGGACAAGGTCAAGTGATTTTTGATATATATTTAAAATGCAAGTGGGAATAGAAATATTGCAACTTTGGACGTCTGTTTGATTGTGCGGGGTGTATGATTTTCAACAAATGTCAGAGTGGTGACGTTATATCCGATGCCTCGAGTAGAGAGAGTCCCACGCACTCTTCTGCAAGTTAAGAACCATTGCAACAACTCTTTGAGGGGCCGTTGGTGGCCTTTTGTCTGAGCCTGTTGCAAGGCAAAATGTCTGTCCCTATTCAATATACTTTCATTGTCCACTGGCAGTCCAAGTTTCATTATCCTTTTTCATCCGGGATGTCATCTAATACAGGACCTACCTATAGTATTTATTGTTGATTTCTTCTCGTCCTGAACATGAATGTAATATTTGCCACTGGACATTAAGCAAAATATAATATTGCAAGTACTTTATGAATATATCATTCGTTATATAACTCTCAGGAGGATAAGTTTTAACTAATGGGATTATCCTCTTGAAATAAAGACTACTTATCGAAAAAATTGTTCAATTATTCAGTGTCGGACTATTGAGGTGTCGGACTATTGGGGTATCGGACCAAAGAGGGTGTCGGACTAATGGGGCGTCGGACTAATGGGGTGTCGGACCAATGGGGTGTCGGACTAATTGTGAGTAGGAATAACTGGGCTGCCTCTATAAATCTAGGGTACTGTACATCTTAAAGCATGCAACAAAAATCTACCAATAAAATGTGTTTGAAAGTAAAGCACGGTTTAACCACAATGGATCACATTGAGCTTCATTTACGCTTTATTGACTTTTATTTTTTTTAAGTTACTATACATTACATAGTAAGGAACTTCCATCGGTGGATACTCCTTGGTTATAGTTCTGTACGGGCACTTAGACGTACATGTTACACTTTAGCGATTTTAGTTATTTTTGTTTGATTATGTCCTCAGCCATGGTACAGTATATAATACTATGTCCCATAACATAATGGGTCATCTTTCACATTGTTTTGTTATCTGTCCGTATTATATTCTAGCTGACCATTTAAATGTTTCCAGAAGGTCATTTCTACGGTTGATTTTACATAGAGCGGCTCTATGTAAATACGTACTTATTAAGTTGGAATGCAAACAATGAAAAAATATTAAAATAATGCTTATAGATGTTATTTCATTGCATTTCATTACTATACTCCCAGACTATACTATCGTATTATATGTCTTTGATTGTACCGTTAAGGCTGTTGATAGGGTTTACAAAATAGAGAATAATAGGTAAATAATGTAAAGAATAGAGAAAATAGACCCCATAAAACAGAATATACAGAAAAATGGACAAAAATTATAAAGAATTAGAGAAAATTACATAAGAAAACAAAGAATACATGCAGAAAGCATAGACCCCACATCTAGACCCTCTATACTGGGATGGTTTGTGCAGGTGCCCGTGTGAGTTCTAAATTTCTGGCATGTTTTTAAGCAAAATCCAAAATCCAAAAGTTACATTATGCCACAAATCAAATGTTTTCCGATAGAAAATAACCTACAAACACCTGTACCTCGATACATGTTTAGTATAATTCCAATTCTCGTAAAATTACATGCAGAATAACTGAGATACATAAATAAATACACTTAGCACTTTGAAAAAATACTGTATGTAATAATATGTGGTATGATTGCCAATGAGACAACTCTCCACAAGAGACCAAATCTCCACAAGAGACCAAATGACACAAACATAAACAGCGTTAGGCCACAGTACGGCCTTCAACAATGAGCAAACCCCAACCGCATAGTCAGCTCATTTTTATTGTCGAGCCTGCGACTTTTGCTCGACATAGTGATAGTGATCCGGTGGTGGCGGCGTTAGCTTACTTCTTAAAAGCTTTATCAGTATTTTAGAAGGTAGAAGACCTGGATGCTTCATACTTTGTATAAAGATGCCTCGTGTTACGAAGTTTCTGTCTGTCACACGTCCATTGTCCTTGACCTCATTTTCATGGTTCAGTGACTACTTGAAAAAGTTAAGCAGGGCGGATCCAGCCAGGATAAGGGGGTTCCAACTATATGTCCCCATTCAAATGCATTGATCGTCCAAAAAAAAGGGGGGTTCCAACCCCGGAACCCCTCTGGATCCGCCACTGTTAAGATTAATTGTGATGTTAATTTCTCTCTTATTATGAGTGATAGGATATCTATATTTGGTATGTGCGTGCTATGCAAGGTCCTCATGCCCGTCAGACAGTTTTCACTTGACCTGGACCTCATTTCATGGATCAGTGAACAAGGTTCAGGTTTGTTGGTCAAGTCCATATCTCAGATACTATCAGCAATAGGTCTAGTATATTCGGTGTATGGAAGGACTGTAAGGTGTACATGTCTAACTGGCAGGTGTCATCTGACCTTGACCTCATTTTCATGGTTCAGTGGTTATAGTTAAGTTTTTGTGTTTTGGTCGGTTTTTCTTATACTATAAGCAATAGGTCAACTATATTTTGTGTACTGTGTACTGAATGATTGTAAGGTGTACATGTATTTCTTGATTGGTTTATATGACCTACACCTCATTTTCTTGGATGTGAATGTGATAGTTGTAGTAAAGCTTGATATTTAGGACTATCAACATATATATGATTCGTAAAGAAGGCGAGACATTTCAGCGTGTGCTTTCTTGTTGTTGAATATGCCCTGTGTCTTAATTAAACCTTAGAATTTCAAACTGTTGTTTCATGCCTTAGTTTTCTTGCCAAAAGTAATTATATTAAGATAGTGAATATAAACCTGAATTAACATTGCGATGAACTTGTAGGTTCTGACCACTCTTAGATTTCTTGCAAAAGGGGATTACCAGTCGGAGGTGGGGGATATCCATGGGATATCCACGTCATCTGCATCGAGGATTATCCATAGAGTATGCTCTGCAATCAACTCTTGCATAAGCAATATACAATTTCCGAGAGATGCAGATCTTACAGCCGTCAAAGAAGGTTTTATCGGATTGCCACATTTCCAAATGTCATTGGGGCCATAGACGGCACACTGATCCCTATTCAAGGCCTCTGGTGATGATGAACCGAACTTTGTATGTAGGAAAGGCTACCATGCCATTAATGTACAAGCAGTGGTTGATCATAAATTGAGGTAAATTATATTATCAGCCATATAAATTGGAAAATATCCGTACGTAAGGCACTGACTAAATGACACTTTTAGTGCTTTTTTTGTACTTGTGAAAAACTGATTAAAAGGGCATATCACATCCTGTCTTGAATGTAAATTAAATAAAGCTCGTAAATTTTGAAATAATCCGTGTCTATTTAAATAAAATGCTTCCCTGAGCGCAGCCTAATGCGACCACAGAGGTCGAACACGGAAGAGTTTGGGCAAGTTTGGACACAATATTTATGCTTTATACTGTCTGAATTTGGATTGTGATAAAATTTTGACATAAAAGGTTTCTTACACAAAATAAATGTAGTCAAAGATCTTAAAATCTATTGCGCAATACTGCGCACCGTTTGTGATATGGAACCTTGTAGTACTAATTTAGAGGGATACCTACACTTAAACACAAATTATTGTCTGGAAACTAGAAAAATGTTTGTTTTTGGCCTCTTTTTTGCTCTTAATTCCTGCATGTTTGGCGAAATTACCACGTACTCAATCTCAGCCTTCCTTAGAGATATGGAATCTTGGTGTATAATTTCAGGAGATCCATACATTTACACACAAGTTATTGTCTGCAAACTACAAAATGCCTGTTTTGGCCCTCTAATTCCTAAACTGTTGGTACCATAACCCCATCAAAGCGAGACAAAACTTATATCAAACATCTCACTCATTATGAAACCTTTGAATATATCTGGAAAAAATAAATAACTCATAACAAATTTTCAGATTCACAAACGTTGTTGTGAGGTGGCCTGGAAGCACGCATGATGCCTTCATTCTCCAACAGTCAGCCTTGTACAGACACATGGACACAAATCTAAATGCTGGATGGCTGTTAGGAGATTCAGGTTATCCGTTAAAAGTATGGCTGATAACCCCACTGGCAAACCCTTCAAACCCCAGGTTCAGAGATTTAACAACTCACACTGTAAAACTAGAAATATAGTTGAAAGAGCGTTTGGTGTGCTTAAACAGAGATTCATGTATAAAATGGTAACAAGTATACTTAAGGAATAACAGTACTGTAGTTGAAGAGTTGCCACCGTCAATTGTAGATTTGACGGTCGCAAATGCAGTTTTACTGGCGACGCGTAGCGGAGACAGTAAAACGGATATTTGAGACCGTCAAATCAAAATTGACGGTGGCAACTCTTCAACTACAGTACTGTTATTCCGATTCTAATGCATTACAAAAAGAAATAATACGTTAAAGCTTGAAAAAATGTATAAATTTGACATACAAACAAATTCCGCGAAACTTCATGAATGATTTATGCGCAAAGACGTCATGGCTAAACGGTGACGTCATACAAATGAAAACTTACAAACTGGAGGTTATTACATTACCTCTACGATTCAAATTCGAATAAAATTACATTAAAACGGCGAATTCGGGGTAGGTGTTATTCTATTTTCGATAATATATTGTAGTAATCGAATATTTGTTGATCCATCAATTCAAAATGGCGGGTCCCTCCTTAGTTACGCCTGGTCAACTGTGGATTTGACGGTAACTTTTAGCCAATGAAAAAATTGTTACATAAAATTGCATTAGAATACACAATAACTATATGCAACTCTTTCATTTTAAGATTATTCTTATATCGAATTCTCTTCATACTTTCATTTATATACATTGTCAGCAACTGCAAGTAAAATGTGAATACTGTATTAAGGCAATAATAGTTAAAATTCAATTTTATTCAAACTAATTATTTTTGTGAGCACGCTCACATAACATAATAAGTAAATAAATAAGCTTTACTTAGAGTCGGCAAAATATACAGAGACAACATCACCTCTAATGATTTTTTAACCAACATACAAGACATGCAATAAATTTCACAGCACAAAATGAAGCACTACAAGCATGGTGGTAATAAGCTGAATATAAGCATGAAAAGCTAGGTATTAAAGCTAAAAGCATACTAGGTATTAAAGCTAAAAGCATACTAGGTATTAAAGCTAAAAGCATACTAGGTATTAAAACTAAAAGCATATAAATGTAAACTAGGCATGATTAAAAGCTGGTGAAATGCATAGCATAACATATTAAAAAAGGGTATGATCTACATGGTAAAAATTTTAGCATAATATATAAATATAATAATCCGCAAAAACTGTGCACTTTAAGTCATTTCCATTTCATGACTTGAAAAAAGTTTTTAATTGACTAAAATCTGCAATTTTTCGAAAATCATCAGGTAGATCATTCAATAAAACAGCATCTTTATATTTAAAGAGTTCTTACCATAGATTGATGTTCGAACCCTAGGTATATCTGCAATATTAGAATATCTAAAATTATATTTACAATCTTTTCATACAACTATAATTCTTATATGATTTTACATTAAAAACAAATTTCTTTGCAAATGTTTTATTTCCAACTGCAATGGCTTGAATTTATCGGGATTTGCCTGCAGCCTAACATTGACAATATGCAAACAAATGAAGACTCATAACTCCTACAGTAATCAACTGGGTAAAGGGGGAGGGTTGAGATCTCACAAAACATGTTTAACCTCGCCGCATTTTTGCGCCTGTCCCAAGTCAGGAGCCTCTGGCCTTTGTTAGTCTTGTATGTTTTTAATTTTAGTCCATTTATATGTTTTGGAGTTTAGTGTGACGTCCATTTTCACTGAACTAGTACACAATTTTATTTAGGGGCCAGCTGAGGACCACCTCCGGGTACGGGATTTTCTCGCTGCGTTGAAGACCCATTGGTGGCCTTCGGCTGTTGTCTGCTCTTTGGTCGGGTTGTTGTCTCTTTGACATATTCCCCATTTCCATTCTCAATTTTATGATAAAAATGTTTTGTGCATATGGACATCTTAATATAGTCAATATCTATGTTCCTGATATTCAGTCCTTATTATCTGTAAAGTTTAATGAAATTATATTGTGTCTCAGAGGAGTTGCAATGACAAAACATAAGAATTTGTAGGCCGAAATTCTAGTTAAAGTTCATTGACTTATAGAAAAAAAATTACTTAATCATTTTCTGTGGATATGCACATCTTCACAGTATGTCCTAATTGCCTACAAAATTTCATGAAAGTCTGTGTTAGGGTTTCAAAGAAGTCACATTGACTATCTGTTGCAGAAGTTTATTTAGGCCAAATTTTAAGTACAAAGGGGCATTACTCCTAGAAAAAATTGAATTACTATTTGCAAATCATATTTACAGAATACATAACCGTTATATGTTTTACAAGTCTTATTACTTATTTGTACAGAGTATGTTATTGATTTAAAACGACAGTACATGTATATTCATACAAAAGAACAATATTTTTACACAAAAAAATCTTTCAAGTGACTTCCATATATGTGCTTGTTAAAATCTGTGAACTTAAATTTTATAGGTGTCTACATAAAACAGGAGGAGCACTTTCTTACAGGCCTGAGAGAAGTACCAATATCATAGAAACATGCTTCAGACTTCACAATTTGGCAGTGGAGAAGAACATTCCATTGAACTTAGACCAATCCTTCCTATCCTTCATAATGATCATATTAATCAACAACAAAACATTGCAGCACAGGCACTTAGAAATCAAATAATTCAGAGATTTTAAAGAGATAAAAAATACTGTTGTATTTCTAGATTTGACACATCCGTTGAATATTTTATGGTTGTAAATTGAATTTTTTCCCCATGTATTTCTAAAATTCATAGAACAATTCATTTTTCATTTTCATATGTAATAATTTGGGTATTTGATAGTGAGTCTAATATTTTAGCTAAATTATCTGCTATTTTTTCAGTAGCCAAAACATTTTTTTCCAGCAGTTCTATCTTCTTCTGTCTATATGTTTTCAATTCTTCTTTCTTCTCTTCTTCCATCTTCAAGAATTTAACCTGGATTTCCTCATATCTTCAAGAAAAAAAATGTATTTTACCAAAAAAAAAAGGATAAAAAATAAAAGTAACTGTACTGATTATATATAAAAATATATGTGTATCATGCTACATGCTGCCATAATTATTTTACATTTTCTGACTGAACTCTGCTAAAACTACTCGGCCAACAAGGCACTTAAGTTCTTTTACAAGACGGGTTAAAATTAAAATGTAACACTGAAAAAGAAAGTAACCCTAGAATCAATATTTGACTGAAATCCTAAATCAGCTGGTAAATGAAATGTCAAAATTTTGTTTATTGATATCTTAACAATTTATAAAATGGAAGGCAGCTTACTATCCATTGCATGCTTCCTTGTTTTTCCTTTTTTAACTTGATCTTTCAAACAGATTCTGGTTACAACTGTAACAAAACAAAATAAGAGTTGTTAACATTTTTTAAAATACAAAGATTAAGTAAGCAACATTTAAAGGTTATCTTGTTATACATGTGATATCAACAGATCTTGCAAGCCATCTCACAAAAGTCCCTAGCATATGTTTAAACAAACCCCCTTTTTTATGTGTCAGTTCCAAGTCAGGAACCTATAGTTGTCAGAGGGGTTGTCGTTGGATCATGTCTCATAATTTTTTGGTAAATTATTTTGTTATACATTAGGCTGTATGTTTTATTGTTTCATTTTTCAAAATGTTTATGGCCAACTATGAGGTATAGGTTCTTCTCATTGTTGAAGGCCATACTGTGGCAAATAATTGCTTACATTAACCTTAATTGGAATATGGTGGTTACTAGCGTCATCAGCATTCATACCACATCTGCATATTTTCAAATACTGATCTTATGTGAACTATTGTTACCACTGTATCTACCTTTATATGCATGAAAATAACCGAAGTTATATGACATCACCTGTGACAACCAGACGATCCAAGGAGCCTTTAATCACTCATCTGGCTTTAAGTTGCCAAGACAATTGTAAAATAATTTATGTATTTAATTACACCGACTATGGGGTCATCTGTAATAAGACAAGAAGTCTCACTCTAGAAAATCTGATACACACCAGATTCATTATCTGTTCCTTCATCCTCAGTCTGATGCTCCGGAATTGTGGCCCCTTCAACACAGGTGGTGACAACATCTGTATCCGAAGGGTTACTAGTACTTGGACCTGAAATATTAAAAATTGTCCTGATATAATTATTGCAGTTTTGCATATGGTTCAAAATGACATAAATGTTCCTTGTTGGTCAATGAAAAGTCTCTAAGTTTAAGTATTAGATAAAAATGCATATCATATCTATATATAAACATATCCTGCATGTGCAAAGCAAGTCGTTAAAAAGCATGACATAAGATCAACTTTTTTAGGTTGTAATTGAGGCATATTGTTATTATCAAACAGGCTTAATATTCTAGGCTGTTTTACCGTCATATGCTTAACAAGTAAGAATTTACATCGTTGATTATCAATTATAAACTCATATTATTCAATTTTAAAATATATGCAAACAAACCTCTGAAAATATTTTTGCTATATTTTGAAATTAAATAATAACATGTGAAAAGTAATACAAAATCTCATGATTTGTAATATCTGTTTCTGTTATGATCATTTAATTATTTTAACAGCTTATTATAAGTTGTTAGTATTTGTGGGCATAAACAGTTTTACCAAATTGGTCATCTTCAAGAGTATCAACACCGCCCTCAATTCCTTCAACCTGTGTCTTTGTTAGTGTTTGTAACACCTGTAATTGCAAGAGAAATATATATAAATTTATAGATCTATACTCTTAGATTCAGATGTGCACCAATAATATCCTGAAAGCCAATTTTACAGTTAAAACTAGCACAATCTGACCCTGCTATCTGAATTATGTACTGTCCACTCTTAATTTTCATTTACAGTAGCAATCATTCATTGGTAATCGTCTGTTTTTATAGTGGATTGTATACACCAGTGTCAGGATAGATCAGTGGGAGGTTTAGGTGTTTAACCCACAACTATCCAGTGTCTGTACCATAAGTCAGACTAATCCTGTTCATTTTGTGTTCAGTACTATTTGATGTTATTTAATGTTATTTTTGTACAAGACTTTGTCTATTGGTTTGCTGTGAATGTATGTAAGTTACTGTTGACCTGTATTGTTATACATTTGGTTATCTATTCATTGGTAAAAAAAAAATGAAACACTGTCTTTAACTGACATAAGTAAAACTGACACACCATTTTTAATTGGTAAGTAAGTAAACCATTTTGCAAGATAAAGCTTTTGAATATTTCGGCAAAGTATTTAAGATGTGTATTGATATCCACATATATATACTTACAGTTGATTCCCAAGGTTTGAAATTGCACACAGGGGTGGACCACCCCAGTTGCTCTTGCTTCAGATCTTCTCGTAGCCTCCTTCTTTTTGTAGCGCCTGCAAATCCTGCCATTTTTCTTGCAATCTGCTACTGATCTGGATACATGTGAATGGTTTACAGCATTTACACTTAAAAAAAATGGAGGTCATCTAATATTTTGAAAGTTAATATCTCTATGCAACCTGACCTGGTGCTACATGTACTATTTCCTATATTTGCTAATATCAAAGGTAATGATTAAATATTCTATTCAATGATTTGTGTTTCAAACACAAAATTTTGGATGAGATGAATAAGCAAAAACAGGACTAATTCAAAATCTTTTTTGTATCACATTTTTTTCCATGTCTACTAAGATCATGCATTATGTTTACATGCTAATTATAAAAACAAAGAAACATTCACTGGTCAGTACATTTTTGTACTTTGAACCCATAATCTTGTATGTGAATTGCATACCAATAAAAATTTATACAATAGGCTGATGACACTCATTCGCAAAACATTCTGACAGCTGAATTATACAGGCTTCTAGGTTATTAGTCATGCAATAAAAAGTGAAATGATTCTTATTCTCAATCACAAGGTTTTGAATCAATCAATCTTATTCTAAGGGTAAATTCTATGTAACAATCTTAATAATCTGTTTACTTTTCCTGATCAATGAAGTCATGTCATAGGTTATAATTCTAGAAATTAAATGGTCTATACCGACACATGACTGATCTCAATGCAAAACATGACCAAATTAACATCATTAAGGTGTAAATTTTTGACATTACATTCAGCAAATACACATTTTTAATCTGATTTTGTACATCAGGATAATTAAAAAAAAGATTGCACCATGTTCAACAAGACTAGTCAAATGATAATTTCCATAAATGCAACATATATATTATTAGGCTTAGTCTAGTTATTACATCAAAGTAATTGAAACATGAAAGGTGCAGGGTGGATCCAGCCATTTTAAAAGGGGGGTCCCAACCCAGGATAAAGGGGTTCCAACTATATGTCCCCATTCAAATGCATTGATCGTCCAAAAAGGGGGTTCCAACCCCCGGAACCTCCTCCTCTGGATCCGCCACTGAAGGTGTGTACAAATGTCAGAGATTTGAGTAGTATTGTACAGACATATGTCACATGGACATGAAAGAATAAAGAAACAATTTTATGATTACAATATTCATGTCAAAGTATTTACTTTATCACTACAGTCAATATTGTGTTACTATATATGTTGTGTATATTTATTAATTCTATATCAGTCAAAGTTTGTCTATCTTGCATAATATTATATTGACTGTATTTATGTAATTTGCACACATGAAAAATATATTATATATTTGACATTTCTGTAACTATGTCATTTAGGCAATGGGAATAAAGATCTATCTCTTTTTATCTGAGGATTGTTACCTTATTCTTAATCCGATCAATTTAATCAACACTGTTACTACAAAATGAGCAAATGTTTCAGTATAAATTATATGCCGCTTGCGAGTCAATAATTGGGACAAGTTTAATATTTATACTATGCATATACGTGACGGAATGAATAAGGATCAATGGTTACGGATATTTTGTTACGAGTTATACACGCGGCCTACTCCCAGGTTAAAACGAGTATGTAGTCAGTAAATATGTACCTTTCATTGATATGTGCCCAACATGCATTTTTATCATTGATTGTCAAGCTTGGCCCGAATTGTCCCTTGATAATTTTTATGTTACTTGTAACTTTTTCGGAAAGGGTAAGAAGCTCCTTCTCCGACCAGTTTGGTTTACGTTTTAACACAAAAACGTCTGATGTCAGTGATGGCTCCATTGCAGACGATTTTTTTGTTTACACAGGAAGATTTCATTGCGCATGCTTTCATGAAATGAAAGTAGCGTTGCTAACGTCGTTTGGTCTTAAGTGTGATCGTAAGAGTAGTCGTAGGACTCGATCTTAAGAGTGGTCCTAAGTCTAAGATTAAAACTTACGATATGTTTTGAGAAAATCTCCTAAGACAACTCTTAGGAGAATCTTAAGTATTACACGTAGGACCTACACTTACGACTTTTGTGAAACTGATCGCAGTAACATAAATCTAGACTAATTGTATAAATAAAGGCAACAGTAGTATATCGGTGTTAAAAGTCATAAGTCGGTTGAGAGAAAACAAATCCGAGTTAAACTAAAACCGAGGGAAACACATCAACTATAATATGAAAACAAAGGAACAACAGGAATACTGAAGTGCAACAAAACAAACGCCAACATACATAGAAACGAACTATTTGATAACAACTGCCATATTCCTGACTTGGTACAGGACATTTTAAGAAAAAATGGTGGGTTGAACCTGGTTTTATGGCTAGCTAAACCTCCCGCTTACATGGCAATGTTAAAAAATATATCGTTAAAATGACAACATTACTTGGCAGAAATACAGCACAAACACTCATTACAGAGAAACGCACAAACAAACAATATAATAGTAGACACAACATGCAAACCGCAGAACAACAGCGAACATCTTTCATCAACGACAGACATCACAAACAGTGACGCACATGCAATCTCGAACTTTATACAATTAATTTCACAATACCAGTCCAAACAATTTTCATGACAATGATGGTATTGAAAGGCTATTTTATAATTATTTGGACTACAAACGATAAGACATAACACATTATCCAACCGAAACCATAACAGAAACATCACAAAATAAATACATGAATGTTGGATGTACAAAATACCGAGACACGTCTTATAGCAATGCAAATTCACACTCGGTATAACAGTCATATTCGGGAATAGGTCACTATATTTTTATATTTGTCCTCATTTGTAATCATACCATATGTTCCTTATATAACAGTGTGTATATCAAAGGCTACGGTATGATAAGTGCATTTATTAGACCTAAAATGACCTTTTTCACCTAGGTTTTCGACAAAATATTTATTAGCCTTACCCAAAAGGTATATTTTACACAGATTTCTTATGTGTAAAGTACATCGTGTAGCAAATTATCGTCTTAGGAAATGCCATTGCTCATATATCAATACTGATGACTGACAAGATCTCAAAAGAAGTCCTTTTGGCAGTTTATTCCGTTTTACACTAGATTTAAAATTTAAGATGTTTGAAGTCCTAATGCAAATATGTTATAAAAAATATCAATACTGGTGTCTTCTTGACATCTGAAGGATGTTGTTAGGTAGACTTATAATACGTTTTGATTTTCGAACACAAGGGCTAGAAAAGGTTCCTTATCAAACTTTCTCCTTTTATTCACCTGTTCAATATATTGCAATCACAACGTGTATTACCTGACCCATGCATCAACGCCACATCACATAACCGTCCATTTACTATTGTTCTTATTTCTAATTATGTATAGTTATTCTGCATACAACATTGATTACCAGAGATCGCAAAAAGTCGAATGCAGAATAATTTGAGTTGCATGTGTATGAAAAAATACTGTGGATTCACTGGTACTTGTTGTCGAGGATATAAGTGAAGCACAAACTCGTATGTTGCAGAAACATAAATATTTACCATTGGACAATTTGTAGAATTCTCAGTTATTCCTTTCATGGCAATTTTAATAAAAGATTATAAACATTCAACTGGAATTTAAACTTTGAAATGCAGCAGGTAGATAGAATGGCGGATTTTATTTGCCAGACAATGGAGGGCAGTTGAAAAAAAGGACAACCACGTTATGTAGGGACCCTCTCAACTGAAAAAACTACCGTCCAAACTGCAAAACAATTTGAGCAAAATCACTAGGGGAGTGTTATAGGCGATTTAGCGATTAACGTCCGGAATCAACTGTACGGCGGTTATACCACGTGGTATAGAACCATTCAAACATGTAACAATAAACTGTTTTCAATATTTCCTTGTATTCTTACAATTGCGTATTTGCTTATTTGTAACACCAACTTATAAGAAATTAAGGTGACTCGACTGTTGCTCGAACTTTCTTTACTGTATTAGATGTATACACAATGACATGACAGATATCAATTATCCAGTCATCCAAGCGTCAATTGTTTGTGCAAGATGAAAACGTTTCGAATCATTCAATCGTGAAATGAAGATCGTTTTGTAAATGCTCTTTGTCATCTAAAATGCATCCATTAGAGCTATTTTCCTAATGCTTGTAGTTTAAAGGTTTGGTTGGCTTGTTTGCTTTGTTTGTATAAATGTTTGCTCAATCTTAATTACAATGCTTAAGCAAACATTTATACAAACAAAGCAAGCAAGCCAATCACACCTTTAAACTACACGCATTAGGACAATTTATAGCTTTAATAACGTTTAATTTATTAGTATGCGATTTAGATTTAGACCGAAACAGAAACTTGCTTTTTCGGTGACATGAATTGGCTTAACATAGATATATGTATTCAATGATGGCGTGCTATAGGAAAGGATGAATTTCATCCTACATATAGATCTGGATCTGGACAAATTATTACAGAACATAGAATTGACTATATTAGCAATAAATGCCATTTTTTTTTTTAAATTTATTGATTATTACCTGAAACTTTCACTCACAAAGTATGCATACATAATCAAGCCTTTTGACTTCATGAATTTTGTAAGAGATTCGGCTGAATTAAGACTTTATATAATAAAAATTAGATAATTGCCTTCTGTGAAAATGCATCGCATGTACAATAGAAATGAATCGCCCTACAGTGAAAATGAAAGTCTGGTATCATTATTCGACAGTAAACATGAATCGCGTAACGAAAACAGCATAGTGGAATTTGATTCAATATCAACAAGCTCAATAACGAAACCTGTTTTAAGTTATACAACATTAGTAATTATGTTAAAAGGTACATTTTCTGCAATTGAAACTTAACTGCTACTTTTAAATCTCTTGCACACTCTGTTCTTGATCTAATCTTAATATTTATCTATTTGTGTATCAATGTTTCACCTTGATGGCTGTAGGCGCGATAAAACCCGTCTGCATCTCATACCTATATCATGAATTTATAAAACAGTACATATTATATATTATTTCTTATTTTATTCAAAATCATGAATTTGTCGTCTGTTTATTTATCATTCTACATCAGAAATTCATCACGGATACAGTGAAAATGACATTTCAGGATTATCACATTACATACACTGAACTATCATGAATGGATAAAATTCAATTAATGTGGTTAATATTACAGAATTAGTTGCTTTAATAGTTTAATGAAAACTCTTTTATGATAAATATAATAATTTAACAGAAAAAAAAAAACAGTGCAATTATTCGATCTACAATGATTTATTCACAAAATAATACCAACTGATCAGATCCAATATAAATGCACAAAACTTTAAAGAAACCTTCATCTTGTTCTAGTCGGTGATAAAATGTATTAATCTTAAAACATGAACAACCGTATCGTCAAGTAATAAAAATAAAACCAATTAAAAAAAAAACGATTCCACACAAATGAAATTTTATTAATTCATAAAACATTATAAAAATGACCATTATCAAAACTCATCAATTGCCATTTTGTCACGAACATTGCGGATAAATATGAAAATACAAAATAACAATCATCTGTAGGTATGATATATTTATGGTTTAAACTGTTATCTAATACATATCACTACAATCTAAATTAGACGGAAATTTCATATTCATTGAAAATAAATTAGAGACGTTAATAAGCGCTGTAAAATTTCTTTTTCTTGCTTTAAAAAATATCCCGTAGGTACTCAAAGCAAACAAACTGTTTAACATTTTAATAAACGGATACGTACAATCTTCTGGCCAATGGACTCAAAAAGAATATAATGCTCTACCTGCATCATTGGGTGGTTATATAAATGTTGTTTGTAATCATTGGTGCCATTGTCTTTGAGATTTTTATATGATAATGTCATTTCTAAAACTCGAAATGATGTTAAAGGGGGGGACCTAGCACGTACTACAACTACCACACAGTGACGTCATACTGTACAATATTTTTCATTTTACATGATAGGAAGTTAATATTTCCCCCTAAATGAGTTACCTATGGAAAAAATTAATAACAGACAAATAAAAAAAAAAGGCAAATGAACATATTCTATAAATTTTATCCCAGTCTTGAACAACAGTCACCTGCAAAATGCAAAATTTTCAGAGTTCAAAATAATTAATTATATGTTTGTTTTGAAAAATTTTCTGTTACCTTTCAAATAAAAAGAAATGGCAATGCTTACTCATCATAATTACGTCGTAATCAATTTATTTATAATAAAAGGCTGCCAAGTTACAGCAAACCTGGTAATATGAAAAATAGTTTTCACAATCATGGCATACAACACAAACGAAAATGTAATTGAGTTTTATACTTTTTGTGAAATAGTTTTTATGACAGATGTGCGGTAGCAACCTATAATTTATTGACTTCCAAATTTGTCTGGAAATGAGTCAGAGCATTGCATATGGTTTCTTGTTTAAGACTAAAGTCAGACCTTTAGAGGGCAAAAAAGTAGTATTACAATTTTCCAGCTTTAGGTTTGCCTCTTGTGTACACAAGGCAGATGAAGGAAGTCAATTATGGAGCGCTTTGATATGACGTTAGGGTATGATATACTTGTTTGCTTTATTTATGAATAACTGCAGTGTGTATATTTACAATATAAATTTTGAAACACAGGGAAATATTTTTTGAGAATTATTCGAAAAGGCTACTACATTTTCATAAATTTGATGATAAATGACGTTGGCCATGGATACTATAAACAGGCTCCGTTCAAAGATGGTCATGCCACCATTTGACTTCAATTTCTAAAACCGAATCGTGAAGTACTAATATCACAAAGAACTGTTTTGTCAAGGTTTTAATAATAAAAAGTAGTAAATCAAGAGAATGTCAGTGTAAATATTGTCGCCTATGGACGAAAATTGCAACCGTTTTCCCTAGGTGGAGATGTTTCTAACTAGAATACAGTGATCTGGGGTTCATATAGTATTTTTGGAATAACTAACGGTACACAGAATAATATAAATTAAAGATAAAAATGATTGTTAGAAACGAAAAAGCTCGATAAATCATAAAATATTAGTACGTATCATTATATATTCTACAACAATTCACCGCTATTTATGATTTTATCATAACAAAATATATCGCTTTCAAAATGTTAAACGTGAGCCTTATAGGGAGTTTCAAAAACGTATTTTGTTTTTTTATCGAGAATGGATAAATATTACAATATGGGAAAAAGCATAATTATTTGGACTAACATTGGAATACTACATAGAAAATATTATAGTAGAAAAATAAATGCAATTACAGTTAAATCACTGTGTTATTTTCCAAACAATCCCAACGTCCAGAAATTAAGTAGAAACTGATGATAAATGTGTTCAATTAATTATATTTTGATTATTCGTTATTTGTTAAAAATATGACTATAATATCAGCAAAACTCATTATAATTTGCCGATATCTTGATAACATCAAATTTTCCATATATATTCATCATTCATCATATGTTTCAAATTCATATGGCCTTAAGTCATTAAGTTTGTGATAAACATGAAAATAGAAAATAACAATTGATATAGTTATAACATATCTATGCAAAATAATTGACATCTGATATATATCACAATGTATTAAAACAGACATTTCGTATTCATTCAAAATAAATCATTGTGACTGTACGAAGCTAAATGCACTATTAAACTTCTTGTAATGTGAAAATATCAATCAGGTTCTTAATACAATAACTATAAACATTTTGATAAGCATCGCCAATAAAATCAAAAAGAGCATTATAATTCATACACCATTTCAAGCCATAAAAGTCATCAGTGTTTTGTTATATCAGTGGGTTTTTTTTTATAACAGGCTTTTCAAACTCTCTATTAAATTTATTTACAGAAGTCTTATTTAGAGCTTGATATTTTAGTATAGACATTTGTCTATTTTGACTGCCTCAAATGTAATATTTTTGACAAAAGAAGATTTATAGGTGCAAAATGTGAGTTTACCTGGCGGCGCGTAATAATATAATAAAAATCATTCTATTTTTTTGCTTATTATTCGAGATATTACACGTCAATACATTCCGGAATTCAAAAAATGTCGGCTTCCTTAGTTACAGACAGGGAGATAGAAAATTTTACGCTTCATGTCATCCAATCAAAACCATTGATACAAAATAATTGCATTAGAATAGTATTTTGAATACCATCCAAGGGGATTTTCAATTACATATTCTAGCATTTCCCTTTTTCAATTTCCAACTATAATATTTATTCTTTAGGCTTTCTGTATATGAAAATCCATTTTGATTAAGTTGTATCATTGTATAGGCTATGGTGATTTATATGAATTTCCCAGGTAATAAATTCAAATAATCTAACATGTGAAATGTCTATTTTCACTCTCAAGATTTTTCCCGCCTTTTTTTACCGGACGCTCACTTGAGATTTACAACTGATGATTTACTCCTTGAAACTTAAAACTTATTGATTAAGTATGTTACATATCATCAATTAATAGTCTGGGTTCATTTAGAACATCCTATCGCTTCATAATAATTGCAAAGTCTGCATCAATTGATAGTTGGTTGCTTAATGTCTAGTGGCAAATATTTCATGCATGTTAAGGACGAGAACAAATTTACAATATAAACAATAGGTAGGTCCTGTAATAGAGCCCGTCCGGGATGAAAGTTGGAGAGATTAAAAATTGGATAGGGACAGGATTTTCCTTTGAAGAAGACCACCTACGAACCCCTCAAAGAGTTGTTGCAAGGGTTCGTGGCACTCTCTATACACGAGGCATTGGATTTAACGTTCCCATTCTGATCGGACATGGCTGCGTACTTATACATCATGAACAACCAAACGGACGCCCCACTTTCGCAAGGGTTTTACTGTCGTTCGGAAGAAGACCTTAAGTGACCATATTTCTATTTACCAGTCATCGACAATGTATAAAGTGAATCCAACTAACGTCAGTAACACAGCAAAAGTTTTTGATATTCTGTTTCTTAATAATAAAAAGTATGGTATAACTAATCGCCATATTTGAATATTAAACATAAGACCACTTGTGACCAAATTCAACTATGGATTAAACTCTGCTGTACACCCGTTTACTCCATGTATCGTTCGGTCACGCGTGCCTTATTTTTATATTCAAATACAGCAATTACTTATACTATAACTCCTGAATGATTATCGTATAAACCACCTTCGTGTATGTTGTGTACAAATTATAATTTGTACAAAAAAAATGTACAAATTATAATTTTTATGTTAACTTTGTGCAAATTATAATTTGTCCAAAAAATGCTTGTTCAAATTACAATTTTTAGTTGTTTATGTAAATAGCTCAGTAATACAGGTATAAATTTAATTCAAAATCTTGAACCTCATTAAACAAAACAAAACTCAATACTCTCTAAACGTGGCTGCGTATCAATACATCACAAATTGTCAAAATATATATAAAATAGAAGAGCCTCTTTATCAAACTGCTAGTACTTCATGTTGATGCCGTTCTGATGAATTACATTAAGTTCCTTTTATCCAGAAGCTTTCCCGTACCTGTCGCTGGGCATCCCTCCAGTGAATGTTCTGTTCAATCACTAGGACTTTCATGCGGTTAAAGTCATAAAGTTTATAATCGACTGTCTGAAATGCTAGCTAACTTGTGACGAGTGGCATCTTAGAGTTATTACTTATATTGCCATTGATAGTATTCACCATTAAATGTGTGAAGTTATTGCATTTCAATACAAAAGTTAGAAGCTGGACTTGGTGGGTGTAAAGTGCTGCGAGAGTTCCCGTCTTTCCTACAGGCTTCAATAGCATCTTCATGGGAGATGTAAGTATAGGGAGAGGTAACGTCAAGCGCGACAAGGAATTTTTCAGGAGGGAGAGGGTTCATGAATTTTCTAAATGTGGTCTTAGATGAAAGTCAATAAATTTTGATATTTTCTCTGTATGGTGGTCATTGGCAGAAACTATTGGTCTACCTTGATAATTGGATTTGTGTATTTTTGGCAGAAGATAGCTTTTCAGGATTTAAATATTGAAATGTGTCTTTATCTAAATGATCCTGTTCACACATGATTGTTAAGGCTGTGGTGACCTCTTTGTTGAATTAAGTTAGGTCAGAGTCTTATTCCTTATAAAATCTCTCATCAGAATGTTTTTGTTCTGCCTCTTGAATATAATCACATTTGTCCATGACGTCAACAGCGCTGCCTTTACCTGCTGGTTTTATTATTATGTTTTTTTCTGCTTTAAAGCAATCGCACTGCTTCATTTTCTTCAGACGATAAATTGTTGAATGTTTGAAGTGACAGTGGACATATTTGTTACATCGATATATATATGTCTCATGTGACGGCATGGTAAGTAAAATTATCACCCTTTACGACAGACAATAACAGATGATCTGCAAGGTATGCTATCTACTTGTTACTATACATCATGTACCGTGTTTCAACCCTAGATAAAGCCGACGAGGAAATCATCACTCGACTAACGAAAGCTATATTTTTATATAGCCTTGTTGGTCGATTTGTATAGGGCGGTGAGCACAGTGCAGGCGGTGTTGCCACGATGTCGCAGATGCAGGGACTCGAATCCCACTGAGGGAAGAACAAAAATTTGCAGATGTAACATTGGTGGCCTGAATTTGAGACGAAGTAAATATAATTATGGTATTAGCCCTGTATAACCACAGGTTATCCTAAGGATAACGTATGTCGTAAAGTTTTCACATATTAAGAGTTAGATATGTAATATATATTGATTCAGTTGTGACAGTAAAAGACACAGAAAACATTTCATAGTTTTGAATGTGTGTTCGCCTGTTTACTATGATAAGGTGGAAGTGTGTTATTTAGAATGAGGGCACTCAGCATATATTTATATGTGAATTAAGCGACAACTACTTGCTAAGTACTGACTATTTTTACCTCAATTTTGTTTAAGGTTTTACATATAATAGAATTAATTGATCAGCACAAGGAATTTATTGAAGCAGCATCCTTACAACATAAGTGGTTAATGGAAGATTTAAGAAATTTTCTACATTTAAACCAAACATTTTTCGTCTATATTGCAAAATTAAAAAAACAAAGCGCAATTAAATTACCAAACTTATGGTTCTTGCAGTATGATGCTAGTTGGTTTTGTAAAACTTTTGAAATTGTATTGCCTACTGAACAGCCCGGAGTGCAAATTGTCATTCATTTATACATATGTTTATGTACATGTATGCAAAAGAAAATGACAAAACTCACAAGGCCTTGTCGATTTCTAAAATTATCTTTCATTGCTCAACTTTCATCATTCATTTCTAAATTTCTTAATTCATGTAATTTGTGTTAATGTTAATTACAGCACTGTTAATTTTATACCACAACAAAGCTGCATCCTACAGGTTTCACTTATACTTTTATACTCATAACAAAAACCTAGAAACAAGAATACTTTTGCAATAACTTTTTCATTTCAAATACTAAAGAATCATATATAAAAATGACATAGAAATTATAGGTCACCGTACGGCCGTCAACAATGAGCAAAACCAAAACCGCAAAGTCAGCTATAAAAGGCCCCGAAAATGACAAATGTAAAACAATTCAAAGGAGAAAACTAACGGCCTGATTTATGTAAAAAAAAAAAAACAATGAACAAAATGCAAATATGATATACAGCAACAAACAAAAACCGCTGAATTACAGGCTCCTGACTTTGGACAGGCACATACAGAATGTGGCGGGGTTAAACATCTTAGCGGGCGCCCAACTCTCTCCCTAACCCGGGACAGTGATGTAACAGTAAAGCATATGAACAAACTATAAAATCAGTTGAAAAGGGCTTAACTCATCAGATAAATACAAAGCAGAAAACAAGTAACAAAACACAGACCGGACGTGGCAGGGTATATATACATTCCTACAACAAAAAAGACACGCAGTTACTGACACCTTGTTCAAAGCCAATAACAACTAATAAAAAAATCATGTATTTATGACTAAAGTATCAATCAGTACACATCCAACATCCAATGGATTTAGTATAAAGACGTCATTAACAGTCAAAGAAAAACATGACCTTGTGCAATGTCAAAATATAGGTATCCACAGATTGTAGAATCGTGAATGTGCACATGTAATAATAGTTTGGTTTTTAATTTACTGATAACAAAATCAATATTGATAGCAATAAAAGCAACATTTAAAGATAAAATTACAGTGTTAAATTGGTAACCTTTTAGATTAAGTTTATTTTAAGAATCGATGAGTTTTTATCCGGATCGTATCTAAATTTCTGGGCTCGGTAAACAAAATCTCCGTAAAAGTTAGGATGTGCTGTCCTGTTTGAAATAAGTTTTCTACAGGTACAGCCAAATTTACAAACCAAAGTTTGGTATCTATGGAAGAATTTGGTAACGGTTTTTAGTAATTTGTGGTAACGGAATTTCTGACTTAATAATTTACCAGTAATACATAGATTACGTTCATTGAAATCCAAATTTTCACTACATACACGGGCATAGTGAACGAGCTATGATATATAAACACCGTAAGCTGGTGCCAAAGGAACATTACCATAAAAAAAAGGAAAATTAACAATAGAGAAAGAAAAATCGTCATTTTGTCGTAAATTTAAGTGTAGAGTTTCCTGTGTAAAACTGAACTATCTAAATCTAGGAAAGGACAGTTATTACTGTTTATATCTGATTTATTCAACGTAAGTTCCTTTGGGTTAATTTCTGTAGTATATCTAGAAAACTCTTGATAATTAAACGAAAAAATATCATCAAGATAACGATAAGTGTTGTTGAATTCATCAATTAAATGCAATTTAGAAGGGTCTTTACTGAGTTTGGCCATAAACTGTGATTCAATATAGTACAAGAAGAAGTCTTCTATTAAAGGGGCGCAATTGGTGCCCATAGTAATACCTACAACCTGTCGATACACTTTATTGCCGAAACGTACATAAATGTTATCAAGGAGAAAATTAACTGCTTCAATCATCTCATCATACTTTCAGTAAGTATATCTAATTTATTTACCTTTCTCATTAGAGAAGAAGGCTTTAAATGAGTTGCAGCAAATATATTTGCAATTACATTTTCCAAACGACCATTCAATTAAATAGGAAAACTTTTGTTTGTCAGATTGGAAGTGTAGTTTAAAGAGTTGAAAAGTTAAAACTGTCAGCAGAATCGAAAAGAACATCAAAAGCACGTAATTTATCTAAAATATTCAAAGAATTTTTCACTCTCCAAAAATAGTTAACTGCACTATTTTCATATGTTTTATCACAATAGTTCATAAGTTCTTTGGTAGTAGTTAACGAACTATAGTTCATATTTTTAAGACTACTCTTTTGTTATAAAGTGATATAACAGTACAACATAAGAACGAACTATAAAAATCAGTTTTCTAGAAGTTCAGAATCATAAACAAATTATTTGTATATGCCATGTTATTTATTATATTTTCATACTGGTATAATTTCTTTTACATAACTTCAACCATGCATTAAAGAGTCTAGGGAGAAATGCAGCTAACGTGTTCCTCCCAAAAGTTTAAGTTTTTGTTGCTTTCGAAAAGCAAAGTTATGGAACATATTATAACAGAATCATTCAGTAATCCATACAAATAGTGTCTCCTCCATGTCAGTTTTGAACATTAAAACCAAATATTGAATACACGACAATGCTAATTTCTAGTATTGGTTAAGGTCTGATATTCAGTATGGCTGTCACTGTGAAGAACAGTTTAATATAGAACCATATGGAGGGAAAAAAAACATAGAAAACTCTTTTTGTCAGAAAACACTGTCAAACAACCAATCATACTATTCACACTGAACTGTGTCCACACCTGTTATCTAACAAAATAAAAGTTACATATCATTGTTCTGTTTAAATTTGCAAGTCTGAGATATTTTACAAATGTCAATATATGTTCGAAATATGTTTCTCTAATATGTCTAATAAACAAAAAACGAAGTTAAGGGTATTCATTTTCCAGTTTTGTTTTTACGTACGTTTTGTAAATGTACTGGTCTCATGAAAAAAGGTTGAGCCCACAACAAATTCGTTATTTCTGTCTGTATCTTATTTGTTGATTGTAACTCCTATTCTGATTATCAACAGTGAATGAACTGTTGAAGAGTTAACAATAGAAAAATAACTATTCTTAGAATAAAGGAAACACAGTCAATAGTTGTTTACGCCGGTATATAATTTAAATGTTATGTCTGTGCAGGTAAAAAAATCAAAAGAAACAATGTTTACAATAACGATTATCTGTTTAATTGCTTCTTTGTTTTAAACATTTCAAAGTATAGACCAAACCTGTTTCATTTGTATATTTCTAATCGCATTAGAGTATCTTTTGAAAAAGATAATGTACGCGAATGTTTGTGAACCCATTAAATTCAATCTACGACCAACCATTTCTCAAACGATGACATTAGAATTGAATGCTTTTTTTTTTAACTTTTATTGGGGTGTTAACGCGTTGACCGCAGCACATTTTGTATAAAGCTCTCAATCGCTTTATACTAAAAAGTTGCGCACGATCATCGTTTTTATAATCCTATAAAATTACAAAAGAAGCATTCAATTCTCATAATTATATTATATGCTTCTTCTATGAAACTATGAGTTTTATCAAGCTTTTCGTTTGTGTTACCATGCATGTTTAGTGGTGTTGTCAAGGGAAGCACATGGAGTCATGAATGTCGAATTTTATTGAGAAATAAAATTTGATTTTGGAACACCTCGCGATTGCTTTCAGCCAATCAAAAGTACCGATTCTTACGACAAATACGGGTATTGTAATTATTTAGTAATAAAGTCGTTATCTGATATGGAATAAAATGTCACTAAAATTTTTTTGATTTAAATCCTGTTTGCTTGTATAGATATACTTAAAGTACACGGATATTACTTGATCCGAATCCTAATTAAACAGACGACCCACCATTTATAACGATATTGTTTTAATTGATGTTGCATTACAAAAATATATTATCTGTTATCAGAATTGAAAAAAAAAGAAATTTACCAACAAATTATTGACTACATCTAGACGGATAATTATTTCTTAATTGAAGGTATAAACATTTTATTTGCTTGTATCAACATGAAAAAGAACATGCGGTATGATTTCCAATGTGACAATTATCCAAATGAGACCAGATGACGTGGATGTGAACAACTATTGCCATAGGTCAACTTACGGCATTCAACAATTAGCAAAACCCATTAGGCGGTGGTGATATTTTACAATCCGCATAGGCAAACAACATAAACTCAAAATCATTGAAAATGACAATTTAACGCGAAATTGTATCGAAAAACTAAGAAGGTAAAGAAAACATGACGTTATCGAAAACTGACTTAAGGTAGCTGTGGTGTCTAAATGTTTGACAAAGATTTTTCTTAAACTTCTGTGAAGTTTTAGATGTTTCTGTTGTATATATTTTTTATATATTGAACAGCGCTATACTACTGTTGCCTTTATTTACAGAAGTTTAAGAAATATCTATGTCGAACACATATTTTACCAAGTAACATTTACAACATTTTAAATGTTACTTAGTAAAATATTTTTAAACCAAAAAAGCATTTGTGCAGCATGTCCAGAAGAGATGCTCAGAAAAAGACACTCGATCTACACATGTACCTAAAATGTTCAAATCGTATGAAGTTATTTTACACCAAAAAGCCTTTCCTCAATTAAAAAAAACGACATGTCAATCATTTCAACTTTGTTAAGTACAAAGTGAACATTGCGTTTGTGGCTGAAACGAAAATTAAACGAATTAAATGACCTGAACTAAGCTCTTCCATTAAGGAAGAACGGTTCGTTTTCATATTGATGAAAGAAATAACAAAAATAAACCTTGCTTTCACAAGTAGCATCCCTGAATAATTTTGAATATATTCATCTATTATAACCGTTTTTGTTCTACAAATCATTAGACTGTCAAAATGATGTACTATTTTCTCAGTCACATTTCATGAAATGCATTTATTTTTCAATATTGTTCATGCAGATAGAATAGAATTTAAAATACGTTTAAACATAAACAAACTAAGTTGAAATTATAAAGTTCAATATTGTGACAGGAAAAGCAATGTAGCTTGCGATTTTGGACATATAGAATATCAGATCAGTCGAATAATAATGGAGGGTCCCTTTGAAATCGACTAATCGGGATTTTACTCTAGTATATTGTCCAGTTATTTGTAGTTCTAATCTTAATTTTTGTATACTGCAAATTCCGTAATCTCATTGTTTAACCATCGTTGAATTTTTGAAGATTTGTTTTAACACAATTAAATGGTCTTTATTGCACTATGTGCTGTTTAAAATATACTTAGCTTACATCATTGGGCTAAGTTTCCCTGTGTATTAATTATTATGTGTCACAGGGAGAATATTTATTACAATATATACAAATGTTAGAATTTTAGAAGATGTATGTAATACTTCATTATATGTTAACCTTCAAATGAATAACACTTTATAATTATATAAATGCTGTGCATCCGAAATACTTTTTTGATAAACATTCATCCGGAACGAGTAAACCAAAATATTTTAAAACTGCAAAATATCAAATTAAAGCTTTTGTCAGGCAGTGAATATCAACACTTTAGGAAAAATACCTTGAATAAAAACTAGGAATTTTAATTCTGTTCTATTTTATATTATTTAGAACTGATTAGATTTGTTTCTGAACTTTCAGATAAGAAAGATCGTGTTATAATTATTTTCAATTTTTCAAAGAAAATTCTCTAGTACTCTTTTGAAAAAAACAAATACATTGTTTTATCTGAAATAGTTTACCATATAGGTCTATATACAAAACGAATGCTTATGGTATTGATGGAAGCTTATTTTAAAATGGCTTGAAGATTATCTGTGTGATAGAAAACAGAGCATTCTGCACAATTCGTATTTTCCTTCTGTAATGTTTTTAAGCTGGTGGTCATCAAGGATCTGTACCGGACCCTCTTCTCTTTATTTTGAATATAAAAATAACATCGGTAATATATCACTGTGTAGGCTATATACTGATGACACTTCATTCGCACGATTAAGTTATTCTTGTAACGATGGAGAGTATACCCGGTATGAGATATGTTATCGACCGCGACATGAATGGGCTGGATAACCAATTTACTAAATGGCTTATGTCATTTAATCCTGATAAAACTGAAATTATATTTTCTCAAATATTGAGATGTCATTTCTTATCTTCTCCGTAAATGATCAAAACATCCAAATACGTACACCTAATAAGCACCTGGGAGTTACTTTCAGTAGTGATGCAAAATGAAATAAATGTGTGAATAGTATAATTACAAGACTTTTAAAGAGTAAAGAAGCACCTAAATTCTTGCGCAAACTTAAATACCGACGGTCTCAAAATAATTTAGGAATACTCTACCTAGTCTTATTTCCACCCAGTTTGTGAATATGCCATAGAACTTTGGGACAACTACGGGACATGTTGTTCAAATAAATTGTAACAGGTCTACCAAATTTCAATAAAACTGAAACGTTGTAATTAGAGGCTTGTTTGGGTTTCTTTTAAAGGACGAACAAGAAGAAGAAAATCAAAAACTTCCCCTTGAGTAACTGCATAATATTGTTCCTGTGTGTGTACAAAGGACAACCAACTGTACAGTTTACATACTTTGCCTTACTACTGAATATTGTATTTTCTCCCTAATACGAAAATAGAAAAAGCTTCATCCGAAAATTGGCAATGTCGGCTCTCTTTTTTTTGTATTCATTACTTTTCCTTGATCGAGGATAGAAAAGATTTCAAATATTGTACATACAAGGCTATATGTATTTCGTTGCTAACTTGAATTGAATAATAATGAATCCACAGTATCTTAATTGAAGAAAGAATTGAAAAATAAGATACTTTTCCAAGAACTTATTATTATCTGATCTGATGTTCTGTGTCATTTTTGAACTATGACCTTCTAAGATAACGTATCCATGTTGATGTTAGTATGGGGCAAATATTGAGGATATTATTTGTTGTTGCTAAAATATCCACATCTCAGATTTTTTTTATTTCAGAAAAATAACATATCTTAATATAAAATAAGAAGATGTGATATGATTGCCAATGAGACAAATCTCCACCAGAGACCAAACGACATAGAAGTTAATAACTATAGTTAACCGTACGACCATCAACAATAAGCAAAACCCATATCGCATAGTCTGCTATAAAAAGCCAAATGTAAGACAATTCAAACGAGAAAAATAACGGCCTGATTAATTTACAAAACAAAACAAACACTTAATTACAGGCTCCTGACTTGAAGCAGGCACATATAGAATAAAGCGGTGTTAAACATGTTTGCTGGCGCCAATTACTGACTAGTTCCATACATGTCCTATACTAAAACGACCTGGTTTAGTACATTTCGAGGCGGTATTGATAGTGCATGATTGTTACTACTATAATAAAATTTTTGATTAAAGTTGCAATCCTATAAGATTTCGGAGGAAACAATTATTTTCAGGAAATGTCTGTCGCGGCCATTTCAATACCAGAATCTATGACAAGCGAGACGATTTTACACCTTAACAGCAATATACCAACTTCACCTGCATATGGGATATACATTTCCCAACTCATTCAGTCTTCAAGAGCTTGCAGCTGCTACTCAGACTTTATAAAACGTCACCAGTGTCTGAGCAGAAAGTTGATGAGTCAAGGTTATGTCAAAGAACGTCTAGTCCTTTTTCAAAAAATGTTCATTCGAAGATAACAAGACCTTGTTGATAAATATTCCGTATCAACTTCACAAATAATACATGATGGTCTCGAAGTATAGATCCTAGGTACTGACGTTGTTTCTAATCTTAATTACGTGTTAAATTTTCCCTTTTTTGTACTTGTATAATTTTTACCTTTACTGTTTAGTCCATTTTTTATAATTAAAATGGAATTCAATGCGACTGTCATATCAGTGAGAGGTTTAGCTAGCTATTAAACAGGTTTAATCTACTTTTTTCTACATAAAGAAATATCTATACAAAGTCAGGAGTATGACAGTTGTTTTTTATTCGTTAGATGTGTTTGAGCTTTTGGTTTTGCCATTATATTGCGGACCTTCCGTTTTGAATTTCCCTTGGAGTTCGGTATTTTTGTTACTTTACTTTTCACTACAACCAATTCGATGTCAAGTTTCTTCCTGGATGAAATTTACTGCTGTTGAATTATTCCCCGAGGGCGTCACTAACTTGGTAGCTTAATGCGTGATGAATAATAGCAATGCAAAGAACAAACCGGCTAGGACGTCACCCGGGTTACCAAGGTCCTCTTCCGCTACACGGAACACTGTAGCATTTGATTTGTGTGTTCAACTGAACATCCTCCGGGATATCCCTGATTTGACTCATGTACAGCCAGAAGGTAATTATTAATTTAAAAATTCTGATACCTTTCAAAAATTAAAACCATGTACTGTAAATATTTTCGACTGTTCACATACACCCGCTACTAGTGAATCAACTCCTATCATTTCTACTTGTAAACAAAAAAAAGAAGAGCACATGTACGTCATGTAAAATGTTAGTCACTTTGGCGGATTTCGCTTGTAACTTAACAAGGAAAACTTATTATACAAAATCTTTTGAGTCTCTGGACTGTTCCACGGACAATGTCGTTTACGAATTGAATGTGCTTTGTGTGGGCTACTTTATGTCGGTGAAACTCGACAAACTTTGCGTAAAAGGATGAATCAACACCGGTCTGATAATAAAGATCCACAATGCAGGGTTCTTTATAACCATTTTAATCAACCGGACCATGATCCTTCTTTATCTGTGAAAGTACGCATCATAAAGAAAATTTATCACCACACCAATAGCTCTATACTAAATACTCCTTTCCGAAAAGATAGAGAAATTTTCTTGATAAGGGAACTAGGTACTGCAATGCTATATGGTTGCAATGATAACATTAAAGGAGTAGGAAATGTGTCAAGTTCAGCCTGCAGTGATGTAAATGTAATGAGTTTATTTTACACTATCTTAAGGCCCCAGCGTAGTCATGGGCAAAACCATTACCATAATCTTCATAATCCGCTATGGTTACATAACATTAAAACTTTTTTTTTTTTTCATTATGCACTTGATGAAGGATGCCTAAATACATTTTCTCCAAAATACAGACTGGTCAGTATAATTTGTGATGTAGCTCTTTTCCGTCTTTTTAAACCAGTAAGATCGGAACCTTTACATGATGAAAAGAGGAAATTCCTTCCTATTAAGTTTACTAATAAAGGAATTAATGCTGTCAAAACCAGCAACGTTCTTCATCACACAGAGATAACATCTAAAATTCCAATTTATTTTCAAAATCAGTCTGTTCCTATTGTATCCTACAGTTACACCAAAACCATTGTTCCTAAA
Source organism: Mytilus coruscus (assembly GCA_017311375.1). NCBI lineage: Eukaryota > Metazoa > Mollusca > Bivalvia > Mytilida > Mytilidae > Mytilus > Mytilus coruscus. The sequence goes on from CM029604.1 coordinate 82,962,728, forward strand.
GTATTCAACTATAAGCAAGCATTGTTGAACCTTCATTTAGAAAAATACCTAAAAAACTCTCCGACATGCGACTGTTCCCAATTCGCCTTATATTTACACACCCTTTGGCCATATTATTACTTGGGATCTTGAACATATCCGAAAGGTGATATCTCATGGTCTTAAGTTCAGAGAACCCCAACACATCAATTGGAGCCATAACTTCAAAATAAATATGGATTCCATTTAGGACTATGCCAGAGCATGGTCTAAACGAGAAAAAGTTGATTTGGACACATGGTCAGAATTGGTCAAAACAATTAGGTCTCTGGTAAAACGTCGAAGTCATAAGTTGAAAAACTGTGTGAATGATCGACCAAAGTTCGTTTTCAAAGACAAAGAAGCTGTGAAATGTCTATCATCTCTTCGCGATAAATATGTTGTTGTTCCTGCGGACAAAGCTTCAAATAAGATTGTTTTTGTGTGTAAATCATACTACTATGAGTGTCTTGTAAATGAATTAGGAATAAATTAGCACTCAGGTAATCCCACATGCAAAAACATATCATTTGACAAGGATGAGATTTTGGCGAATCATAAGTCCTTTATGAGTTCAATGAACATTACATTGAACAGCAAATCTGATGACTTATCTTGTTTGTATTGGATACCTAAGCTTCACAAAATTCCGTAAAAACAACGGTACATTGCCAGTTCTACAATGGAATTGTTCATTAGAATGACAAAAATTCTGTCCGCAGTGAAAGAGGGTCTTCAGAAATACTGTGAAACTGTTTAATCGCGTAGTGGTATTAACCAAATGTGGATTTAAAAAAAAAACTCTAAAGAACTTCTTAATTATTTTAAAGCTTGATCTTTCTCTGAAATGAATTCTATCAAAACCTCAGATTTTTCAATCCTGTATACCACCACTTCCCATGTAAAATTGAAAAATCGTCTAAAAGAAATAATCCATAATGCTTTTCAACATAAAAATAACAGCATATATAAATTTATTGCTTTGGGATCCCAAATATATAGCATATTTTGTTAATAGTGAACAAAAAGTAAATACATGCTACACAGAGAAACAAGTGATCAGTATGCTGGAGTTTCTCATTGACAACATATTTGTTGAATTTGGAGGTAGACTTTTTCAGCAAGTTGTCGGCATTCCTATGGGAATGAACTGTGCGCCTCTCCTTGCGACCTCTTCTTATTTTCATATGAGTCGGGATTCCTTCAGACAATTGTCAAAAAAAAAGAAAATCAAATCATTTAATTTCACATTCAGATATATTGATTATGTTCTTTCCATTAACAATCCAAACTTTTCTGATTGGGCTCCATAAATATATCCTCTAGAATTTGAAATTAAAGAAACAAAAGATACGGCTTTATCCGCCTCATTTTTAGACTTAAACCTCGAATTTGACATAAGCGGTCATCTCAAACTCTACATAAGTGACCAAACGACATAGAAGTTAATAACTATAGGTAACTGTACGACCATCAACAATAAGGAAAACCCATATCGCATAGTCTGCTATAAAAAGTCAAATGTAAATTAATTCAAACGAGAAAAATAACGGCCTGATTAATATACAAAACAAAACAAACACTAAATTACAGGCTCCTGACTTGAAGCAGGCACATACAGAATGAAGAGGTGTTAAACATGTTTGCAGGCGCCAATTACTGACTAGTTCCACACATTTCCTATACGAAAACGACCTGGTTCAACACATTTCGAGGCGGTATTGATAGTGCATGATAATATAACATAATAAACTATAATACAATTTTTGATTAAAGTTGCAATCCTATAAGATGTCGGAGGAAACAATTATTTTCAGGAAAAGTCTGTCGCGGTCATCTCAATACCAGAATCTTTGACAAGCCAGACGATTTTAATTTTGAAATTATAAATTTTCCCCACCTTAGCAGCAATATACCAACTTCATCTGCATATGGGATATATACATTTCCCAACTCATTTGGTATTCATGAGTTTGCAGCTGCTACTCAGACTTTGTGTCTGAGCAGAAAGTTGATGAGCCAAGGTTATGTCAAAGAACGTCTCGTCCTTTTTCTAAAAAAGTTCTTTGGAAGATACCAAGACCTTGTTGATCGTATCAACTTCACAAATAATACATGATGGTCTTGAAGTTTAGATTCTAAGAACTGACGTTGTTTACAATCTTAATATTGTATTAACGTTCCCCTTTTTTTTTCCTTGTATAATTTTAACCTTTACTGTTTAGTTCATTTTTTATTATATACTTATGATGTGGATCGGTTTTTATACATCCCGCCGTTGTGTTATTGTGCTATGGTCAATGTTGAATTCTTGTCTTTCATTTTTGCTTATGTACTTTGTCTATATGCCATTTTGTGTTTCTTTTCTTTGTTGAAACAGTTATATGTTTTATAGTGATTAAGATCATAGTAAAATGTTGACTGCTGTACCCCAATTTTTGACGTTTTTACCTATTATGTATGTTTGTTTCGCTCACACATTGATGTCAATATAATGGAATTCAATGCGACTGTCATATAAGTGAGAGGTTTAGCTAGCTATAAAACCAGGTTTAATCCACCATTTTCTACATAAGGAAATGCCTGAACCAAGTCAGGAATATGACAGTTGTTTTCCATTCGTTAGATGTGTTTGAGCTTTTGGTTTTGCCATTTTTTAAGGACTTACCGTTTTGAATTTCCCTTGAAGTTCGGTATTTTTGTTATTTTACTTTTTAACACAAAATTTCCTTTATTAGCACAGACAAAATCTGAAATAATCGATGCGAAACTACAAAATTATGTCCAGCTAAAATCTTTATTTTCATATGAAAGAAATATTTCCCTAAAAAATTAAAAATAATTATCACAATATGTCTCGTCAGTGATGTTCGGAATCGAGAGACATTAATTGTCGAAATCCGGATATGGTGTACCAATTTTTGCACCTCATGTTTGCGGTATACCATCTTTTCCGCAAGCTTATTGTTTTATGTTTGGTATTTAATTAATAATTAAGATCAATTTTGTTACATCCGATGATCCGTTTATTTGGCAATCGCCATGGCAGTCAGCATGGTTTAAGAACATCCGTTGTTTGACCTGCTAGTCAAATGCGTTTCGTTCAAAAAAATATACTTTTTCACTTTTGTTGGTCTTTTGGAAAATGTTGCTTGTTCTGTATTTAGACCCCTCTACCAAATTTTTTTTTTTTTGCATGCACACGTATAAAAATTGCGGTTTTTATCCAACGCAATCATTGGTTTGAACGTTGTTTTCAATTTAGACTTGTTTATATATAAATATATATATATCTTTTCCGCATGTTTATTGTTTTCTGTTTGGTATTAATTTAATAGTTAAGATCCATTTTGTTACATCTAGTGATCCGTTTATTTGGCAATCGCCAATGGCAGTCAGCAGGGTTTAAGAACATCCGTTGTTCGACCTGTTAGTCAAATACGTTTTGTTAAAATATACTTTTCACTTTTTGGTCTTTTGGAAAATGTTGCTTGTGCTGTATTTAGACCACTCTAACAAGAAATTTGTTTTGCATGCACACGTATAAAATTGGGGTTTTCATCTAACGCAATCATAGGTTTGAACGTTGTTTTCAATTTAGACTTGTTTATATTTTTTCGTTTGGGCTTGAATCATATTTGCCTTCGAGTTTATATGATCCGTTCATCCTATTTTGACTCCTCAAAATTCAAGAGTCTATCCTAAATTGAGGTAAATTGTATGGCTTTCCAAATACCGTTTCGATTCCTAACATCACTGAAGAGACATTAATTGTCGAAATCCGGATATGGTGTACAAAAGCTTTTGCACCTTTTGTTTGCGGTATATCATCTTTTCTGCAAGTTTATTGTTTTGGAAAATGTTGTTTGTGCTGTATTTAGACCCTCTAACAAGAAATTTGTTTTGCATGCACACGTATAAAAATTGCGGTTTTATCCGACGCAATCATAGGTTTGAACGTTGTTTTCAATTTAGAGTTGTATATATATATATATATATATATATATATATAATGACTGAATAATAGTCAACGATAAATCTTACGGGGCGATGGATCATATAAATATGATACAGTACACTACAAAATATAATATATAACTGGTTCAAGAGTATATATATATATATGGTTTACCTCAATTATTTGAAAGGTGATATTTTCAAAAGTATGCCCTGTTCTTAAGAGGTGTCTCGTAATTGGACAGTTTCTTCCTTTGTACAATGTAAATTTAAAGAAATCTTGTAAATGTTCTGCAGTATCGTTCCATTTCATGTCAATATCATCAATAAAACGGAGCCATGACAAGGGTTTGTATGGCACACTCAAAAGGATGCGTTCTTCAAGATCCCCATAAAATGTTGGCGAAAGAAGGTGCCATTTTGTTCCCATACTAGTTCCGTCAATCTGCAAAAGTGCTTGTCGTTGAAAATAAAGTTGTTATTTTCAAGCACTAGCTTGAGCAATTGAACTAGACAGTCAGTTTGTGGATGTTTATCCTTTCGAGTGTTCCATACTTTTCACACGCGGCTATTCCTTCATCTTTTGGAATATTTGTGTATAAAGAACACACATCCATCGAAACCAAAATTGTGTCATTAGGTAAAGGACTTAAGGAATTCATTTTTTCAAATAGTCAGTTGTATCTTGAATATGAGATGGCAGTTGTCTAACATGTGGTCTAAGGTGGTAATCAACAAATTCTGAAATTTTTCGGTGGGATGGCCATTAGCTGATACTATAGGTCTCCTGGAATCCCTTCTTTATGGAGTTTTGGAAGTAAGTAAAATCGACCGGCTGTGCAAGTTTCGTCTGGGCGTAGATAATCGTACGTATCGTCATCAATTTGTTTATCTTTATTCATTTCTGAGAGGACGTCATTAATTTTTTGTTGATTTCTTTGGTTGGATCACATGTTAATTCTTTATAAAATTTAGTGTTGGAGAGCTGACGATTCCTTCTTCGATGTAGTCTGCCTTGTTCATCACAACAACGGCACTTCCTTTGTCCGCTTGTTTGATAACAATGTCATCACGGTCTTTAAGTTTATCATGGCTTGGCTTTCTGACTTTGAAATATTTCGCACTTGTTTACCACTGATTGAAGATCTGACTTCAGCTTTGACTGATGTAATAAATGATTCCAAATTATCGTTTTTGCTTTTAGGTGGATTCCATGTACTTTTCTTTTAAATTTTGGGATGCATATGTCTCCTTCATCACTCTCATAATCAGCACACTATTTAGTATGTAAATATTAGAATGTTTAAAATATTTAGAAAACGATAAAAATAAACGCAATATTTCGCTAGACCAACTAGCTTTATCAAGCGTGCATCTATCCAGGTGAAATCGGATGTAGATGATAAGAAACTTTGCAGCTCAATGTACATGTTGCACATGAATTTAGCTGCCTTGAAAATAATACACAATTTGGATGAAGTTCAAGATTATATACAAAATTGGTGGTTGAAGTTTGCAACGTCCAGTGGCCAATATTACATGATAAAAGGACGAAGCTGTGTACTAAATTATTCTTTATCTTTCCTGTATCTTTTCTCGTCTTTTCGTTAAGACCATCAGGTTCTAAAGTGTGGAGCTGGTGGATCCAAAAGTTTTCTCTTCTCCTTCTCACCCTGGTGTCCCACTCGGTGTTGACTTCTATGATTTTTATTTGGTATTTGGAAAGCCATACAATTTACATCAGTTTAGGATAGACTCTTGAATTTTGAGGAGTCAAAATAGGATGAACGGATCATATAAACCCGAAGGCAAATATAATTCAAGCCCAAACGAAAAATATAAACAAGTCTAAATTGAAAAAACGTTCAAACCTATGATTGCGTCGGATAAAACCGCAATTTTATAAGTGTGCATGCAAAACAAATTTTCTGTTAAAGGGGTCTAAATACAGCACAAACAACATTTTCCAAAAGACCAAAAAGTGAAAAGTATATTTTAACAAAACGCATTTGACTAACAGGTCGAACAACAAATGTTCTTAAACCCTGCTGACTGCCATTGGCGATTGCCAAATAAACGGATCACCGATGTAATAAATGGATCTTAATTATAAATTCGATACTAAACAGAAAACAATAAACTTGCAGAAAAGATGATATACCGCAAACAAAAGCTGCAAAGGTTTTTGTACACCATATCCGGATTTCGACAATTAATGTCTCTTCAGTGATGTTAGGAATCGAAACGGTATTTGGAAAGCCATACAATTTACCTCAATTTAGGATAGACTTTTGCAAAGTTTCTTATCATCTACATCCGATTTCACCTGGATAGATGCACGCTTGATAAAGCTAGTTGGTCTAGCGAAATATTGCGTTTATTTTTATCGTTTTGTAAATATTTTAAACATTCTAATATTAACATACTAAATAGTTTGTTAAAATTACATTGTTAGGCAATCTATAATTTTATTTGTGTAATTGTATTAATCTCTGTACTGATAAATCCACACTCCCATAGATTTGTATGTCATGTGTTGCTATTTATAGGCACTATATATATATATATATATATATATATATATATATATATATATATATATATATATATATATATATATATATAGAAGTCTATAAAAGGACCAACCAGCAAATTTACTATGTACCGGATCGTCTAGAATAGACGATACTGTGCAGATAAGGAAAAATTATATAAGTCTAAAAATTTGCACAACGATACCAATATAAGATGGTATTATACGAAGATGTTGTTATTAAATCGTGTTGACAAATATTGCGGCTTAACAAATAGCCTTTTTCGGTGTCAATAATATTAACAATACTGATTGTAGGTTAAAATAGATCAGCAATACAGGTAAGTTTTAGTCTATTGATTTTAATTCATAATCTTGAACATCATAATATAAACAAAACTCGATACTCTAGTATACGTGACTGTGTATATTTACATTCCAAAATGAGTGAAAAACAAAACTTAGTATTTCTTATTGATGCCGTTTGGATGATGTACATTTAGTTCCTTTATCCAAAAGCTTTCCCGAACCTGTCGCTGGGCATCACTCCAGTGAATGTTCAGTTCAATCACTAGGATTTTCATGCGATTAAAGTCATCAAGTTTGTGACCTGATTGTCTGAAATGCTGAGAAACTGGGAGAAGTGGCTTCTTAGAGATATCACTGCTATGGCCATTGAGGCGTTTGTGGAAAGGCTGCTTTGACTCACCAACATATTGGAGGCCACAAACCGAACATTCCAGTATGTAAATAACGTTCATACTTTTGCAAGTAACATTGCAAAATATCTTATAGTTATTTTCGGTTGCCTTACTGTGAAATGTTGATGAATGCTGCATCTGTAGGCAGCATTTGCAGCATTTTCCTCACACGAACGACATTCTCCAGAAGTACTTCTATTATCAGACACTTCAGCCCGCACTAGTAGGTTCCGCAGACTGTTGGGTTGCCTAAAAGCTATCATGGGAGGCTCAGGACAAATCTTGGATAGTTTGGAATTCTTTTCAACTGTTTTCCAATGCTCACGAGTGACTCTAAGGCTGTTTTTTTTTTTTTTTTTGTTATTTTACTTCTCACTACAACCAATTCGATGTCAAGTTTCTTCCTGGATGAAACTTTACTGCTGGCGGATTATTCCCGAGGGCGTCACTAACTTTGTAGCTTAATGCATGATGAATAATAGTAATACAAAGAACAAACCGGCTAGGACGTCACCGGGTTACCAAGGTCCTCTTCTACTACACGGAACACTGTAGTATTTGATTTGTGTGTTCCACGGAACATCCTCCGGGATATCCTGATTTGACCCATGTACAGCCAGAAGGTAATTGTTACTTTAAAATTTTGATACTTTCCAAAATTAAAACCATGTACTGTAAATATTTTCGACTGTTTAAATACATCCGCTACTAGTGAATCAACTCCTATCTTTTCTACTTGTAAACATAAAAGAAGAGCACATGTACGTCATGTAAAATGTTAGTCACTTTTGCGGATTTCGCTTGTAACTTAACAGGAAAACCTATTATACAAAATCTTTTGAGCCTCTGGACTGTTCCACGGACAATGTCGTTTACGGAATTGAATGTACTTTGTGTGGGCTACTTTATGTTGGTGAAACTCGACAAACTTTGCGTAAAAGGATGAATCAACACCGGTCTGATAATAAAGATCCACAATTCAGGGTTCTTTATAACCATTTTAATCAACCGGACCATGATCTTTCTTTATCTGTGAAAGTACGCATCATAAAGAAAATTTATCACCACACCAATAGCTTTATGAAAGTATCTAAATCCTCGTCACTTCACACAAATAAAAGTGACGAGGATTTAGATACTTTCATCACTCATGCCAACAACATACATCCAAGTGTCAAATTTACTCATGAGAAATCTAAATCCAAAATCGCCTTCCTCGATACTTTCAGCTCGCTCACAGATGGCATGATATCCACAGATCTATATTCTAAACCTACTGACACTCATCAATATCTGTCCCCTAAAGTTGCCATCCTCCTCATCTGACTGAGAGCATCCCGTACAGTCAGGCACTAAGAGTCAAGCGAATATGTTCCAGCACAGAAACAACCAAAAACAATTACGTCAACTTGAAACCCGCTTGAAGAGAAGGGATACAAACACAGAAATATCAAAAAGTTTTCAGGAAGCGGAATCAATTCCTAGGAGTAAACTTTGGAATACAAAGATAAAAAGAAAAATAAAAGGACTCCATGTGTTCTCACTTACCACCCATCCCTCCAAAACAGCTTTAGTGTCATTCGTGAGCATTGGAAAACAGTTGAAAAGAATTCCAAACTATCCAAGATTTGTCCTGAGCCTCCCATGATAGCTTTTAGGCAACCCAACAGTCTGCGGAACCTGCTAGTGCGGACTGAAGTGTCTGATAATAGAAGTACTTCTGGAGAATGTCGTTCGTGTGAGGAAAATGCTGCAAATGCTGCCTACAGATGCAGCATTCATCAACATTCACAGTAAGGCAACCGAAAATAACTATAAGATATTTTGCAATGTTACTTGCAAAAGTATGAACGTTATTTACATACTGGAATGTTCGGTTTGTGGCTATTTTTAGACACTATATACTATTTTCCCAGGCAACACGCATGACACATCTTATTTTGTGTAATCCGTTCATATCTATTTCCTCGCAAGATCATGGAAAATAAAACATATTTCAATAAATTGAGAAGTCTAACGAAAAGAAAATACAGCTTGAACATCATGCTTCAAATCTTAAATCGTACATAGATAACAACACAATTCCAAAAGGTTTAAATATCAAATTGACGCCCCAAACACCGGGTGTCAAGTCCACCAGATTTATGAAACGTTGGGACGATATTTTATTCAATTGTTCTTTCCGACTTCTTCAACTTTTACTCTCCTTTTCTATTTACGGCTACAAACAAATTAATTCGGAAATAAATGAAACGTTTATAAAAACACCACTGTCTGTCTCCAGAAGACATGGAAGTAATTCAAAGAAGACTATCCGACATCCAAAGAATAGAGAAACAAAATTTCAAAGCCAAACAGAATAAAAATTCAAACGAGACCATTTAAACCAGCAAAGTTCCGTTTTGGAAGAAGATCAAATTTTAAATATGTTGGTGAGTCAAAGCAGCCTTTCCACAAACGCCTCAATGGCCATAGAAGTAACTGACTCTCTATTGAGTAAAGGCCTTAATTTCTGTCCAGTTTCAGCAAACGTCATTTACAACTTGAGACAGATGTAGAAGCATTTGCCAGGCGTCTTCGTTTGAAAGAACATTTCAATAGACAACAGAAGAAAAATTTAAAAGAAGCCGGAATGAATGAATCTGATTATGAGAGTGATGAAGGAGACATATGCATCCCAGCTGAAGTCAGATCTTCAATCAGTGGTAAACAATTGCGAAATATTTTAAAGTCAGAAAGCCAAGCCATGATAAACTTAAAAGACCGTGATGACATTGTTATCAAACGAGCGGACAAAGGAAGTGCCGTTGTTGTGATGAACAAGGCAGACTACATCGAAGAAGGAATCATCAGCTCTCCAAACGGCATCAATAAGAAATACTAAGTTTTGAAATTTTCACTCATTTTGGAATGTAAATATACACAGTCACGTATACTAGAGTATCGACGCCCAGACGAAACTTGCACAGCCGGTCGATTTTACTTACTTCCAAAACTCCATAAAGAAGGGATTCCAGGAGACCTATAGTATCAGCTAATGGCCATCCCACCGAAAAATTTCAGAATTTGTTGATTACCACCTTAGACCACATGTTAGACAACTGCCATCTCATATTCAAGATACAACTGACTATTTGAAAAAATGAATTCCTTAATTTACCTAATGACACAATTTTGTTTCGATGAATGTGTGTTCTTTATACACAAATATTCCAAAAGATGAAGGAATAGCCGTGTGAAAAGTATGGAACACTCGAAAGGATAAACATCCACAAACTGACTGTCTAGTTCAATTGCTCAAGCTAGTGCTTGAAAATAACAACTTTATTTTCAACGACAAGCACTTTTGCAGATTGACGGAACTAGTATGGGAACAAAATGGCACCTTCGCCAACATTTTTATGGGGATCTTGAAGAACGCATCCTTTGAGTGTGCCATACAAACCCTTGTCATGGCTCCGTTTTATTGATGATATTGACATGAAATGGAACGATACTGCAGAACATTTACAAGATTTCTTAGATCATTGTAATCAGTTCCATCATTCAATTAAATTTACATCTGATTTTCAAGCGAGAAAATTGCTTCGACACCACCACATTTGTAAAAACGGGTCATTACAACTGATCTCCACACAAAGAAAACTGATAAACACCAGTTCCTTTCTCCAAAAAGTTGTCACCCGAAACACTGCTCCAGGAGCATACCTTACAGTCAAGCCATCAGACTAAAGCGAATTTGCTCCTCGGAATCCAAACTCAACTATCGTTTGGGACAACTAAAAACAACTAAAATCAAGAGGATACAAAAGCAAAACATCACAGACGCTTTTGATAAAGCCCAAGAAAAAGATCGAGATATCCTCATGGAATACAAAGATAAGACGACCCGCGCAGATAGAATTCCGTTTGTTGTCACCTTCCATCCCGATTTGACAAATATTTCATCTACTATCCGCAAGCACTGGCGTCTTATCGAAAATGACTCTTCCTTAAAAGAAATTTTTCCATCACCTCCTGTTATTGCCTATCGCAGACCCAAAAATCTCAAAGACATACTTGTCACATCTAAAGTAAAGAAACAAGAGACTTCTAAAATTGGGTGTTACAAACAATGCGGAAGAACCAATTGTATGTGCTGTAAAGTCGCCAACACTGACCACTCTTTCAGCAGCACAGTAACAAAGCAGCGATACAACATCTATGTTACATCTAATTGCAAAACGGAAAATAGTATTTATATTCTTACTTGTGGAACTTGCAAGCTGCAGTATGTTGGTGAAACAGAAACGAAATTCAACATCAGACTTAACAATCACCGGTCTTTTTATACAAAAGGAAGAAACTGTCCAATTACGAGACACCTCTTAAGAACAGGGCATACTTTTGAAAATATCACCTTTCAAATAATTGAGGTAAACCAAAATTGGGACTCCCAAAGGAGAAAACAGAGAAAGGTTCTGGATGCATCAGCTACGTACTCTTGAACCTGATGGACTTAATGAGAGAGATGAAAACAGTTCTACCCAAAACCAAAGGAATAAATCCTGAACTGCATTCTATTTAACTAAAACAACTATTTGTTTTGATTTAAGAACTATGTACAATAAGCAAAATTTTGTTTATATTATGATGTTCAAGATTATGGATTTAAATCAATAGACTAAAACTTACCTTTATTGCTGATCTATTTTAACCTACAATCAGTATTGTTAATATCATTGACACCGAAGAAGGCTATTTGTTAAGCCCAAAATATTTGTCAACACGATTTAATAACAACATCTTCGTATAATACCATCTTATATCAGTATCGTTGTGCAAATTTTAGATATATATATATATATATATATAAGAAAGTCTAAATTAAAGACAACGTTCAAACCTATGAACCAGTGACGACTCTACAACAGAATTGATCCATCGGATCACCAGCAGTGATGGTGATACAAGGCTGACAATACATTTTCTATATATAATATAGATTAATAACTGCTGGTGATCCGATAGATCAATTCTGTTGTAGAGTCGTCACTGGCTCAGACGTACTTATAATATAATTATTTCTGTGACTGCATCTTGCATTAATTTGTAGGATCCTTTACAATAGATAATTCAGCTGATCTGTAACAATTCCATCTTCATGCCTTATATATCATGTACTGTATTACGACGCTAGATTAAAACTGACGAGGAAAGGTAACACCCGGCCACCGAAAGCTTTATTATTGTGAAGCCTATGTAGTCGAGTGGTCTAGCGCGTCGGATACAGTGCAAGGCGATTTGGTGCCACGATATCTTAGTAGCATGAGTTCGAATCCCAGTGAGGGAAGAACAAAAATTTGCGAAAGCAAATTTACAGATCTAACATTGTTGGGCTGATGTTTAGACGAATTATATATACAGAATGTATTGTCAGCCTTGTATCACCATCACTGCTGGTGATCCGATGGATCAATTCTGTTGTAGAGTCGTCACTGGTTCAGACGTACTTATAATATAATTATTTCTGTGACTGCATCTTGCATTAATTTGTAGGATCCTTTACAATAGATAATTCAGCTGATCTGTAACAATTCCATCTTCATGCCTTATATATCATGTACTGTATTACGACGCTAGATTAAAACTGACGAGGAAAGGTAACACCCGGCCACCGAAAGCTTTATTATTGTGAAGCCTATGTAGTCGAGTGGTCTAGCGCGTCGGATACAGTGCAAGGCGATTTGGTGTCACGATATCTCAGTAGCATGAGTTCGAATTCCAGTGAGGAAGAACAAAAATTTGCGAAAGCAAATTTACAGATCTAACATTGTTGGGCTGATGTTTAGACAAATTATATATACAGAATATATTGTCAGCCTTGTATCACCATCACTGCTGGTGATCCGATGGATCAATTCTGTTGTAGAGTTGTCACTGGTTCAGACGTACTTATAATATAATTATTTCTGTGACTGTATATATATACTTTAACTCGAAATCTTAACTTTTCAAATCTCGAAATTTTGACTTAAAATCTTGAAATTTGGACTTTTGTAAAACTCAAAATTTCGACTTGAGAAAAATAAAAATTTCGAGATTCAAGAGTTGAAGTGTTTAGTTTAAAGTCAATATTAAAATTTCGACTTTATAAAGTCGGAATTTTGAGATTTCAAGAGTTAAAATTTCGAGTTAAAGTCGAAATTTTCAGATTTTTGTATCAAAATTTCGACTTTAAAAAAAAGTTCATTGCCAATTTTATATTTCTTATATCACAAATACGCTTCCGATTGATATATATTTAAACAAATTACGATAATTCTTAAGTAATAATATAATCATTTTTCTAAATAATACAAAAATAAAACAGAATTAAAATCCCAAAGTGTTGATATGCATTTGCCTGACCAAAATTTTAATTTGATATTTTGCAGCTTTAACATATTTTGGTTTGCTCCTTCCGGATGAATGTCTATAAAAAGCTTTTCCGATGTACAACATTTATTAAGTGTTATTTTCATTTGCAGGTTAACATATAATAAAATATTGTATACATCTTTAAAAATTATTCAACCATTGTAAAACTATGAGATTACGCAAGCAGCAGTAGAAAAATATATCAGCATTAGAACTACAAATAACAGGACAAAATACTACAGTAAAATTCCGATAACACGCATTTAAAAGTACCCTACATAATTAATCGACTTATCCGATATATCATACATCCCACGTCACAAGCTACATCGATTTTCAAGTTACAATATTGATCCTTGTAATGTCAACTTAGTTTGTTTGTGTAAATTCATTTCATGAGATTTGACGGAGAAAATTACATCATGCTGTACAGTCTGATGTTTTGTCGAACAAAATAGGTCGTGGGCGATGAATATATTCAAAATTATTCGGAGCCGCAACTTGTGAAGGCAACTTTAATTTTTATTATTTCTTTTATCAATATGAAAACAATTTTTTCATCCTAAATGGAAGATCTTATTTCAGGTCTTTTAATTCGTTCAGTTTTTTCAGCTAGAAACGCAATTTCCACCTTGGTATTTATCAAAAGTTGTAATAAATCTTCTGAACGCTATTCACACAAAATAATTGACATGTCGTAAGTGTTAATTGAGGAAAGTCTTTTCGGTGTAAGATAACTTCATACGATTTGAATATTCAAGTCAGTTTTCGATATCGTCATATTTTCTTTACCTTGTAAGTTTTCATGAACGTCCAACTTCAACGTAACGGGGTTAATTGACGTGAATTTTTCTGTGATAGGACCTCAGAATATCATCGAATTAACCCAGTTTAGAAATCAACTATGTTCGACTTATTATAGTTAGAAATGTATTAAACGGAATTTCACTGGGGACGATAAAAAGCTGCATTATTTCGATGTTTTGAGTACAACCGAATTCGACACAACAAAGTCAGACAAAATTAAAAACTAAAAGTTTAGAGAACAATCGAAGGTCTTTCTCCCTCTCATGTCGATCATCATAATTGTTAAGGATTAAATGAATTTTTACACAGATATGCAATAACTTTTTACTAATTACAAAACATAATCTTCGTAAACAGAAAAGTGTCACAAAATAACTAGTTGTGGTCTGGGCTAGTCGCTTCTGGTGTAAAAGAGAGGCGAAGGATACCACAGGAACATTCTCTCTCATAAGTCGAAAATAAACTGACAAGGCCATGGTGGAACCAAAGACTGAGCAACACGAACCCTAACTGATAGCCTACGTTTCAATGATTCCCAGCATAATATCCCTTTGAAATAAGCAGGAAATTTGCTACTTCTGGTGTACAAAATGCCAATTCCGGTTTCATATGATAGCTCAAATTACACTGAATCGACAAATGTATGGTATCTGTATACTTTTGCTTGGCATAAATAAAATAATTTGCTCTTTTGGTTTACAAAATTGTTATTTCTGGTTGGAAAGATATTTTACGTCACATTGGTTGATTGAGTAACTCCGATTTACGCAAGGTTACTTCCGGTTGATTTTTTTTAAGGTCAAATGTCGTCCAGCTCAAAACTTCAAAACACCTAATGGCTTCATAATATACCAGTATGAAGTTTAAGCAAAGGTACAAATATACAACGCCAATTTAAGGTGATGAATCTAAAATCAAAAGACCTCAGGTCTATAATATGTATGGTTAAAAAAGTTATCCTATCAAACACCTTGTTTTTAATATTTAGGGGAGAATACTCCTACCAAAGCACCTCGACCAAAATGTATTGGCGTTGCGTGACGTCTTAACTAACAATTGGCCTTAAACCTGATGTCGATTCCTTTATCGGTTTCTGGGTACAACAAACAAAGTTTAAAATTTAAAGCATGACCTTGCTTTTGACTTTGACCTCCATTTCCTGCTTATCGTTCAAGGACCTAAAGCAAAAGCCTCTAGGTCTCTAAGACTTATAGATTATGACTTACACCAACATACTACTCATGTAAAACACAATAAGGTAAATAATAATAAGAACAAAATCAAGAGGTTTTTCACGAAAAGGTGGAAAGACTTTATTACATATGTATATACAAATTTTAAATTCACAACAAAAGTTGACACACGAAATGTTTCGCCTTCTGCCATCAAAAGTGAGAAATACCTATGTGATTAAGGGTGAACTAATTTCAAAGCAAAAGTCGAAGAAAACAGACAAAACACTTTCAAAAAGAAACAAAAAAGACGCAATGAAAATCAGTAGTCAACATAACACGATATATAAATCTATGATTAAATGACATGAATCCCACAAAACATCAGGTAAATACACGTCTTTCATTCGGTAAGAAGTAAGTGAGAAAAGATGACGGTTATGTGGTAAGGACAAATGGCATATACACATGGTCATCTGTGGAACAGGTGTTTCATAAAGTTCAACCAATTTCGACTGGCGTCTGATGAATTTCTGAGAGATGAATTCAGTTATATTATAACGTAAATTCAGGAATATATCACGATCTGGAAGATGTGCATTTAATATGCATGTGTCACTGAAATATCATCAATATAGAAGTTTATAGTGTAAATTAAAACATATATTCAAGTAGTCTAGATCTTCCCTCATACAAATAGAAAAACAAATCCCCAAAGAGAAGAACATATATAGTTTCCATAGAAATCACGAATGTCTGATGAAAAAGTCTTTCAATTATAACATATTGTAATAGGTCAATAAAAAAGTATTATGATGTCAGTTTCAAATTTTTGAAATGAGCATGTTTTCTATATTTTGAATTCACACAAAATATTGTTGAGAGTCTTTTATAGTTTTTAAAGGACAGACCAACAAAAAAACTAGGTCAAAGCTATTATGACATATGTCCGAAAGACACAAACCGCTATATGTTTTACAACAACTCAAATTAAGAAACATGCATTGCAAATGCAGTCTGTTTAGCTACTAAGCAGCTGGTATAAGTCTGAAAACTTTTAAAAACAGTCCATTTGAAAATGAAAATAATTTCGAGGTTATGTTACAATTTGGAAGCAAATATCATCGTCAACAGGTAAAGCATAGACAATATATTTGAACCCTTAGCGTAATCAACGAAGCGCAAAAACTAAGTCTTTACCTTGACCCATGTTTAAACACTTCTTTTGAAAGCTTTCGCAAGGGTGGAAAATAAGGTTGACGCCCTAACAAATCTATGTCATTAGCTTAAAATATTCCTTCTGATGAATTCAAATGTTTCTGTCATAGCTAAGCGTTGATACAAAATGATTAACTTAATTTTAAACACTGGGGCATGAATATCAGTTGAAGGCCGTGCCACATTTGTGCATGTATATATGTATCTATGTATGTATGTATGTATGTATGGATGGAGAGTTGTCTCATTGGCACTCATACCACATCTTTTTATATCTATATATATTTATGAGACATAAAATTGAGAATGGAAATGGGGAATGTGTCAAAGAGACAACATCCCGACCAAAGAGCAGAAAACAGCCGAAGGCCACCAATGGATCTTCAACACAGCAAGAAAATCCCGCACTCGAAGGCGGACTTTAGCTGACCCCTTTACAAAAATGTGTACTAGTTCAATGAAAATGGACGTCACACTAAACTCCAAAATGCATGATCTTCATAGATAAATATTCAAAATTTTAGTTTAAAAGTTATATTATAGATATTCTAACCACAATTATGTCCATTTTGTTGAAATCGAAAATAAATTAGTATCTACTTTAATCTTACAACAACAACACATTTTCTTTTTGATAAAAATTAAATAAATATATCATAAAATAAAAACCACAAAATTATATTCCACAAATATGAGCATATGTCTACCCAAAACAAACAAACAATCGATCAAAAATCAACAATAAGAGATACAAAACAGAAAAACGGACAACAAAACAACATGGAACAAAACAATCAACCCAAAGTAAGAATTCAAATCCATTCTATTGTTAAACATAAATTTCACAAATACATTGTATAATTACGTTTGGTAAATTTCCGCCTAATGACGAATCAATGATAACTTTTTTAAATACTAAAAATATTTTAAATTTACAAACCTGATAATACTTGTGCCTAATAATGGTAAAGATGAATTTGAGTTTTGTCTTAATAAATTTTATAAGCACATACGAAAAATTTATTCTACACATTTATTCATTTAATTATAAAACATTTTTTCAGAAAATATAAAATCTTGGTTTTCATAATAATTAAATTAAATTTCAAAACTGCCGTTTACAGGGGGAAAAACCAAAAGCCAATACTAGTTTTGATTTTTTGATTGCCAACATATTTGTTGTGTTTGGTGGACTGATGTTTCAAGAAACAGTCGTTACTATGAAGGGTACTAAATGTGCATCCCTAATGGTCTGCTTGTTTTTGTACTCATGTCAAGCAGAATTCACACAAAACCTTCTCAAATATTAAGAAGCAGAATATTTCCAAGTTCTTTAAATTGCACTCAGAGATATATATTGATGATCTTCTGTCACTCAGTAACCGACATTTCAGTTTGTTATTGCATCTCAGAAATCCTAGTGAAGTTGAAATTAAGGCTATTACCTTGACTGAATTGATTGGTTAATTGTTGGTTGCTTAACATCCAGTGGGCCTATCCTGGAGGGTCTGGATCTTTTTCTTGATATTAATACAGATGGACAACTTCAAAATAAGATCTACGACAATTTGATGATTTCAGCTTACTTATTGTTAACTTTTCATTTCTCAGCAGTAAGATACCTTCACCGTATGATCTTAATTAAATAACGTTGAGAGCGAGCATATTCCCTTTATACAGGCTTCATTAACTAGGTAATTATCTTGACGTAAAATCGACTGCAGCAAGGATCAGAGGAAAGAAGACCAAAATTTGTACTTTGCAAGTTCTACGATCACCATCACGAATTGTTGACTTATACTCTATATCTATGTCTCAGCTCAATAAAGACATGTTGATACGGCCTTGGATTTTTATATCTGAATAGTTGTCTTATCTGTAAATATACCGATTGCACCTTATTACCTATTGAGATACTTTTAATGTGGATTCCCAATGCAGTTGATGTAAGCATAGCAGGAGACGATAACCCAGTCGTAGCACTCGATCTTGATTTTTGAAAAGTTCTCGCGAGTCCCTCAGGTTTTTTTTTTACCTCGATTGGTATTTTCTAAATGGATTTACGAGATTCGAACATCGCTATTTTACAGTTGTCTCTTGAACATTAAATATATGCAGTTCTTAAAAGAATATAAAAACTAAAAACAAATAAACATTTGCAATGGATATCCTTATCAAAGACTATTTACTGTCAATAAGTCGTCTAAAAATAACACCCAAGACAAGCAGTTTTCCCATTGTAACATTTACTATAGAATCTCCATCCGGCTTCAATGTGATGTGGTACGTCTGTCACAACATTTGATTCAAACGAGAGTAGTTCACATCTAAAATGTATAAATTGACTGTTGTTTTAAAGAATACAAGTATAATTTGATTTTGCTCAAATGTATTTTGTTCCAATCTTAGTCCTTTTGTCTTTAATTGATGATTGTCTCATTGGCAATCATACCACATCTATTAAGTTGTAGTGACTGTTCATTGTGATTTAAATACACGACGAAACACCTAAAGCTTAGGTTTCGATCAACGACATTTTAAGTGTAGCATAAGATAAGAGAATGTTTGGCGCGATGGTATTTCATAATGTGTAAAGTTAAGGTTTATTATTTTATATTATTGTATCTGGTAGGGATTATTTCCATATGACTTAGCCAGAAGGTACTTATAGGTTTATTTCATGGAAACTAAGCAACAACATCTTTTATGCATGTCACCCAAATTGACTTTTAGTGCGTCAAAAACTTTTTGCACCTCTAATTCTGTATTAGAGGGAAAAAATGCAAACTTTAATGTTAGTTGTTGTTATTACCAAGCTATACTACAAAAGTTTTCAAAAATTAATCTTTATACCTAACTGAGCTTCTAGTTTGATTTTCCAAATGGTCACGAAGTGATTGGGATTTCAGTAGAATAGGCATGAACGGTGCCTGGTAAAAAAATGTCATTTATTGGAAGTACAGAATGTGAAAGTATTGGTCAATCTCTCGTGATATGGAGATTTTCATGTATTTTCATATTCTGACATTTCTTAAGAAAAACTGCCTTCATTCGGGAAGTCGACGTCATTCAAGTGTAAGATAAGAAAATATTTCTTGTTGCCTTTCCAGGATAATCTAATTATTTCTAATAAAAAAGGTCTTAGTGTTGTATTTAATGAACTAATTGTATATATAAATACGTAATAACCATCTCATTTGCATCTTAATCTTCAAAAACATGTTCACATCATGTTCAAATAAAAGAAGAATGTGTCTGAGAACACGAATGCCCCCGCTCAAGCTTGCTTTTCAAAAGAAGATGGGACGGACGAAAGGACAAAAGGACTGACGGTCAATGATAACACTTAATGCGCCCTTCGCCTTGCAGCGGGGGCATAAAAAGCATCAACTATCTTACTTGGACAATAATCAATTATGATAGCAACTTGTGTTGTTCCGTTTTTAAAATATTTATTTCGTACAGTATTTACTTTAGGCATTGCAAACGGGTCGTGTCATTGGCCAATTTTCATGACATGGCTAAATGAAAAATGTAAATCAAGTACAGCTGCATAAATAAGGTTGTTAGAAGGTAAGATTTCGATATCAGCAGATTGATTATTTTAGCTAAATGGAATATGGCTGTTGGTATTATTTAATACGGTAGTATTCAGTAATGTTTCTAACTGTGTTTATTTTATCTGTTACAGCAAATTTTTTTGAATAAAGTGATTTTATAAACTGATTATCTTTTATGCATTTCTCTCTTAAACATGTAGTTTAACTTGTTGAAAGACAATAGAGTGTGCTGATTTCAAACCAAACTACATGTAGTTTTGACCCTTGTTTATAACATTAACGGTACCAAATTAACTGGATATTAATATATGCATGCTAAATATCTGAATCCTCTTTAATTTTTATCTTTTTATTCCACAGTTGTGTCCTTTATAGTTGTTTGATTGAAATCTGACTTGTTCATGCTGAATTCATGTTCAGCTTGACTGAACTGAAAAGCCGAAAAGAGGTTACGGACACTTGTCATTAATTGAAATCCGGAGGGTGATACAAGAATTGTTTCTGATTTTAATCATTGCGTTGGATTGATGTCTCTTGATGCATGCTCTGATCTTCTTGCATTCATGAACAAAAGTAGGTTCAAATACAGTACGTCCAGGGTGAAAAAGAATAGCAAGGGCGGAAAACATATAAATATTTTCTTGATACCAGACCTAATAAAACCTGTCTTTGAAAACATTTCAGGATGTAGTTGTACAGAACTTTAAGGAAAAGTTTGTTAACACAAACCTGTTCATTGCATTGTTGAAATTGTAACCCATACAAGTCTTTGACAGTCCACAGCTCGTAGCACACATCATTTCTGAACATTTCATGCCATCCACTACAACCAACTCAGACTTGGTAATATCCATACTACAGCTGTCAAAATATCCAGCAAATTTGTCTGAAACTGTATCAAAATTTGTTTTATCTGTTTATTCGAAAGCATTTATTTATTAAAAAACCTATAGCAATGCATACATCTGAAGAAGTTTTATTTTCGAAGGTAATTGATGAGTTGCGATAAGAGTTTTTCCGAACTGTCATGAATTCAAATAAAACAAAAATAAATGTTAAGTACTGCATGTATAAGGGCAAAATATATTCTCTAGAGAATGTAATTATAAAAAATAGTGATATACCACAGATATGAATAAACTTATGACAAAACTGTTTAAAAATTGACGTTCTCATGGTTTTGAAAACTCGAAAAGAATTTGCAAATTTTGAATTTTGTGGTCATTCATGAAGACAAACTGTTTTCAAATAGTTGAAATTTGGACCGTAAACAATTGAAATTTTTAAGTTGGAGACACAATGTATACGTTGGATGTTAATGTATCAATGCATGCGACCTTAACACAATAAATTTTGTTGACGATACCTTTATATCATTCCGACGGCCATTTTATGTAAACAAAAAAATAGTCGTTGGAACTTTCAATTACAAATTTATTACTACAAATGAAATCGAATATTCTGAAGTCCATGTTCTGACATTACAATGTAATATCAGACTGAGAACAATTTAAAACACTCAGTCTACTGAAACAAAAAGAAGAAAATATCACCTAAAATACATAGAATATTTTTGCACTTATTGACAAATGAAGAAAATAGGGAGTTGGTTTCGCCTGCGAAGCACAGTGTTAAATAAGATATTTTAGAACCTCTCATAGACATCTTGCTTTTAATGTATCAGAAGTGCTCTATCATTTTTCAAAGTTTGAGTAGATAGGATTTTTTTCTTAAATTTAACGAAAATGATACATTTGTATTTTTGATTAGTTATAGTAAAAAAAGGTACTGCAAGCAAAGCTAACAAACAATATGCAAAGCCCATAATTTGTAAGTTAAAACAAATTTTGATCAAAAAGATCAGAAGCAAAACTTTTATTTTTCACCTTCTCACACGTTTATCCGAAAAGATGTGTACATTATAAACACAACACTTATATTTCACATTGACCATTAAAATGTTGTCAAATTTCAAACAAGGCATTGCCATGCTTATTTTTGTATATTTTTGATGAGCACATATTTGTTCACACAAAGTATTCATGTTAACATTCGCCGCTTTCCGTTAAATAAAAGCAAAAAATCGAAAACTGCATATTATTTCTACTACGGAATGTATTATTTATAGAAAACTATGGATAAAAATGATTCCGAAAATAATATAAAAGTAGTATAAAGAATTTAGTTATACGAAAAAGAAATAAACAAACATAAAATTTCCTCACTAAATTTACATACCAGTATGACGAATACGTTTATATATTCTAAACAAATAACCATTTTGTGATAATGAAAGACAAAATGTATAGAAATTCTTTGTATATATAGAATCAATGTATGTTTTAAATATGAATATTATATAATATATTTATTTTAATCGCATAATAGATGTTCATTGAACATTGTATTTGTATTATATGAACAAAATTTAATTTTTATACATTTTTCATTTGGAACTATCGGCATTCGTGATGGTAAATTATGGTATGTACAACTGAAAATAGAAAACTCCCATCATACATGTAGACGATGTGTATGTAACTAGTTTTTCTCTTCTTTTTTTAAAAGAAAACCTATTTGAAGGAGATACCAATGCTTAACAATCTTGAAAGATGCAAAAGAAAATGTAATACATTGCCGTTCCCAGTTACTGGGCAGACATAAAATAAAGAAATTATACGTATGGTAAAATCATGCAGTTTACCTGTGGAGAAAAACAAATGAAAAGCAAATGTGGACATTGCCTTTACCAATAGAAAAGAAAAAAACACATATTTCTTTTATCAATAAAAATAAAGATAAAGCACAGATTTGATTGCTCTTATGAATTTAGAATAAACTCAAATGAAATACTAATTTTAAAATAACCTTCCACTTGTATGTCCCATTCTCCTAATACATCCCTGTCTGTTAATACGTGAATGCTTCTCACTTCAAAATGATGCGTATTTGTCAAATTTCCACAACATTTTCACCAACGACAAACCCAGTTCCTAATTTAACGTCCCCACCTGCCCAACAAATCCAAAATGGTAGATACACATTGCAGTTAAGTATATTTTCGGTTTCAATCTCCGTAAAATTCCAGCTTCCATCATCTCTCACTGCGTCTGCGCGGTAGACAATGAGCGAAAAGTAATTGTAATATCCAATGATAATCTCATACAATGGATTTGACGAATTTCTGACATCAGAATTTGATAGAAGAACATGTGCATCGTGGCATGCCTTTAATTCAAACCCAAACGACGTTATTCCACTAAGGTCCAGATTATACCTATTTATGTCAGTAGTGTAGTTCATGATATCAGGTATATTCCTGGAATTAACTTCACTATCTCTGACCTGGGTCGATACATTTGTTGTAATATATACACCTACAATATATTATATTATATCATATTTATTCCAAATACATCGTATATATATCATCTATATATATGAGAGAGATATAGATACCATGTATCTGGTGCATTTTCAATCGGGTTTTATCTGCCATGATTAACCCTGTCATATTGTTCATGTGATCGTCCTAAGCCAGGAGCGTTTAATCCAGTGGTTGACGTTGGTTTTATCTGCCATCATTTTTTTTTTTTTTTTTTATTTAATTGTTTTTCGTACATATCAGACCGATGGTTTTAACTCTTGAATTGATTCTCAGTTTGTCATCCAGGGTTTTTTTTTATAGCGTGCTAAACAATACGAAGTTTCCTCATTGATACTGTGACCTGTAGTAATTAGCATATTTGTATTCGGTGGATAGTTGCTCATAGGCAATCATACCATATCTCCTAAGTTTGTTTCATATTGAACTAATATCCTAGTAATGTTATGACGGGTACCGCAGCGACATTCATTAAGAAACTTAAAATTTACGGAACAAAAGAAGACCGAAAATATCCAAAGAAAGATACGCTAACTGTCACAAAAAAAATGTAATGCTCATAGACGCAAAGAAAAGACAACACAAATAAAAATATTAATTACATTGATTATTTCTCAAATGTCCATTTCATTCCTTTTAAAGCTTTGTTATATTATTGGTAGTAGTCGTGGTGTTAAAAAAGTTTTCGAAAATTAAAATGATTTAGGGACATCGCATGAAAATTAAGTTGAAAAGTGAATTAAAAATATAAGATTTAAATTAAACTTAACTTACCACCAGCTTTTATAATCAGTAAACATAAAAGTAGGATTTCAAACCACTTGAACACCATATTCACCATGGAAACGTTATACCAAAGATGTCCCTTTATATACTCACTGCTTATTTTTTATTGAACATTTTCGAACTATTTTTAGATTTTTCAAACATGTTTAAAGCTAACTCATTTGAAATTAATGCGTCGTTACCTTTGTAACAGTAAAGACTAGAAACAGTTTATTTGATGAGTTGTTTTGGCCTCTTGAGATTTCAAGTTAATGATTACAAAACAACATATTTATAATTTACATAAACAGCCTCCCGATGTGTATCAGGTAGTGACAAATAAAAGAAAAAAAAATAATATTGAGCAAAATGAAAAGAACAACAGAGAAGTTCATTAACAAAACTTGGTATATGCGGAATTAAAGACCAGCATTTTGATACTAAAGTAAACAGCAGTCTCATTTTTTTCAAAAACGTAGTGAATCCTCCATAACCTCGTAAGGTACACATTACGGTGTCAGACATTTTAAACTAGTGACTTTATAAAGAATACTTTGTCTGTGTAGACAACCGAAGTTATTTGGACAAAACGCTGTCAAGGTGTTTTAAAAGTATGCTGAAAGGTTTCTTGTTACAGCTAGAAACACTGGAAATTTTGAAATGTGAATTTGTTCGGATTTTTAGAATTTTAATTGAAAAATTGATCAATGAAAGATTTATACTTTGCAAGATATTATTAATTAATCATAATAATTAGTTAAACTGTTAAAGGTGTGCAGTAAAACAAATAAACCGAACCTAGACCATCAAAAGGTTTATGAACTTTTCAAAAATGAATAGATCTAGCCTTGACACACATTATGCATACATGTATCAGCTTTAACCAATGTTGCAGGAGTAAAGACAGGACTTGTGTAATAAATATAAGTCTTATCCTGCAATCAGCCAAATATTGTACAAATAACAGGTACACAAACAAAAATTTTGCTTTATTTGTACTTTTGCAAATAAAATCTTCTGTACTCCGCTTCCATATTGAGCAAACGATAATGTGAATATTTCTTTTTGGGTGCCAGTTCATTATGGGGTTCTGTTCGCGGTCCGCGGTTAAAGTCCATCAAATTCTATGACAACTATTTGGATTTAAACAACTAAACCGTAAAGTGTGGGTTGGAGAAAAGCTCGGCGAGCCTCGCTTTTCGCCCTGTTTCTAAAGCTCGTACAAATAAATTACATATTTTCCGACAATGAACACATAATATTGTATATATACATGTATATGAATTCTTTTGTACACTGCTTGTGAATTATGAATCAGGTCTCTGAAATTTTAAGCTGGTGTCTGGTTTTAGCAGGAATTTGAGAAAGTCTTTACTTTATTGCTGTAATTGTTATATATCAATAGGACAATAAAGACATATAGACAATTTGTTTGAGCAAGGGGAGATAATTGGAATTCAATCTATTTTAAAATTTAACCTTGTTTAGAATCTAGCTTTCATTATTGGTATTTGCTGCTTCTCCGCTAAGCACACGGTATTTAGGAGTAAGACCAAAGACTGGTCGGCTCGGAGTCAGAATAATGTGTCCAGGTAAGGTGACATGTCTTCCTGCGGACTGTTACCTTGTGAACTAGCACGTTAGAAATCTGGCTCAGCGTGTCGGTCTATTACAAAGCAGGGTTTGTATTCATATCACATTATCATGTTCTCGTCATAAAAATCGAATCTGTATTTTATTTGCCACTGGACGTTAAACAGCCATCCATCCATCAATCAACGCCTGACAAAATTTATAAGATTCAGTCAAGCTGTGTCATTCCATTAATAAAGGAGAAGAGGAATCGTGCCTTACATAGAAAGATTCAACAATCCATAAGTTACTGGTAAAATAGATTGCAAAAAATCACCCAAGTTGGATATAAATTGAAAGTGCAAAAGATAACATTTCAGCACCATTTTTCAAAGTTTCGGTGTTTTAGAAACTCAATAAGTTCGAATGAAGGCACTAAAAACACCAATTTTTCAAAGGATTAATTTCATAATTAATCAGGTATCCAGAAAAGTTACTCACCAAATCATTTAACATTGTGATATTTTTAACCGAATCTAAAACACATTTTCTTACAATAGATATAGGAAGATGTGGTGTGAGTGCCAATGAGACAACTCTCCATCCAAATAACAATTTATAAAAGTAAACCATTATAGGTCAATGTACGGCCTTCAACACGGAGCCTTGGCTCACACCGAACAACAAGCTATAAAGGGCCCCAAAAGTACTAGTGTAAAACCATTCAAACGGTAAAACCAACGGTCTAGTCTATATAAAAACGAGAAACGAGAAACACGTATAAATTACATAAACAAACGACAACTACTGTACATCAGATTCCTGACTTAGGACAGGTGCAAACATTTGCAGCGGGATTAAACGTTTTAATGGTACCAAACCTTCTCCTTTTTCTGAAACAATAGTATAACATCACAACATAGAAAACACACGATAAAACATCAATTGGAAGGCTTAACTCAATCAAAACGTAAATTAACACACTATGAACAAATAAATTCGATCTGTGATACCTGACAGTAAATACATAGTTAATAAAATATTAGGGACAAACATTCAAGGCCAAAAAGCAAACAAACAAGTCCAAATAAAGCCATGGCAATACACCACCGCGAAATTTTTAACCCTAGAAAATAATCACTTTTGAAAAACCGGTTTTCATAATATATACAGGTAAATGAAAATAACTGTGTCGTTTTAGGTATACTTATTCTGTCTATATAAAATCTTCCAATAATTAGGAATACCAAGAAAGGTCTGTCATATAAATACCTAATTTAACACTAGATACATAAGGGTAAATATCAACAATAAAACTTCCTGTACAGATTAAAGGAGAATAATCTTGATGTTGATACAAATGTAGTATGAAGAAGTGAAAATTAGTAGATATTCCAAATAATCAAAGCTGGTATACAGACAAGATCCATATTAATATAAAATAACAAAAAGTATTAAAATAGTATCAACAGGTCGAATTAAAAGAAAGTACGATTTGAGAGTACTCGCAGTTACTGACAGCTAGTTAAAACCAAAAACAATTAATGATAAAAATCATGCATCAGAGACTAAAATCAACTAAAACACATCCCAGGGATTTAGTATTTTAACGTCATAAACAGTCAGAGAAGACATGACTTGTGCAATGCCAAAAATAAATGTATCGACAGGTAGTAGGATAGTGAGGAGCTACTTCTTAAGAGATAAAAATAACGTGTGTGTCTCTAAACATCCCGCCTCAAAAGAAGATACAACTTAGTTATGTTTTAATTTGCTAATGACAAAAATCGATATTAGTGCCAATGTAAACTATATTCAGAGATCTAATTACAATATTGGTACGATAACCCTTACTTATAAGTTTGTTTAAAGGTTCGATGAGTTTACACGGATCACATAGTGATTTCCTCGCTTTAAGTACAATATTACCGTAAAATTTAGGATGTGAAATACCATTTTAATAAATTTTCTACAGGTACAGCCAAATTTACTAATCAAATCTTTGTATCTATGAAAGAATTTAGTAAAAGTTTTAAGTAATTTATGGTATCGAAATCCCTGACACAATAATTTCCCAGTGATGCATTGATTACGTTCGTTAAAATCTATGACATCAGAACACACACGGGCATACCGAACGAGTTGGGATATATAAACACCGTATGATGGAGCCAAAGGCACATCGCCGTCTAAAAATGGAAAATTAACAATAGGAAATGAAAATCGTCTCTTTTGTCGTAAATTTTAGTATGTAGTTTCCGTTAGAAATTGAAATGTCTAAATCTAGAAAAGGGCAACTGCTGCTGTTTATGTTAGATTTAGTTAAAGTAAGTTCTTTTGGGTAAATTTCGGAAGTATATTTAGAGAACTCTGGATTATTTAACGAAAAATATCATCCAGGTAACGGTAGGTATTGTTGAATGTATCAACTAAATATAACAATGATGGGTCTTTACTGAGTTTGGTCATAAACTGAGATTCATAGCAATATAGAAATAAATCTGCTATTAAAGGGGCACAGTTAATGCCCATAGAAATACCTACTACCTGACGATACACTTTATCGCCGAAACGTACATAAATGTTATCTAGCAGAAAATTTAAAGCTTCAATCATATCCTCACATTTCCAGTAAGTGTATCTAGCATACTTTCCTTTTCGTTACAGAAAAAGGCTTTAAACGAGTTACAGCAAATAAAATTACAATGAGATTTTCGAAAGACCATTTTATCAAATACAAAACTTTTCTTTATAAGATTGTGTGGAAGTGTAGTGTACAGAGTAGAAAAATCATAACTGTCAACAGAATTATAAGGACCATCAAAAGCATGTATTTTATCTAAAACCTCTAAAGAATTTTTAACACTCCAAAATAATTAATACCATTATTTTCATAAGCTTTATTACAAAAGTTAATAACCAGTTCTTTGATAGTAGTAAGGAGGTAGTTAGAAGAACTGATAGATTAGTAGTAGAACACTTACTCGATGCGGAGATGAAACGGAATTTAAATGGTTTTTGTGTAATTTCGGTAACCAGTACATGGTAGGGACTTTCAAATGTTCGGAAGATGCTTTAAGTTGGGTAGTGGCAGTGGTATGCTTGTTAACGATTTGACTCTCTGTGGTGCGAACGGACCTAAATGTAGAGGAATTGATAATTTCGTTTTGAAGAACTTCCGTGTAGTATATGCGTCACACCACCACTACATTATTGGCTGCCTTGTCTGCCGGTACGAACACAAACCGCTCTGCGAGTACCTTGAGTTTATTTTTATTCTTGAAATGGGAATATCATGGATCCTATTATTAATTTCAGAATTGTTTTCTAAATGAGATATTCGAATATTAACAGTATTCATAATTTTATTCAAATAACTTTCTAAAGATTTTTATCCGATTTTCACGTTTGCACCAATTTTACAGTAGGCAGACAGAGCGTCTTTAATGACCTGACGACACTGTTTCCAATCTATTATAGATGGAGGACGGTATTTCGGTCCTTTCTTTAGAAAAGTTATGACCTCAGGGTCTTCGACGATGTTGAGGTCTCCTGTAATAACATGACCATAGGGAACATATATAAAACTAGATGTTTCGCAGTCTCAAGTGGAAGGGACATTATTTTCTATATTGACGTCTGATGTAATTGACGTATAATTAAAATCAAATTTCTGCTCGGTTTTTATAAGAATACGAAATAATGGGTTGTTCTATATTATCAAAATATGGAGGTATTAAGCTATATACGGAAGAGTCATTGAAATATATATGATATTTAGGATGTTATCTTTTGAAATGGTTATCATACCACATTTTTAAAAAGTGAGTGATCCCATTTATTTCTAATATTGAACGCCTCTCAACGAGCAGGTAAAAGAAAATTAGGCGCACTAAAAGAAAATGTCCTTCATATTTTACATGGATCTTATCCCTCGAAAACCTGAACTATGAATTATATACAGACAATTACTTTTGCACGGTCGAGCTAAACATATTTTGGGTAAATAATTGTACTTGTGCGATCAAGGAAGTTTAAACCGATCATTGAGCTTAGACTGATACATGTATATTAGTTTCTGAAGGTGGAACTTACTTTTATTAAACCAATCAGTTCGGGAGAAAAAAGAACAAAAACAAGAACAAAATAATTTCAAATGATACTGACTTTTTCGAATCATCGGATTTCTCTCAGTCTCTTGTGAATGTTCTGATGATAAAATCTTTAGTATTCGGTTGAATAGTGTTTTATGGCTGTCATTTTGTTTGATTATCCTTTTTCTTTTTTCTACGGTGTTGTGTTTTTCATCGACTCGTTTTTATTGCTGACTTGGTATCTCGTCATCTTTTAATACTGTTTTCAGCACATGTTTTACTATTCTGATGCAGGATGATATTTTTTTACTTGTGTGTATTATTCCAAAATGTAAATAAAAGAAACCGCAAAACATGTGCATTGTTGAGACCAGATGCCCAATTCATCAGTAATTTAACTAAACAATCATTGAGACTTCGTCCTCAAAATATAAATAAGCAAACAACATCTATAGGTCAATATACAGTGTTCGACAATTGTTAGGTGTCTATCGATATACAGTGTTCGACAATTGTTAGGTGTCTATACGATATAGTGTTCGACAATTGTTATGTGTCTATACGATATACAGT
This sequence comes from Mytilus coruscus, assembly GCA_017311375.1. NCBI lineage: Eukaryota > Metazoa > Mollusca > Bivalvia > Mytilida > Mytilidae > Mytilus > Mytilus coruscus. The sequence goes on from CM029604.1 coordinate 82,993,482, forward strand.
GTTCGACAATTGTTATGTGTCTATACGATATACAGTGTTCGACAATTGTTAGGTGTCTATACGATATACAGTGTTCGACAATTGTTATGTGTCTATACAATAGATATAGGAAGATGTGGTGTGAGTGTCAATGAGACAACTCTCCATCCAAATAACAATTTATAAAAGTAAACCATTATAGGTCAATGTACGGCCTCGACAATTGTTAGGTGTCTATACGATATACAGTCTTCGACAATTGTTAGGTGTCTATACGATATACAGTCTTCGACAATTGTTATGTGTCTATACGATATACAGTCTTCGACAATTGTTATGTGTCTATACGATATGAAAAGCTCTGTATCGTTCCGAGTTTAAACGATGAGATATAATTAAACAGAAGCTACCAAAGATCTGCGTTTAACACCAAATTCAAGTTGTTGCAGGTTTTTCTGGACAAAAGTAGTAAAAACCCAAATCAGCCCTTCTACCAGTTATGCTCCCTTAAGGAGACATATTAAAATACAAGCTTGATATCTTTTGAAGTGTTTTTTTTTTTCAAAAATCTTCCCAAAGTCAACATTTCTTGGTTTCTTGTAAATGTATGTCTCTGCTTAGTTTATTTCTTTTCAAATTATGCTTGAAACCAAGAACAAGAAAGAAGAAAGCAGGATTCTATTCATTTGTAACCAGTTATTTATTTGTTGATCTATCATATGCCAATACACTTGGGCTACGAATTCCATCTTCTGCGCTCAAAATTGTTTTCCATCGGACGATAAAACAATAATGCACTTACGACATACAAAAGACCATCATTGTCTAAAGTGACACGCTCTTTTCCTTAAATATCCAAAGTTATGTCCCTTTCTTATTACAGCATGTTTCTGTATCTTTTTCATTATTTGAACAATATGGTTTATTTTTTACGTTCAAAAGTGAAGGTATACTTTGTATAGCTACTTCATTGGTCCCATTTTAGAGTTCTTATATGCTACTCTATAATGTGAATAATTAATTTTAGCTGACCTTTATATCATTTCTATCAATTATATTCATGAGCCTCTGGCCTTTGTTAGTCTTGTATTATTTTTACTGTTAGTTTCTTGTGTATAATTTGGAGTTTAGTATGACGTCCATTATCACTGAACTAGTATATATATTTGTTTAGGGGCCAGCTTAAGGACGCCTCCGGGTGCGGGAATTTCTCGCTGCATTGAAGACCTATTGGTGACCTTCTGTTGTTGTCTGTTCTGTGGTCGGGTTGTTGTCTTTTGACACATTCCCCATTTCCATTCTCAATTTTATGATGTGATTGCCAGATGTAGCATAGTGTTATTTGTTGGGATTATATATTAAATGTTTATCTCGTATTAAATTTATTTCCAAAATGATAGACTCGTCCCGATTGAAAAACCGGACAGGATTGTACTTTCGACGAAAAATACCAACAACTCTTCAGGTAGTGAAAATAGCCAGTCGTTTCAAGTAATTTTTAAAATGTAAGTATAATTTTAATTTTAATTTATATCTTTAAGGTTCCCCAGAAGGAATTGAAAAATATTGAAAATTTAATTATCTAGTTCCTACCATGCCTTAAAACTTTTCAAGGTGCACAGGTTTGTCTGTACTCAGAGTAAAATTTGTGGTGTAAATACGGCCATATTAGCAAAAAGGTTATTATGAACCTTAATCAGTCTCGTTATTCCACTGTTTACCTCCAACTGAACTATTTTTTTTCTTATTTCGTGCCATAGTTACTTAAATGGGTATCATCTAAACATTTACATCAAGAACTCCACCATTAACCGGGGATGCTCTCAGGTGCTCTTAGCAGATAAAAAAAACAAGAAAGATAAGCAGCTGCACTAAGAGCGTTAAAGTCTCGTTACTCTGGAAAGACAAAGCCCAAAAAAATCAAAAGCGAAAGGAAGCTTACTTCCGTCAATACTAACAAAGTTTTAAATTTACATTAGAAATAGTTGAAGCAAATTTGAGTTATCGTACGTGTAAAACATTTTCAATTTAATACATGTAGCGTTATTCGTATGCAGCATTTCTTGAATATAATAATTAATCTCACATTTTTGTTAAGTGTTTTGATTAATAAATTCACGGAACAAGCTCTGAATTTACGGTAGATTTCAGTTCAAACGAAAAAAAAAAACAAAAACAAAAACAAACGGCCTGATTTATGTAGAACCATAGAAAAGAAAAATATGATAGAATGCGATCATCGATGACCACTGAATTACAGGCTCCTGACTTAAAACAGACACACACATAATGTGGCGGGGATGACCGTGTTAGCTAGCACCCTATTCTTCCGATAACCTGTGATTGAACAGTAAAACATACAAACAAAATATAAAAATCAGTTATTAAAGGCTTGTCTCTTGTCTCCTCAGTTCGATACAAAGAAAAAACAACCAGCAAAAAGACCAAATTAATAAGGTACCGATCGAAGAATATTCGCAGTTACTAAAAGCTAGTTCAAAACTTATAACAACTTATAAACAAATAAAGTTTCTCAGACGCACATCAACCTGTTCCAATGAGTTTAGTGTAAAGGTCTGAGGAAAATATGACCTTTTGTAATGCCAAAATGTAAGTATTGACGATATGTAGGACCGGACCGTAAGTGTTCATTACTGCATAGGACAGTTTACTATTTATTATGTTTAAATTTATTAATATCAAAATCAATGTTAGTACTGATAAAAACAGTATTTAAAGATCTTATAACAGTGTTCAATTGATAACCTTTTAGAATGATTTTTTCTCCAACTGATTGATAAGTTTACATGGATCGTATTTAATTAACAGGCTCTATAAACAACATCAATGTAAAAATAGTATAGGATTTAACATAATTCCGTTTGTAAAATGTGTTCTATTGGTACAGCCAATTGAAACTTCCTATGTACAAATAAGGAGATGTGGTATGATAACAAATGAGGCAGCTACCCCGAGAGTTCAAATGACGTAGATAATATTAGTTACACAGTTGTCTAGTGACCTAATACGATATATTTGGATTCAGTTAATTCCATATATATCATATTAGGTCACTAGGACACTGTGTAACGAATTTATCTTACCGACTATCTTAACATGTGGCATTTAAACTAGTGGCCTATCAAAGTGATCAAGTCTTCAATATAATTAAACCATTGCCGTGACGTCAGCCTATTCATATACCGTGGTTTCTTTTTTTTAAATCTACGCTTCCTAAATCTGTTGCAGAAATGGACTCACCAAATTATATTCAATTGTTTCCTTTGTGTGCCTATTTTCATTAAGTTTGAATTGGCTAATCTACTGATTTCTGTTCACTAATGGAAATAATTTAAACTTGTACGACTTTACCCCAGCAGAGCTATAGAAAACAGTATATTAACGGGTGTTACACGGACACTTTTAGATGATACACGGACACTTTTTAGTTGTTACACGGACACTTTTTATGAATAGAATCACTCGTGCATGATCAGAGAGTTCATGGGCACTTTAAATTTCAATTAGATTTGAACTTTTGTTTCACCGACATATTTCCTGTCTTTTGATTAAAATATTTACGTCAGCATCAATAACTATATTTCAAACAATTCCAGTAAATTAATATTCATATCAGTACACTAAGGGATTGACCATTTAACTTGAAAAAGGGGTATGTCTTTTTCTAAAAATATTTTGATACCCAATTTTATGAGAAAAATATATTGTGGTCAAGCAGATGACAAAATAATGTTCTGATTCCCGATTTTCCGTATACCGTATATAATCGTTTAATTTCGAAAAAATGAAAATAGTTGGGTGATAGCGTTGAAAAATAAATAATGTTCTTACTCAGAAAAGAAGATACCCCCTTTTGAAGCTAAATGGTCGGTCCGTAAGTGTTTTTTTTTTTCCTTCAACATACATGTATGGACATGAATAGTATTCTGGACAATGCTGAAAGTAAAGAAATGCTGGTTCCAACGTTTATATTTCAATAAAAAAGACAAGAAATATATATAAAAAAATCAAATCTAATCAAAAGATAAAATCCCTATCAACTCACCAATGCACGATTGATCCTATAACTAAAAAGTGTCCATGTAATACATGTTCAAATATGCAGCAAATCGTGAAGAAAAATCATTCAACTAATGTCATCAATTTTGAACGGTAAGCTGCGATTGGATCATATAGTGACACGTGTTAAATCCTGATCAACACTATCAGAGACATATAAAAACCCTATATGTATGAACTATTAAAAAAATCCAAAATATATGCCTATATATATATATATATATATCAAATAACAAGACAAAATCCAGTTTTCATAACATTTCATTCACTTAATATCAGTTCTGTTTATTTTAAATGGATTAACCCCGCCCCCTTACTAGCGAAGTTGCATTCTAAAAGTCTCAAATGTAAACAACATTCATCTTTTCCTTGAAATGGTTCTTATTTTATAAAGTTATTAAATTCTTGAAATTTTTTAGAAAAAATTCTCGGCTTAAGGAAGTGAAAAAATGTGTTTAAACTGTAACTTACATTAACTGGTACATGGCCATTGAAGTTTCTAATATGTTTAGTTTTGCTACCTCTTCTAAATGCAAAATGTACTACTTCCTTCCTGAAACGTCGTACAAGTCAGATACAAAACAAAGGTAACAAAAATAGGCCGGAAACAACCTGCCGTATGGTTTGTTGCACTTGTAGTCAGGTCAAGTCCTCGGCTACCGCCTCGGACCTTGACCTGACTACTCGTGCAGAAAACTATCCGGCAACGGTTGTTACCGGCCTGTTTCTTTGTTACCTTTGTATTGTATCTAATACTTACCTTGAACGTTTGTAATTTTATAATGCCTTTACTGGGAATCGAACTGCTCCTTAAGTATGTTATGCGTGACTGACATCAACACATCAACGAAACCTCTCGGCTACCAATGGGTTGCAATTTAGATGTTTATTTTATATATATATATATAAATGAACATATGATACACATCGTTACAACGGACACACAGGGCTTGTACCTTTTTATATACATAAAAAATAATCGTATAGTATTAAATAATGAAATAGTGATATAAAGAGGTAGGGTAATTTTCCCTTGATTTTTAGTCACTCACAAGGCCAAAACCCGAAAGCTGTAAAAAACCTACTTGAACAATGTCTTATTGAGAATAAAGATATAAAAGTTTACACATATCCTGTTATTCCTGTAAAACAGCTTCTTAATGCTGTTAGAATCTCAAACTATACACATGAAATGTCAGGCTGTGGATGTTAGTTATTTAAGGTACAATGAAAGGTCTGAGATTGATTTTAAGTAGTATAAAGGGAGCGAAACTCAGAAGGCCGAACATGCAATAAGTTTCTTCGTCGCCATTTCAGTATCATTCCGAAAATTTCTCTGAAACTTTACTTTGAAAGTCATCTTGGCTTTGGGAGTATATTTTAGTAAACGACACAAACAAACATAAATTTTCCAGTGTTTCTCCTAACTTAAAGCATTTTATTTCATTGCCTGTGTTGAGTGAATTGTCGAAAAGTATGTGCAGTATTATTTCATTATGGAACAGTGCCAGAAGACAAAACATTTTTGTAAGACTGAAAAACAGTTCGTCGCATGAGTCTTATAAGGATATCTCTGTCCACTTTTGATACAAATAAAGAATTTGAATTATTTGAGGTCAAGGTGTAATCTCCCTATACAAATCTAATACGAAATTTCTATGCTTTACATTTTTTTCCAGTCCAAGTTGAGAAGCTTTATGTATAAACGAATGTAAAGCATGACATGAAGCAAACATTAATTTATCAAAAGTACATAAATAAACACACCATAGATACCAGGCGTACAAATTGAAGACCCAATATTCCGAAAGATTTTGCCACTTAATAATAATAATAATAATAATACTTTATTTCTAAAAGCAATACAGCTCATAGGTATATAACAAAATATACATCAAATTTCGAAGCACACATACATATATAAACAGTAATAAATAGCGTTAAAGTAGTCTATTTCTAAAGTAGAAAATCCTTAATGTTTCGAAAAAAAAATGTTAGCAGTTAATTCAAAATTATGATCAAAAACTTATCCTAGATACCATGCTTAACATTTGTCATAAAGTAGTTTAAAACACATGAACAGTTATAGCACATTAGACAGCAAACACTGTACATTAAAGCATTGGTTATCTGCAGATATTGCATTGGCATGAACTACCAGTCCAGGAAAAGTGATTAAAATTGTTTTCTATTCATCTGTATTTCTATATCTTACCGAATATTTGGGATATTTAACATTACTCAAATCATATAAGTTTATAATTCTAAAAGTTTCTACAGCGCTCATTTGCTCGTAATTTTCAAATTATATAAGATGAAATTTTCATTTTAAAAGCAAACACTGTTACATTCAAAACAAAAAGCATCTGATGTTGAAACGAATATAATTTTAAAATTCATTGATGAAGTTTTGTCATTATTAAAATTATACAAATTTTAGAAAAGCTGATTTATATAACAATGTGTACTTTTTAAATGAAGGAATTTTATATACATAAGTATTGTTTTTACCTGAAGCAAAACTATCTCATTGCTATCTCATTCCATTTGTTGAAATGACAATTGAATATGATTTACACCCATTTCACTAACCATGTTAACTTAAAGTGAGCTCATATTGATTATTACAATGAGAAAGGCCAATTTTGTTATGTCACTCGAAAGTGTGAATATGTTCTAATTGGTCAGACAATATTGGTCATGTTTTATGAACATTTAAAACCCTCGGCTCGGCTACGCCTCGGGCTTTAATATTCATAAAACATGACCAAGTATTATCAAACACCTTACTTAAACCTCCTCCAATCTCACCCATTTTCCCATAGATATCATGTACCTGACGTGTATATATCATTATCTTTATTTGTTGTACTTTTCATTCCCCAGTCTTATACATATACATCTTGTTCTCTGTTTTTACATATTATTTTAAAGATGAAATACAGATAGGTTTATTCTTGATAATAAGCCGTTCTCATTGCGACACGATTCCTGATGCAGGAGTTACATAGCACAATTGGAATGAGCATTGAGCAGTATCACATGAGAATCGGCAATTTTAATAATAGCATAGTCCAAAAAGAAGACTCTCTTTATTTGACACTTTTTGTACCATTCTGATAGCTACATGTAGCAGTAAGAACAAACCCCAAGCGCTAGCACTTATTTTATTATCAAGTCATCTCGTTTTTCTTGTGCCGCAAGGGGAACAACACAAATCTTATAACAAAATCTATTGTGGAAACTTGTCATCAAAGCGCACACATACTCGGTATTTCCTTTTTTATAACTAGTGTTACAAATATTACTGATTCTTGGTGGTATTTTAACAAATCCAGGTCCGTCTAACTACGAAGTTTCGCCCGATAGTTCTATCGACTTGAATAATTTGTCTAACTTTTACGATTTGTTCCCGAAGTCACTAGCTTTCCTACATCTAAACATACAGAGTTTAGCTTCTAATTTAGATTTAATTGAATATGAATAATTCAATATATTAGCGTTTACTGAATCTTTGTTAAATAGCAGTCATGCCGATGATTCAATAAATCTGTTAAACTTTCGTGACAGAGGTTCTCATAAACCGGACGGGGGAGTGGTAGTGTATTTTAAAAATAATTTAACAACGCCGCACTGATTTAGAAATTGACGAGCTTGAAGCCGTTTGGTCAGAACTCAAATTACAAAACACAGAAGTCTTTTTTTGGTATTTTTAACATCCCCCTCCCATATTTAACACGAAACAAGGGTTAAAGTTGAAACAAGCCTAGATATGGCCTTACATGACAACAAAGACAAAATTATAGTCTCAGGGATTTTAACGAGAACCAACTAAACAACTCTTATTCTAAAATTATAGCTGTACCATATCAGTTCAGCCTTACGAAATTGATAGATGAACCAACACATTTTACCTAAATTTCTGTTTCACTGATAGATCTAATAATGACAAGTAACGTCAATGAGATTTTGTATTGATGTGTTGGTCCCCGTTGACTGACCAAATTTGGTATCACTGCAGTTATTAGTTTTCTAAATTTCTTAGAAACCCACTTATGACTTCAACATAAAATATGGTTATACCACAAAGGCGATTATACTATATTTAGGAATACTCTAGTTGAAATGGGCTGGGACACACTAATGGCATCTGACAGCTTAGACGAAGTAACGGAGAACATTATAAATACAATATTTCAGGCAGCTGCCATAAGTTTCCTAATAATATAATACAGTTCGGAAAAACAGTCCTGTATGGCTACACAATGAATAAAGACTTTAGGAATCTGATGTACAGTAGTTGCCGTTTGTTTATGTAATTTATACGTGTTTCTCGTTTCTCGTTTTTATATAGACTAGACCGTTGGTTTTCCCGTTTGAATGGTTTTACACTAGTAATTTTGGGGCCCTTATAGCTTGTTGTTCGGTGTGAGCCAAAGCTCCGTGTTGAAGGCCGTACATTGACCTATAATGGTTTACTTTTATAAATTGTTATTTGGATGGAGAGTTGTCTCATTGGCACTCATACCACATCTTCCTATATCTCTTTATTAGAAAAAGAATAGAATTCACAGAAAGGCAAACAAGGTTAGTAAACAATCTGATTGGAATAAATTTAAAAACAAGAATGTGTCCATAGTACACGGATGCCACACTCGCACTATCATTTTCTATGTTCAGTGGACCGTGAAATTGGGGTAAAACTCTAATTTGGCATTAAAATTAGAAAGATCATATCATAGGAACATTTGTACTAAGTTTCAAGTTGATTGGGCTTCAAATTCATTAAAACTACCTTGACCAAAAACATGAACCTGAAGCGGGACCGACGGACGAACGGACGGACGAAAAACATAATGCCCCTAGGTGGGGCATAAAAAAAAGAAACAAAGTCATTGCACTACTTAAGAAATCTAACAAAGAAATAAACTTATAAACACAATTATAAATGGTAATCCGTCTAGCACTAACTGGTGGGAAACAGTTAAACAAATTTCTGGTATTAAACCTAGTGATAGTGGTATACCACCCTTTGAAAGAAATGGAATATTAATATTTGACAATACAGGAAAGACGAATGAATTTATTACCTTTTTGCTTCACAGTCAAATTTAGACGACGTAGGGGCCTTCATGTAAACCCTATGCAAGCTAAATGATTTTGTAAATAATTTAAACGAAATTAAACTGAATGAAACAGAAATCGATGATACCTTGAATATTTTAAATCCTTCTAATGCATCTGGATCTGACAGGTTATCAAAAAAACATCAACAGTAATAAAATGTCCACCTTATTTTTATCGAGGTTAACAATTACCGACCAATATCTCTTCTTAGATTCTTATCAACATGTATTTAATGCTGTGTGTATAACCATATATATAATAAATTAATTAAGACTGAATAATTAATATTCTAACGCAATACCATTCCGGCTTCACTAGGGGACTCTGCTGTAAATCAGCTAGTACATGTAGATATTTCGAACGATTTGGGAAAACTATGTGGCAAAGACATACGTGTTGTGTTCTGCAACATAAGTAAGGCATTTGATAGAGTTTGGCAAAAGGGTCTTCTCATTAAATTACAGAGATATAGTTATCTTGATAATTATTTTAGTACTTAAATAGATTGAAAATAATTTGAATGGGAGGTCTCAAAGGGTAGTTATAAATGGATTAAATTATGATTGTTTGTTCACTAATGCCGGCATTCCACAAGGTTCGATATTAGGTCCTCTTCTATTTTGTCCATGGATATACTCTAATTATCGTTACTATAATCCCGTTTTCTTTTCCTCGATTGTGACATCATCGAATGAGGTTTGTCACCATATTTTTATTCACCATGACAATATGACGGGTGCCACTATTGCAACGGCATATGCTTTCTTTCATGTGTACCTGATATCACTTCCGGCTTTTGGTGGGATTCATGTCGCTCGGTCTGTAAATTAATATGTAGTATGTTATGAATCTTTTCATATGTATTCAAGTTCAGAAGGCACACACCATTCATACTGAACGTTTTTCCGTGTATTGGTTTATCGAGGAAAAAAGAGTCGAAATATATAAAGGATAATGTACCCTTTCGTTGTTTCAATGCTAAACAACAAAATTATTTTCATTTACCTGTGATTAAAGTAATTGCAAATGGCTGATATTTTTGTTCAAGCATAATGTTTTTCTAAAATTGTTTAACATTTCATAGCAGTATAATATGTTACTTTAATTATTCTTCCTTAGTTTATTTATTTTGTATTTACATAGCATCATAGATCAAATTTATTTGTTCAGTGTATATTCACTGGTGTTAATATGTCTTTTGATTGAGTTAAGCCATTTCAATTGATATTTTATAGTGTGTCTTTTATGTTGTGATGTTACACTATTGTTTCGGATAAGGGTGAAGGTTTGGTACCATTAAAACGTTTAAACCCGCTGCAGTTGTTTGCACCTGTCCTAAATCAGGAATCTGATGTTCGGTAGTTGTCGTTTGTTGATGTGGTTCATAAGTGTTTCTCGTTTCTCGTTTTTATATAGATTAGACCGTTGGTTTTCCTGTTTTAATGGTTTTACACTAGTAATTTTGGGGCCCTTTATAGCTTGCTGTTCGGTGTGAGCCAAGGCTCCGTGTTGAAGACCGTACTTTGACCTATAATGGTTTACTTTTATAAATTTTGACTTGGATGGAGAGTTGTCTCATTGGCACTCATACCACATCTTCTTATATCTATAAACAAATTTTATAAAAATATAACCAGCCTTTCCCTTGTACTATTTTGACAATTCGATGCTAAATAGAAAGAGGACTATTGCATGCAGTGCCAGCAATGATTTCCTTAAAAATGTATAAATAAAGATATTGGTTAAAGAAAGTATAAAATGGACTTATTCAAGTACACCTTCGAGGGTGAGCTCGACTTTAGTGACATGGGCATGAGATTTTTTTATTTTAAACGTCGTTTAGGACTTTTGTAGACAATAAACGCTAGCACATCATGAATAAACAAGCGAGTAATCTATGTTTACAATTGTATAACAAAAATCTCTGTAATAAAGTCTGTGGGTCTTTTGCAAAAATATTGGCTTTATGTGACACACAGATCCCATTTTGTATTAAATGTAATGACATATTTAACAATATTGCTTTGAACAATGTTTGCCTTTGGTATATGTACAGAATAGCACGTCAATTTTATTATGTAGTTTTATTGTTTTGATATTGTTGCACATAGAAAATTTCGTAATACAAAGGCTTACAGAAGGGTCATCAACCTTAAAGGGAGATTCAAAGTCATAAGTCGAAAATAAACTGACAACACCATGGTAAAAAAAAAACAAGCTACAAACAACAGTATACAAAACAACACATAGAACAGATTGAGCAACACGAACCCCACCAAAAACCGGGGTGATCTCATGTGCTCTTGAAGGGTAAGTAGATCCTGCTCCACATGTAGCACCTGACTTGTTGCTCATGTAAGTACAAACCCGATAATAAGTCTAATTCGGTCGGTCATATTCGGGTAAAAGAAGGACGGGATTATGATTACGACGATTGGAACATATCCGTCGTCATCTGTGAAACAGACTTTCCATAATGAAGCTTGGAAAAGGACATACTATCCAAAAATATCTGATAGGAAAATACAACAAAAATAACTACAAACAATGATAAAATATAGCAACAGATACAAATCGAGATTAACTCAAACAAAGCACAAAACAAAAATATAATTATGATAATAATAAAAAAAAAATAACTTACCAAATGAATTACCTAATAAAGACATTGCAAAGAACAAATAATCTATCTATATCCATCTTTTTTAAGTCTTATGATGGCGATAAGAAGAGTGAATTGCCCAATTTGATTGTATCGTCCCTCAATAACGATTGCTTGTCACTTACTTCAACTTATTATTGAGTAGATATAGGAAGATGTGGTGTGAGTGCCAATGAGACAACTCTCCATCCAAATAACAATTTATAAAAGTAAACCATTATAGGTCAATGTACGGCCTTCAACACGGAGCCTTGGCTCACACCGAACAACAAGCTATAAAGGGCCCCAAAAGTACTAGTGTAAAACCATTCAAACGGTAAAACCAACGGTCTAGTATATATAAAAACGAGAAACGAGAAACACGTATAAATTACATAAACAAACGACAACTACTGTACATCAGATTCCTGACTTAGGACAGGTGCAAACATTTGCAGCGGGATTAAACGTTTTAATGGTACCAAACCTTCTCCCTTTTTCTGAAACAATAGTATAACATCACAACATAGAAAACACACGATAAAACATCAATTGGAAGGCTTAACTCAATCAAAAACGTAAATTAACACACTATGAACGAATAAATTCGATCTGTGATACCTGAAAGTAAATACATAGTTAATAAAATATTAGGGACAAACATTCAAGGCCAAAAAGCAAACAAACAAGTCCAAATAAAGCCATGGCAAAACACTACCGCGAAATATTAAACCCTTAGAAAATAATCACTTTTGAAAAACCGGTTTTCATAATATATACAGGTAAATGAAAAATAACTTTGTCGTTTTAGGTATACTTTTCTGTCTATATAAAATCTTCCAATAATTAGGAATACCAAGAAAGGTCTGTCATATAAATAACTAATTTAACACTAGATACATAAGGGTAAATATCAACAATAAAACTTCCCTTGAGGACCGTTTTCCTAAAATATGTGTAGTTTTAATAAAACTTCTTTCTCGAAATGCCGACAACTTAGCTAATTGATATTTAATATCAATTCAGGTAAGCAAAATGTTAAGATGTGTTTACATCTGCTTAGAAGACGAAAACAGATATCCGCAAAATTCCAGTACGGTTGGCACCACCAATGTGAAACTCCAACTATATATACAAGACTGAGTACGAAAAAGACAGAATTTCATCGATATGTATACCTTAACGGAAATAACAGTATCGAACTTTAAATGTTTCTTTTCTTTGCTATTGGAACCAAAAAAGGGAATACACATTTCTTTACCCATTATTGTCTTCCGACTTTTTGTATTTGAAAGTGAATTGTTGATTAATGCTAACCTTAAGGAATACGTGGTGTTCATTATCTTTAACTTGAAGTTCACACGGGAGCTCCGGCTTATTTCAATACCACTACTTTTATCGTTGCTTTACATATTCAGTTCGACACAAGGTACCATAAAATTATCCAAAACATTCTTTCGGTAATTGAATTCTCAGTGTATATTGTTAAATTTTGTCTTGCATTTTTGCTCTTGATTTTCAAGCTACTGTCTACTGTAAACCGGGAAAGTGCAAACAATTCACTCGTATAGAGATGTAACCATTTAGATACCAACAGCCTTACTAATAAAATGTTGAAGTGGGTAAGTACTTTTATCTTTGACGTTTAAGTCAGGTCGTTGATCATTATAAATTTTATTAAACAAATCGGTGTAGAATTGTTACTTTTGGTCATTTGACATGGTTATTACATCGTTGTGACATCATCGAGCCACTAGGAAAAGATCGAAGTGTCCGAAATGTATCACTATATTCCTTAAACGAAAAAAAATCAACATTTTAATTGAAAGTTTCTTCTTGGCTTGTTTTACTGTGTTGTGTGTAGGTTTAGTAAGTTTCACTTCAGATTAACGAAAACGTCGATTATAGGGTATGAAACGGTACAGTGTGTTATAAATCAAGTCAATGAAGCAGTGCTGTCGAATTATAGTTCACTAGCGTCAGTATCCATCCCATGGTAGAAAATGAACAATGAACTTATAATAGATTTTTAGACGTCCAAAGCGCTTTTCTGGAAATTTTAACTTGAAAACCTCTGTCCATCAAACTTTGATTAAACTAGTCTTCGATATGTTGTTTTTAGTCTCCTAATAATATATTAGCGCTATGGTATGATTCTAATGAGACAACTATGCACTAGAAATCCAATGGCGAAGACATAAGTATCAAAAAGTTACCGTACAACCTTAAGAAATGAGTAAAACCCATACCGTATAGGAAGCTATGAGAGGTCCCGACATGACAATTGTCGAACAATCTAAACAAGAAACCCAACGTCGTGATTTTTGCTGAACCCATAAATAAACAATAAATAGGTCAAACAGCAAAGAACGATTACCACTGAATTACAGATTCCTGACTTATATAGGCATATGAAGAATGTGCCGGTTTAAACATGGTTGTCGGCGCCCAACCTTCCCCTCACTAAGGGCAGTGGTGAATAGCAGTTACGAAACGACAAGACACCGATACCGATATAGCGGTTACTAAAAGTTAGTTCAAAGTCAATGTCTATTTTAACTAATAAATACATCATATTTTCCCCAAAAAAAAATTCAATCGATATACAGCAACATCTGTTGTATGAAAATTGTGTGAACAGTCTGAGAAAACATACTCCGATCCTCGGAGTTAAACCATTTGCAATTGTTTTTTACAGTTTGTTATCATGCTGTGCTGTTACATCACTTTCCTATGTAAGGGGGAGGGTTAAGCGCTTGAATTGTTTGATATTTTTCATGTCGGAGGCTCATATAGCCGACTATTATGGTTTGGGTTTTTCTCATTGTTAAAGGCCGTACGGTTTCCTATAATTGCTTACATCCACTTCAGTTAATCTCTGATGGATAGTTGTCTCATTTGCAATCTTCCACATCTCCTTATTTTTATCTTGTACGATGCCAACTTATCAGTGTCAACAGGATGTGTACCATAAGTGTCCTTTATAGTATAGTAATATATATTTAGTTTATGTTTTAATGTTGTTTTTTTTTTTAATAAAATCAATATGAATACTGACAAACTAATAGTCAACGATCTTGATACCGTGTTTAATTGATTACCTTTACAAATCAGATTATTCAAAGGATAAATAATATGTTTACATGGATATTTCCTAAATTAACGGGCTTTTAGAACACCATCACCATGAAAATTAGGATGTGCTATCTCGTTCGTTAACAGGTTTCTACAATAACAACATTGATTGATTGTTGGGATGAGTCTTTTTTTTTTTATTTCGACAGCGACCACATTTACTCATACATACTAGAATTTCTAGATATACATTTTCCAACTGTTCTTAAGAATTGCAAACCTTTGCTTAGAAGATTTCATTTTAATCTTGAGACGCAGTTTCGTTTCATTTATGACAAAAAGATCAACTTTTGCTGAACACTTTTGAATATAAAAGATAAAAATGTGGGTTACAATTTTACACATGTATTTTTGATTCTTTTGAAATCTTCTTTGCCAATGCTAAGCTACTGACATGACATACCTTTATTAAATATCTTTTCAAATTTCGCCGTGGATGAATTTATAATTTATAAAGAAACTTAGGTCGCACATGGCCCAGAGTTGACCGTGTAGGGATTTTGGTTATTCTTTTAGTGCCATTTAGATCATAAGCTCTTGAAGTAATTTATTATTTTACATCCTTGTTCCTGCTGAAATTCAATCTAAATATGATGAACGAAAATTATAACGTTTTATCTCAATTAGAAAAGATCACACATAACTGGCAAATGCCTATAACACTTCCCTTGTGATTTTGGTCAAATTGTTTTGCAGTTTCGTCGGTAGTTATTGGAGTTGAGAGGGTCCCTACATATTATTTTTCAACTGCCCTCATTTTTTGGCAAATATAATCCGCCATTCCAAGCTGCATTTCAATGTTTAAATTCCAGTTGAATGTTTGAAATGCTCGAAATTCTGATACTGTGGCCTCATTTTTTGTTATCTCCTTTGTTAAAATTATCATGGATGGAATAATTTTATTTTACGGATACATGAGAATTCTACAAATTGTCCTTTGGTAAATATTTATGTTTCTGCAACATACGAGTGTGTGCTTCACCCATATCCTCGAAAACAAAGTACCCGTGAATCCACAGTATTTTTTTACATGCAACGCAATTTATTTTGCGTTCGATCTCTTTGCGATCCCTAGTAATATTGTGTTGAAATAAGAAAAAGAGTAAATAAACGGTTATGTGATGTAGCGTTGATGCATGTGTCGGGGTATACACGTTGTGAATGTAATTTATAGTTTAGATGAAAAACGGAGAAGATATGATAAGGCCCTTGCTTCTTCTAAGACAAAAGGCAGATGAGATATTCATCACTTCCAGTGCTCCAGCTAGAAATAGAAAGGGCAGGGTGCCAGTAAAGGGCAGGGCACTTTTTATGATAGGAAAAGGCACTCCTCATTTCTTTTGTCTACATTTTGTGTGTATCACGAGTTCACATTTTTTTTTACTGTATATGTTGTTAATAAAGATGCATAAATTGTTGTTTTGATTATTTATTCTATAAAATTTGCATTAGAGAATTCAATCATACTACATGTTCATAAAATATGGCAATACACATTCATACATCAGATCACTATGAACCAAAAGAAGCAAAATAAACTTACTATCCCCAAAAAAAAACATTTTCCAAAAAACAACATAAACTAAACATCTCATAGTTTAGCATACATGTGACAGAGTTGTCTTATTTCAAAATTTTCAGCTAGAGTTTGGCCCTCAAAACTGTTTTTCATTGTTTGTGTTTAGAGGTTAGATATTATTTAATATAGCTTCATTAAGTTGATTTGTCATGATAGTTTAACTACACACTACCCAATATTGTAGGTTTACAGCTTGACAACAGTTATTTCGATATATTTCTAACTTGACAATGTATAAAACATGGATTGCTAAAAGTATGATTATCAAAAATAAATTGCAATATATTTGTTTTGGTATGTTCAAAGACAGTTAATATCCTTAAGGTAACTTCTTATATAATTTTGTATTCAACTGGATATTTTTCCCATTTTAATACTAGATAATATTTTAGAAGACTTCTATACATATAAGATGTAATATTCTCATATTTGAACGGCCAACTATAGTAGTCAGAGGCGGATTTAGAGAGTTTTGTGGGAAAACTTTGGTTGATCATATACATGTAGTGAATCACTGAAGCATGACTGAGCGGGCCCCTCTTATGAAAATTTCTAGATCTGCCACTAGTAGTCCATTTTGTCAAGCAGTAATCCTCAAAAGTAAATAATACGTTTTTCTTATCAACTTGGTTATAACCTTGCAAACTATTACATAACTGTCAAGACACAGTATGCATGTTAAAACTGCTCGCATTGTCATAAAGAGTAAACAATCATATTCCACAAAACAAAGAAAAAGTGTTTGTATCGTTACTCTATCTATCACAAACCATATATATATATTATCATATGTGACTATAAAGCCTCCTTCCATGATAACCCTGATCCACCAATACTACAATTAAAATTAAAACCAGGAGAAAAAGACACTATATATTCATAGTGCCTGGAGTGCAAGATTCCAATAAAAAAACCTATACCCACAAACCACCGATCTCAATATAAGCAGCTAAAATACGGCAAGCTTTTAGAAAAGCTATTACTTGTAGTTAAAAATCTTTTTAAAAGGTGAAAAATCGTCGTATTTTCATGAATCATCGAAATATTTAAACGAATTGCGGACCGGAGATGATTTCGGTATTGATTTCACTGGATCCGACGACAGACTTTTGATCGTGCTATAATGGCTAGTTTCTTTATGACGTAAATTTTACATCTACGAAAAGAAACACAGGATATTCCTGTATTTATTATTGTATGACTTTAAAGTGAGATTTTAGCAGACCGTCGAGTTTTGACACAAAATCAAAAGGAACTGTGACAAACTTCAGAGAAATTTTGGGAATGTAAATGAAATCAAAGTTATTTAATAATTGGTTCATACTCAACCAGTTCCTATTTGACTAAATTTAAATATATAGAACAATGTGACACAGAAGTTAATCGTGGATTGGCATTTCGAAGCATTAATATGTCTATTGTAACGGAAAAACTGCAGAGATTTGTTAAGCATGTAATCTCCGTGGAATGGTGTATTCTAAACAAAACAAATTTTGAATATAAATTCTATACCCAACAGATCGATATTGGTGTCAACATTAAATTTAGTACAACTTTACCCTTCAGAAACACGTATTTTGTTTTATGTCGCCTTGTATAAATCTCCGTTGACGCTTTTGTGAAAAGTGTTTTCTTTCATGTCCGCATTTCTATCAAGTATGGCATGCCAATTTAACATTTTAGACAATCATTACGGATGGCGAAAATAAATTACAGAACCGTGAATAATAATATACATTGTAGTTCAAACGACATAAGAAGACACTATGTGACAATTTTAATTATTCAATTGTGTAAGTGTAACAGTAATAAAGATCAATCAAAACTATCCGACACTATTATGAATCTTGAGTAATTTTTTGGTCATGGTGTTGTTTGTATTTATTGGACTTATGATTTGTAATCCTCTCTTTTAAACGACAACGCGTACCACTTCGTATTTCTTGTTTATAAATTATTCTCTACATTTCTTTCCGTCATAGATATGCATGAAGTATTTGCCACTGGACGGTCAGAAAACAACATTCAATCAATCATATCTCCTCTTAAACTACAGTACTGCAATGACTTTAAACATATTTAAATAAATAAAAGATTCGTTTAATTTTTATCAGATATTCACACGTCAAAGGAAAAAAAACACAAATATTGAATATCAAAGGAAAAACGCATCATAGTCAAAGATATCATGCTTGTAATTTTGTACGCAAGACGCGTGTTTCGTGTACAAAATACTCATCAGTGATGGTCGAACAAAAATCAAAAGACCGTAAAAGGCTCAAAATTCCGAAAAGTTTTGCCAAATACAGCTAAGGTTATGTATTCCTGAATAGAAAATCCGTAGTTTTTATAAACAATTCAAAGTTTTGTAAACAGTTAATTTATAAAATTTACCATATCAATGATAGTTCATGTCAACACAGAAGTGCTGACTACTGGACATCGTGTTACTGCATGGGTTGTTTGTGTCATTATTTTTAATGTGCTAGCTCATAAGGTTACAGTTCGCAGGAAGACATATCACCCTACCTGGACACTATATATTCTGACTCCGACCCAACTAGTCTTTGCTCTCACCCCTTAATGCCACGCGATAAGCGGAAAATCAGCAAATACCAATTTCAAATACTTCTTTTAGTAAATGAGGTGTTAAAGCGTTGACCGAAGCACATTTTGGATGAAGCGCGGAGGTTTTAAAGAGGCATTCAAAGCGTTATTACATTTTAATGCCACAACCATGAAATTATGAGTTTCATCAAATTTTTGGTTTGTTTTCCTATGCATTCTTGTGACGTTGTCAAGGGAAGTACGTGCTGTCATAAATGTTGCATTTTTTTGGAAATACCATCTGATTTTGGAATATCTCTCAATTGTAATCAGGTCAAAAGTATGGTTTCTTATGAGACATACATGTAAGGTAATTATTGATAATAAAAAGTTGAGATAACCAAATGTCACTCTATTACAACTTTAAAAATTGTGCGATTTGATAAAACATTAAATGTGCAGTCAGTTTTGACATTAATGTTCTTTCAAAAACAAAACAATAATACATCTAATCTTCACTTTATAGTGCGTATTGAAATATATTTTGCTATATTTCTTCATAAACTACAATTTTAAATAGTAAATACACAAAACGTGTGCTCTATGAATAAAAATATTATCCTCATATTTTTCATGGCTTGAACATATTGATTAGAAAATATTCAAATCACGGAATTTACCGTATTGATACAAGATGTCCTTTCGTTTCCCGCGTATTCACCGCTTCATTGATTTCTGATGTAAACAAAACAGACAATTACCGATAAACAGCTGATTAGAAGAATAGAAAACAAACAAGGTGAGTAATATGGTTGCGTGTGTGCAAGGAAGCAAACGCCAAGGATCACGGTTAAGTTATGGGCAAGGGTTTCAGTGCACTATATATAGTTTGTTTAATGACCCCTCTAGCTGGACGTCTACGACTATAGCATGATAGATGAAATTATAATTGAAGGCAGCTATGTATGAGCAATTTGAATTAATATGATCGCATCTTATTTCCTGAAAACCTAAGATATTTGCTACACAGCGAGGTCCCAAATGATATTCGCATGTGAGGTAGACAGTTTAATGTACTCGTTCATGATGATTTATTCTTTGGAGTCGTTGTACACCACTGGCGGATCCAAAGGGAGGGGGCGCCCCTCCCCTTGGTTGATTATATAGGCCCCCCTTTATGAAAAGTTTTGGATCCGCCACTGTAGACAGTGGCGCTCAGCAGTCATTGTTAATATATATATTTACAGCACTGAGAACTGCATTTAATATACTGTGGATTCATTTATTTTCGTGGGTATCAATTTTCGTGGATTGCGGAAAACATGCCTTTTCGTGGATATGTGATTTCGTGGTTTTGTCAAGTTCTGCATACAACCTAATAAAAAAATTTTGATATTCGTTGAACATTTAAATTCGTGGTTCGCCTGTACCCACGAAAACCACTAAAATTGGTATCCAACTAATAATAATTAATCCACAGTAGATAAATCCAATTCTAAATTGTTCACATTAAAATGTATTAGGTCTTACAATAAGTATATTTCGTCGTGATGATAATTACTATTTGTTTGATTCACATGCTCGAGATAATCGAGGTTTCCCATTTTAAGATGGTGCTGCTATTTTGCTAACATTTTCAAATCTGAATGAGCTGATACTATATGTATAATCATCAATATACAATGGTGCTGAGTTTAATCTATCGGCTGTATTTGTATAAGTATTTGTAATATGTGATATTGGCAGATGGAACTGACTATGTAAAGGCTCTAGTTTATGACTTGGATGCATTAACAATGATGGTGGTTGATAAGGAAATCCAGATCCAGGATGTTATTCCAAAACCGAACAGGTATTTTACGTATATATATTAGAATTCATCCTCCTGAACATAGTACCCATATATAATTACCATACACCTAATAGCTTTATGGAAATCTGTCCCAGCTTACCTGAGAATCTGTCCCGCTTCAACCATTGACATCATACAACAATCACTTTTCCATTGTGGCGTCAGATATTTTGTATTATGACGTCAAAATTTTACGTGAACCTTTGTGACGGCCAGTAATGGTAGACAAATAGCAATAAGTAGGATTCAAAGCACTCTTTAATAAATCAACTCTAATAAAATATTCTTATATATATAGATGATCATATGACATCATGAACATAGACGTCCCTTAACTAGTGCCGAAAATAAATTTTTCAAATGCATCTATTGAAAATAAATTATTGCATGCGTTTCATAAGTTCTGCTTTGGACATAACTGAATAACAATGCCGAATATAATGGAAGCATACATTAAGTTAAATTTCTTTATTTTTCACATAGCATCTGACAGCATTGAATGCTACGATATGAATCAGCAGATTTATCGTTCTTTATGAAGTTCAACGAGAAGTTATATATTTTACTTAGTTAGGTGGATAACATAACATTTATCTTGTTATTATACATATAAAAAAGAAGATGTGGTATGACTGCCAATGAGACAACTCTCCAAAAAAGACCAAAATGACACAGAAATAAACAACTATAGGTCACCTTACGGCCTTCAACAACGAACAAAGCCCATACCGCATAGTCAGCTATAAAAGGCCCCGAAATAACAATGTTAAACAATTCAAACGAGAAAACCAACGGCGTAATCTATGTTTGCTCAGCATTCATCGTGAAAACGATCACATTATAAATCATTTTAAGAAAGCACTGTGTAAGCAGACATTTCAGGAGGCAACAAGTCTGTAGGCTGACTGTATATTATCTGAACAAGTTCATTTCTTGTCAACTTCATAATTATTTCAAACATTTTAATAGATGTCACCCAAATTTTGTCTATTTCATTTAGCTTAATATTCTTGCTTTTTCAAAGTCATGTTCATTTATTTTTCAACCGCGCCCAGAAATATGCGGTTACATTTAATTTCAGAAACGGATTTTGGGAAAGGCGACCTGGGCTCCCCTTTTAAAACCTACATTTAACGTTAATGCAGACATTTTACTTGTTCCACACCAAACCTTGTCAAATTTGGGGCCCCCGGGCACCCCTTCTTTCCATAATTAATCCTACATCTACTTTTGAATTTGTTGCTTATTTGTTCTTTGGTCTATGAATATCTGTCTATATATTGACAATGAAACCACACCTGCATGGTCCTACAAAAATGTTGAAAATGTGTACATTTTCTCTAGCTCCTCTCATATGATAGCAGTACCTTTTTGGTCACTATTCTGTGTTGCGTCTAAATATTAATTGTAACACTTTATAGTGACTGAACAGGTAAAACAAATACTTCTCAAGAAACAGAAAAAGAAGACTACTTGGAACAGCACCAGACTATGTATGAATAAAAACTCAGATCGGAATAGCATGGATGATATATTTATACATCCTTGTGAATAAGCAAGGAAAGCTATTAATAATAGTGCATTTTTTAATTAATTTAAGTTAATTGGGTTTTTCATTCATCTTCTGTTCGAATTTTCTGCACAATCTGTCAAAAAGGCAAAACTAACTTTACTGAAACTTTCAAACAATATGAGAAGTGAAACGTTTCATTCACCAAAATACTCTTGCGATTCTGCAAAAAAAAATCATGCATGATTTTGTGAATGAAAGGGGAAAGAAGATCTAACACAGCGAACCCGTGCATGTCAATTGCGAACTGACCCAATAATTTATATATCATGACCAGTCAACTGATACTGACATTATCAGAGAGTACACATCAAAGGAAAAATGCACAAATTACCGATAAATTGTTATATATGATATTATAGAATTAAATATGTTTTACCACAAAATAATGTATTCTCAATCTTGTCGATAGATATAACAGAATGTCATATCAGTACCAAAGACAACTCTCCATCCAAGTCACAATTTGTAAAAGTAAACCATTATAGGTTGAAGTACGGTCTTCAACATGAAGCCTTGGTTCACACCAAACAGCAAGCTGTATAGTCCATATCAATCATGACAATAAACAAAAAACAAATAAAACAACTATCACTTACTAATAATCCTGACTATATGTATTACATGAACTGGTTGCCATCAGAAATGAAAATATAAATATTCCAACCAACAAAAGCATATGCTTACAGATGCAACAAAATATAAAGCACTAAATGCTAATACCAATATGAAGCTCTCATCTATAGAACTTACAAAAAAAATTGCAAGATTACAAACCACAACAAAATAGTAAAAAATATAAGAAGCCAGCTGACAACATGTTCTACAAAATTATTTGCAATTAATATTTCATTCCAAATCCATTACCACAAAACATCTTCTTACAGTAATACTACATCTGGAAATTAGTAATAACAACACTTAATCTGTAACTTCAAAACTAATTGCTTTTTCTAAGACAAAAGGCAGATGAGATATTCATCACTTCCAGTGCTCCAGCTAGAAATAGAAAGGGGCAGGGTGCCAGTGAAGGGCATGGCACTTTTTTATGATAGGAAAAGGCACTCCTCATTTCTTTTGTCTACGTTTTTGTGTGTATCACGAGTTCACATTCTTTTTTTTACTGTATATGTTGTTAATAAAGATGCATAAGTTGTTGTTTTGATTATTTATTCCATAAAATTTGCATTAGAGAAGTCATTCATACTACATGTTCATAAAACATGGCAATACACATTCATACATCAGATCACTATTAACCAAAAGAAGCAAAATAATCTTACTATTCCCCCCCCCCAAAACCTTTTCCAAAAAAAAAAACAACATAAACTAAACATCTCATAGTTTAGCATACATGTGACAGAGTTGTCTTATTTCAAAATTTTCAGCTAGAGTTTGGCCCTCAAAATTGTTTTTCATTGTTTGTGTTTAGATATTATTTAATATAGCTTCATCAAGTTGATTTGTCATGTTAGTTTAACTACACACTACCCAATGTTGTAGGTTTACAGCTTGACAACAGTTATTTATATATATTTCTAACTTGACAATGTATAAAACATGGATTGCTAAAAGTATGATTATCAAAAATAAATTGCAATATATTTGTTTTGGTATGTTCAAAGACAGTTAATATCCTTAAGGTAACTTCTTATATAATTTTGTATTCAACTGGATATTTTTTCCCATTTTTAATACTAGATAATATTTTAGAAGACTTCTATACATATAAGATATAATATTCTCATACATGTATTCATTATCACTGAACTAGTATATATAATTGTTTAGGGGCCAGCTTAAGGACGCCTCCGGGTGCGGGAATTTCTCGCTGCATTGAAGACCTATTGGTGACCTTCTGTTGTTGTCTGTTCTGTGGTCGGGTTGTTGTCTCTTTGACACATTCCCCATTTCCATTCTCAATTTTATTTGAACGGCCAACTATAGTAGTTAGAGGCGGATTTAGAGAGTTTTTGTGGGAAAACTTTGGTTGATCGTATACATGTAGTGAATCACTGAAGCATGACTGGAGCGGGCCCCCTCTTATGAAAATTTCTAGATCTGCCACTGGTAGTCCATTTTGTCAAGCAGTAATCCTCAAAAGTAAATAATACGTTTTTCTTATCAACTTGGTTATAACCTTGCAAACTATTACATAACTGTCAAGACACAGTATGCATGTTAAAACTGCTTGCATTGTCATAAAGAGTAAACAATTATATTCCACAAAACAAAGAAAAAAGTGTTTGTATCGTTATTCTTGCTATCACAAACCATATATATATATATTATCATATGTGACTATAGAGCCTCCTTCCATGATAACCCTGATCCACCAATACTACAACTAAAATTAAAAACCAGGAGAAAAAAAGACACTATATATTCATAGTGCTTGGAGTGCAAGATTCCAATAAAAATACCTATACCCACAAACCACCGATCTCAATATAAGCAGCTAAAATACGGCAAGCTTTTTAGAAAAGCTATTACTTGTAGTTAAAAATCTTTTTAAAAAAGGTGAAAAAATCGTCGTATTTTCATGAAACATCGAGTTGGGGTCTTGAGAAATAAAAACTTGAAACTTGAATCGAAATATTTAAACGAATTGCGGACCGGAGATGATTTCCGGTATTGATTTCACTGGATCCGACGACAGACTTTTGATCGTGCTATAATGGCTAGTTTCTTTATGACGTAAATTTTACATCTACGAAAATGAAACACTGGATATTCCTGTATTTATTATTGTATGACTTTAAAGTGAGATTTTAGCAGACCGTCAAGTTTTGACACAAAATCAAAAGGAACTGTGACAAACCTCAGAGAAATTTTGGGAATGTAAATGAAATCAAAGTTATTTAATAATTGGTTCATACTCAACCAGTTCCTATTTGACTAAATTTAAATATCTAGAACAATGTGACACAGAAGTTAATCGAAGGCATTTCGAAGCATTAATATGTCTATTGTAACGTAAAAACTGCAGAGATTTGTTAAGCATGTAATCTCCGTGGAATGGTGTATTCTAAACAAAAACAAATTTTGAATATAAATTCTATACCCAACAGATCGATATTGGTGTCAACATTAAATTTAATACAACTTTACCCTTCAGAAACACGTATTTTGTTTTATGTCGCCTTGTATAAATCTCCGTTGACGCTTTTGTGAAAAGTGCTTTCTTTCACGTCCGCATTTCTATCAAGTATGGCATGCCAATTTAACATTTTAGGCAATCATTACGGATGGCGAAAATAAATTACAGAACTGTGAATAATAATTTACATTATAATTCAAACGACATAAGAAGACACTATGTGACAATTTTAATTATTCAATTGTGTAAGTGTAACAGTAATAAAGATCAATCAAAACTATCCGACACTATTATGTATCTTGAGTAATTTTTTGGTCATGGTGTTGTTTGTATTTATTGGACTTATGATTTGTAATCCCTCTCTTTTTAAACGACAACGCGTACCACTTCGTATTTCTTGTTTATAAATTATTCTCTACATTACTTTCCGTCATAGATATGCATGAAGTATTTGCCACTGGACGGTCAGAAAACAACATTCAATCAATCATATCTCCTCTTAAACTACAGTACTATAATGACTTTGAACATATTTAAATAAAAGATTCGTTTAATTTTTTTTATCAGATATTCACACGTCAAAAAAAACACAAATATTGAATATCAAAGGAAAAAAACGCATCATAGTCAAAGATATCATGCTTGTAATTTTGTACGCAAGACGCGTCTTTCGTGTACAAAATACTCATCAGTGATGGTCGAAAAAAAAAATCAAAAGACCGTAAAAGGCTCAAAATTCCGAAAAGTTTTGCCAAATACAGCTAAGGTTATTAATTCCTGAATAGAAAATCCGAAGTTTTTCAAACAATTCAAAGTTTTGTAAACAGTTAATTTATAAAATTTACCATATCAATGATAGTTCACACCGAAATTTCATGAAAACTGCTCGAAGCATTTTTGAGTAATTGTCCTAAAACTGGAAAATCCCTCCTTTTTATGAAAAAATCCCATAACTCAGAAACGTAAAATCTAAAATTTATAAAACCAAAGGGAGCTTATGTCAATAGATTTAAACAATTCACCAAAGTTTCATGAAAACTGATCAAAGCATTTTTGAGTTATTGTCCGAAAACTGGAAAATCCCCTTTTTAATGAATAAAACCCCATAACTCGGAAACGTAAAATCTAAAATTTATAAAATCGAAAGGGAGCTCACGTCAATAGATATAAACAATTCACCAAAATTTCATGCAAATTGGTTTAAACGTTTTGAGTTATTATCCAACATGTTGACGACGGACGGATGGACGGACGGACGGAAAGATGGACGGACGGACAACGGTATACCATAATACGACCCGTTAACGGGCGTATAAAACACAAAAACAAAACTAAAAAATGCAAAATGCAAAATAAACACAAACTTTGAATTTTACATGATATTTCACAAGTAATTCGAAAACTACAGGAGAAACCATTTTTCGTCATCCACATCATAATTACAGATAAAAAATTGTTCCATATTTCTTTTCATCGTGAAAGAAACATCAGGTTATTCAGTACTCAGTTCTCACTTTTCTTTATCATGTTTCCCTTGCTTCCAAAAAGAAATGAATGGCTGCATTATCTTTAACTTAAGTATTCGTTTTCCTCATCTTTTCTGGATTTTATTCTTATACACACTTGTCCGAGCCGACACTTATTTAATTTTTGACATTGACTTATGATATTTGGCATAAAGTGTATAACCATGAGATATCATATTAGTCTCATATCATTATAACCTTTACTGTTGATGTCAAGGTCAAAATAATTGATGTTTTGTTCTTGACCTTTGATCATATATATTCTTACAGGCTATGTCAATTTCTTTTACTGCCCCAAAGTATTTATTCCTTGAGGTCAAATCCCGTTAAATAATGAATCGTTAATTATCTCGACATTGGTTTATATCCCCACCCATTGCCTTGATAAGTCATTTCTAAAGAACCCAGGGGACACATTCACATCCCCACCCCTACATCATATTAATTTTAATTGCCTAGATTAGACATTTTATTCCAAACGAGGTATGTTTGTGGTTCAAGCCACGTCTCTGTCATTTCATTAACTGTTTAATATCTTTAAAAACTGTTCAGACCCACCCTAATTAGTAAATCCTTTATATTCTTATTTTCATGAAAAGACCTTTACATTGAAACATAGGTTTTGTAGTTAATTTTAAAAATGTTTGCTGTTGCTAAGCAACAAGTGGGTTTGTATGCTCGATATGGAATTCGTCAAAAAGAAGTTTATATTATAGTGTAACACCATATGAGAAAGTATATTCTTCCAAAATTACTAAATTCATACTTCAGAGGGTGAAAACACTCAATTTTGCTAAGCAACATTTGTGTTGCTATTTTCAATATTGTCAATGTAGACAATACTTATTTGTATAATGTACAATTCACCTATATGCGGACTAATTAATGATTTGACTTAGGAAATGGCTTATTTGCATTTTATTTTAGGGGCAATCATAATTCTATTGTAATGGCTGTCATCATGATAAGGCAACATGGCCGCTATGCAGTTTAGTAAAGTACCCCAAATTTTGCCATATGTTGGATATTACTTTTTTGATGTTATTTGAGTCGGAAACACTATTCCACATGCATTTTGGTTGTCTCTAGTTGTCAATTCAGGGTAAATCGTATTCCCTTTATGAAAATATGAATTAAAGGTCAGTCAACATTTTGAATAAATACAAAGTGAGGTTGAAGGAGTTCCTATAATCGTTCTTTACTTTACATGTTAGTGTCATTTAAATTTACAATATGTACACAAAGTCAAAGTATGTGATCAAACGGAATGGAATACTCGTACAAAAAAAATACAAGCATTTGGCAATGTTTTAATTGTATGATGGAATGACAAAACAATAAAAAAAAATAATAAAAGCACCATGTTACTTATTTGAAAATGTTGAACTTAATGGTGATCAAAGCATTAATTTACAAACTTTGCAAAATTGGATAGTATTAGAAAAACTGAAGCTTTAGTGCCGGTATGGTTACAGTGTTGAGTCATGGAACAATGCACGTTTTTCTGTATAGACATTTCATAAGAATTCAAAATGAATCATCAATTGAACTGAATACTTATCGGAGGTGGGGAAAAAGGTTATCCTGTATTGACGTTAATCATGCACAAAGATACATTGTTTATCAGTTAAGTCCGCACATGTTTATCCAATATTGTTCTATATTTGTATTCAATTCTTGGTATTATTTGAAATTTATATATTTGAAAAGTTTATTTGTAAAATTACTTTAACACAGAAGCATCACCAATGATAAAATAAACTGTTGACGTGTCCAACACTTTCTTTTTATTTTTGATCACGTGGTCGATTATTTGTGGTGAATGTTTTGACAATATACTCGATGCCTGAATGTAGCAGTTGTAACGGTGGAGAGCATTGTCATTGCACATTATTGTTTTCCAATTGTAGTTTTAAGATCTATATAAGGTCTAATAACACAATAAAAGAATATGTCAAGCAAAAATACAATAAATGATCTATGTAGATATAGGAAGATGTGGTGTGAGTGCCAATGAGACAACTCTCCATCCAAATAACAATTTATAAAAGTAAACCATTATAGGTCAATGTACGGCCTTCAACACGGAGCCTTGGCTCACACCGAACAACAAGCTATAAAGGGCCCCAAAATTACTAGTGTAAAACCATTCAAACGGGAAAACCAACGGTCTAGTCTATATAAAAAACGAGAAACGAGAAACACGTATAAATTACATAAACAAACGACAACTACTGTACATCAGATTCCTGACTTAGGACAGGTGCAAACATTTGCAGCGGGATTAAACGTTTTAATGGTACCAAACCTTCTCCCTTTTTCTGAAACAATAGTATAACATAACAACATAGAAAAACACACGATAAAATATCAATTGGAAGGCTTAACTCAATCAAAAAACGTAAATTAACACACTATGAACGAGTAAATTCGATCTGTGATACCTGAAAGTAAATACATAGTTAATAAAATATTAGGGACAAACATTCAAGGCCAAAAGCAACCAAACAAGTCCAAACAAAGCCATGGCAAGACACCACCGCGAAATATTTAACCCTTAGAAAATAATCACTTTTGAAAAAACCGGTTTTCATAATATATACAGGTAAATGAAAAATAACTTTCTCGTTTTAGGTATACTACTTCTGTCTATATAAAATCTTCCAATAATTAGGAATACCAAGAAAGGTCGGTCATATTAATACCTAATTTAACACTAGATACATAAGGGGTGAATATCAACAATAAAACTTCCCTATACAGATTTAAGGAGAATAATCTTGATGTTCATACAAATGTAGTATGAAGAAGTGAAAATTAGTAGATATTCCAAATAATCAAAGCTGGTATACAGACAAGATCTATGTATCTGGAAATAAGCTGACAAACTACCTGACAGTCAAATTAAAGGATGTGAACACGATAAATTTATAAATATACTCTCTTTAGATTTGTTGATTCGCATGGTGGATGACTCATGCATTTTAGGAGACGCTTACACTGTCTACGCCCCCGGTCTCGCTCCTTTTGACGTTCATGTGATTCCCAAAGTTTGTTTCTTACATTGATTTGATGATTACCATTATCGATTTATAAGATTTGAACGTCCAAACTGAACTGTTGTTGCCTAATTTTTATAATTTTTATAATTGTCAAATGCACAATTCAAGGAGTGGAATTGTTTTTCATCTTGAAATTATTTTGATTTCACAATTTACATGTGGAACAGGTTGTGTGTAAAAACTATACTTTATTCATAAGAAAAGATGTGTCATTGTATTATTTTTTAATCAAAATGAAAATAACATAAAATTTAAAAAACACAATAACATGCATTCATGTTAGTATATATAAAATGTTAAACGATGTTAAACGAAGAATAAATAATTCAAATTGTTACCCTGAGTTACAAAAACAACAGTTATACAAAACCATAAATACAAGCTTCGATATAAAAAAAAATTGAGCAAAATGATTGTTGTGATCACAAAATAGGTTCAATTTATCGCAGATATTTTATATCCTATGGGATATGCACGCATAAGATGACGTAACATTTGCTTCATGATATTTGAAACATTATCATATTGTCTACCTCCAGATAGTATGATCGTAACATTTCCTGTCATTGTACCAATACAGGAAACACTCTCCTAAGAATTCAAATCATAATATTAGCATATTATAAATAAGAAGATGTGGTATGAGTGCCAATGAGACAACTATCCATCCAAGTCACAATGTGTAAAAAGTAAACAATTATAGGTCAAAGTACAGCCTTTAACACGGAGCCTTGGCTCACACAGAACATCAAGCTATAAAGGGCCTCAAAATGACTAGTGTAAATCAATTCAAACAGGAAAACCAACGGTCTAATCTAAATAACAAACGAGAAGCACTTATGAACCACTGAACAACAGGATCCTGACTTAGGACAAGTGCATAAAATGCAGCTGGTTTAAACGTTTATACAGGCGCCAACCTTCATCCTAACCTTAAACAGTGGTGTAACATTACAACATAAAAAGACACACAATAAAATATCAATTGAAATGGCTTAACTCGATCAAAAAGAGATATTCACAAAAACAGGTAAATAAACACTGAACAAATAAGTTTGATATTAGCATATTACCTTAAAATGTTTAAAGTGCAATATTTCCAAGCTGAATAAATTGAAATTAAAACTGTCGATATTGTAAAAACATTTTACACTAATTATTAAATTAATTTCGTTTATAATGATTATTTGGAGTTCTGCAAATAATGAAGTTTTCTCTAGACAGTGTTCTTTTAAACAATGCCGGTGTTTTGTGTCGCGCCACTTTTAGTTTTCTGGATTACAATTAGCAGTGTGTTGTTTGTAAGTTCAACTATTTGTTTTTATTTGGCCATAGTGTTTCTGTCTTTTTTTAACTCAAGGCATTGGTTCTCCCTTCGGTATTCGCTTTCCTTTTTTAAATATTCCTTGATGACTGTGAAATATAAAAACTCAATTCAGCAGTAGTTGGAAACAGGAATGATTAGAGTATCATTATGTATATGTTATAAAATTAACGCCATATATCCGGAGATCTACAATTTGATGATATGTCTATGTAACAGTTTCCGACCAATTACTCGAAAAAACGTACATTTTGAATTTGCTAAAGTTATGCTATGTTATCTTTAAAAATTAACATGAGTATTATGATAGATGATAAACTACACGTAACGCATTTTGTCAATTCGTCTGCAATCTTTTTACTTTACGAATTGTATCAATTTTTTATGTGTTCACACTGTATCTAGGATAGTAAGCCAAAATGACTGCACAGAATGTTTCAACGACTTCAGGCACAGTTGCCATTAGATAGATTTGACTATTTTTGGGGTCCTTTTTGATGTCATATAGCTGTTCAACTGATCCGGTTCTTATTCCACCCTGGATTTCAAATATTCTACTTTATTATTATCATTTGAGCATTGATAAAATACTCTTTTCAAATGTTTTGCTACTTACATATTTGTAATTATGAATTAAACGCATTTAGTGTCATATAAAAACTTATTGTTTAACCAAAGATCACTTGAGCATTCAATTAAGAAACAGGAAGACAAAAACCAAATCAGTTGGCGTATACATTCTTGCACAATATCTGTGTTGTTTCCACATTCTATTGCAGATTCCTGTAGTGCTCTTTCTTGACATGTTAGTAGCAGACATCCCAAATATACAGAATTCGCATTGCACTAAAACCAAAAGGCATTTTTATTATTGAAAATGTACCAATACTTTCAAAAATATATAGAAATGAAACCAAATACAAAACAATACTACATAACATAACAAATATATAAATTTAACAGACCACCATACATACAAATACACTAAAAAACTGAAAAGTAGATTCAAAGAAATAAAACAAGTAAATGGGAGGAAAAGAAAACAATTTTAAAATGAATTAAAACAGTTCGAAGTCATTTTATTGAATTCATTTGAATATATCAATTTTACATTGATCTATTTTTTTAATCTAATATAAAAAAGAAGATGTGGTATAATTGCCAATGAGACAACTGTCCACAAGAGACCAAAATGACACAGAAATTAAGTCATTTTTTCAAGAAAGATGAATGAAGGAAAGCTGCTGGAATATATAAAAGAAAAATCAAGGATGGTGTAATATTTTAATCAACTAAGTTGGTTGTGTCTGAAGAGCGTTCAAATATTTGATAAACATGCATGACTCAAAATGGTTGAATATGAACATCATACAAATATTCGATTTCATGAATTATTTGTATTGCGATTCAATCCAATGAAGAACATTAAAAAGGTTTACAAAAGGATAATGACAATAGATTAATTTAGAATATAAGTATATTTATTTTACATTTTTATGACATTTTTAAAGACAGTTTGTATAGTTCTGTTTCGGCCTTTTTGGTTATATGTTCTACCGATTTATATCTATAGCGCCCATTTCTTTTGTTTCCGTACAACATATATGTATAATAAAGAAAAACGTACCACGTGACAAGAATTCCAAATCGTACGTGATTTGATTCTTAATTCTGGCGATAATGTAATAACGATAACATTAAATAATTTAAATAATATCGGTATTTTATTAGATTTTTATATTTAAATGAGATTAATTTTACAAGAATGAAATTGAATATGCTTTTTAATCCCCAATATGGCCGATAATGATGTTTATCTAATGATATGAGCAAATCAGCCCTAATACGAATAAATCGCATGTGCAATACTCATGACGTCGCCCTGTAGATATATATCATAAGTAAATATTTATTTTCGGCCGGGTCTAATACGGGACGACAAGCAATACAGGATTTTCACTTCCGGTTGCAAATTTTTAACGCTTCACCACAGTTTGGACGTATTAGAAGTACGAAGACACATTTTTACAATTTAAAAAAAATTGAAAAATTAAAAATTATGGTCTGTTTTTTGTAACGATTTGAAGTGGAAACATTCCACAACCTTTCCAAATTCAATTTTCAATTGATCGTCAGTGTATCATTTCTATCGATCAAAAACATAAGAATCCAAATGGTTTGTTATATTGAGTGATAATTCTTCCCATGTACTTTATGTTTGCTAGATAAAATGAATTGCATTAGCTTAGATAAAGTACCAGGACTGGAAATCAGAAATTTCATCAATATTGATAAAACAATTCGTCATATCACAGTATTTGTTCCAATATGAACAGATATTATGGCATTGTGTATAACAAACTTTCCAGGGAAACTTGTGTATTGCGGAACAACTATACGTTGACCGTACAATGTATTTAACGATAACTTTCTTAGTTGAATCAAAGAATTAGAATCATTTAATAAAAGTATTATGAACTGGTTGTTTCTGTATTAGCCCTATTATAGATTCTCGATCAGCTATATTGGCCCTCGACTCAATATATTATAGAACAAATATAGATAAAATACTTACAAAGACATCGATGCTTTTATTAGAATAAACATTGCTCTTAAAAGTTCTGTCCGTCCTCTGTTGTTTTGCAAATGATGACCCTCTTGTTCATCTGAACCAATTGCATTGAGTATTTTTCCATGCAAGAAATCGTTAGTTGGTTTTATAATATTGAATAAACATATCCAAATTACCAAGGAAGACCATATTTCTACAAATATAAATTTGAAAATATTTCAATAAAACCACAAATTTACAATTCTGAAAATGTGCATGTTCCTTTATATTTCTGTTGACCAAATCTGTTATGGTGATCACTTGATTTCTTCAAAATCAATTTATATACCATGGATAGGTGATTTTAATTGTTATATTATCTTATCTTAAAATTAAACTGTTTAATTTTAAGAGGATTTTTACATCCTCGGTAGTAGTCTTTCACAATAAAGCATATAAAAAAGTGTTCATAAATCAAACGTCCGTTTTGAACGTGTATGAATTGTGAATCCTTAGGCCTTTTAAATCTTTTGGATAAGGTTCAGTAAATCTACATTCGAAGCTCCTTATGTAAATAAGCTATCTATGCTGGAGTGCTATAAAAAATATATGTCGCAACTTTAATTACCTGTTTGAAGATTCGCGTTATTCGCGCCGAAATGGTATACGTTTATAATTGTGAAAAAAAAAGTTAAGTAACGGTATATATGTGTTACTTTTTTCAAGCACAAGTCCATATTCGGAATTTTTTAATTGTCAGACTTTAAAAACAGCCAAATTCGGTGCGTTTTAATATGATAAAAAAGTCACACAAATAATTTTCAACATATGCGCCGGATATATCTTTTAAAGATAATATTTGTTTCTGATAATCATGTGCCTGGTTTGTGTTAAATGAGATCAGATCCGGGAAAAGGTAACGCGAAATTTATTATTTGATGTCATTGAAATGTATCCCAGTCGAAAAAGTAGAGCTATTAACTTTAACTGACATTAGAAAATTGTCTTCTTATTAAGACTCTCTGGAAAGCGAGAATTAGGCTAAAAACAAAAATTCAATATAAATTTCATGAAAATATTTTTCTTTTCCATTTTTGACTAAGTAGAAAGAAAGATAAAGTTCCTTATTGCATTCAAACGCAGTCAAATACAAACGCGAACTCTTTGATACACACTGTACATATCTTTCACTGTATGTATACAATATATACATCTATATCATTTTATATGTACAGACTACAGGAGTGTTGCAAATGGGATATCTTGAATAAATTTTGTAACTAAATTATTGTATATTCAAATAAATATTCAAATGACATGCTAGCCACAAGATCACAGATTATTTGAATACTTTTAAGACAAAATACACAAACTCTTACTAATCAAGTCCATCTTTGTATTGTGTGATCAAACGTCTTTATAAATGACAGGTTTTAGAAGCAAATTTCACAAATAAACCTGTTGGAGATACTTAAAAAAAAGATGGACTTGACAAATTTACAGAAAGTTCTATTTAAATCTTGATTTTTCCACTTTTTACGATTTTCACTTTAGCATTATTTGTCAGTAACAGTGTATATATATGTTTGGAAAACAATATGATAATACTTTAGAAAAAAATAGCTTATTATATGAAAAGCGTGATCTTCCGCAAAGACAGTTTATGGCAGGGGTATATTTGCGTTACACCAATTATAAGTCAACGAAAATTTTAGGGGCCAAAAGACTCTGTCATTTTGAGGGCTTCCATAAAAATAACTAATTTCAGATTACTCGTTGTTTGATGTTTAATATCATCTCTTGAATTAAACTTCTACATGTTATCTATACATTGGTTTGTGAAACGCAATGCAATTAATTGGTCAGTGGTTTGGACACTAAATAAGGAAATATAAAATCATCGTTGATATGCAACAAAAAGAGGGTTAAAGGAATAATAGAATTATATAGATAAGAAATTTACATACATTATTTCATGTAGATAATTATACATTTATCATTTCATGTAGATAATTATATATTTGAAATATTTTAAATAGTTTCTAACAGTCGGCTAAACATGTTGTTAGAGTGTGAAACACGGCGACTCTTTGTCACATATATTTAGCTCGAGAAATGAGAGAGAATGTTATTTTTGTATTTTTTTTTTTTTTTTTTTTTTTTGTTTCTAAATGAAACCTGTGAAAAATAAGTTAACACTTGTAAGATTGATCATGTTATAAGGATAATATATAACAATTGATTTGGTTTCTTAAATGTTGCTTCCTACAATTGCCACTGATCTATTTTAACTTTTTGTGCAGGGGTTAAGAAATATAAAGAATATGTCTATACTTATCCAATATTCTAAATACACGTATTCTATCCCATCATATTTTGTTAGCAATATATTCTTACATTAACAATTGTAAATATAGTTTTTAAATATCAACAAAATATTATTTTTACGATTGATATTTGCATTTCCTTTTAATTTCCTTTGCTAAAATTTTCATGACGGAATGATTTTATTTTTATGAATACTTGAGAATTCTGAAATTGTTCTATAGGGTGATATTTGTGGTCCTGCAATATACGAGTTTGTGCTTCACTTATATCCTCGAAAATTGATACCCAGTAAATGATTATGAATCAACAGTATGTTTTGGTACATGCAACGCAATTTTGCTTGCAGCATATTTGCGATCCCTAGATATATATTATGCAAAATAAGTATGCATAATGGAAAAAAAGAGTAAATGAACGCTTTTGTGATGTGGCGTTGATGTATTGGGCCTGGGAATAAAAACCCAATTTTGAAAACTTGTCATTACTATTTACTTATGAGCAAGGTTTTACCCAAAAAGATATTGTGCTACCAAAAAAAGTTTACAAAACACGAACATTATCAAAAGCTAGACGAATTTTACTATTTTGGAACATCAGGAGTCAAATAATGGCAATTATCATACCCCCTCCTTTGAAATAAAAACTGATATATAAGGAAGATATGGCACGGTTACAAACATGCAAATACAATTTTTCCAGAAATATTTTGTTGATATTTACCACGCTTCTAAACGAAATTAAGCATTTCATGTTAATAAATTGAAATGCAATTTGATTACGAAAGTTTCCTTAAAGTTGGACGAATTCAATTTACATTTCTATATAGTACCTCTTTTTCAATACTGACAAGTTGTTTGGATTATCTATGAAATTTCCTGTGATTATTCGCGTGATCTGGTTCTTTGTTCTACTCTGTCAGAGATTGCAGATGTTGTTTATACATCCCTTTCCTAAGTCATCCCTAGTCTTCCAATCAGAAATATTCATCTCCACAAATCTTAATGTCCATATGTAAAAACATAGTTGCTTTAGTTCCACGCAAATATGAGAAATATCATAAAGAATTAGCAAATTTTACAATAACGTAATATATGTTTTCATTATTCTTGAAGGTAATGAATAAAAAATATTGGTTGCTTTTCCAATAAAAGGTCGAATTCTATAGCAATTAAAAGGGTAGCGAAGATCCGAGATTTGTTCGATTATCTAATGATACATATATTTTAAAGGAAATCAAATTCAACAAATCACATCATAATATTAACAGTACCAATTTCAAAAATAAAAAAGGACCAATAGTATAGCAAAACCCGAACAGGGAAGAAATTAGAAGACAGAGGGGTGGGGGGAAGCATACAATTGGAAAAAAATCTCCCAAAACAAGCCAAAAGGAACAGAAACACAACAGCAAATATATATCCAGCGATACATTTAAAATACGATGGTAAGAAAAAATTGCTTTACAACAATTTGTAAATTTATAGTATCTGTTTGAAATTATCCATGGCTACAATAATCGCCATTTACAATATTAGATTTGTAACGAAGAGATCTTGAAAGTTATTTCAAACATATATACCAGTTGTACTAACTTTTGACTTAATAGCAGTGAACCAAGCTTTAATAATTGTATATAGTAAAGGCAAAAACACCAATTCACTTGTGTTGTGTTGTGCTGAGTTGTTCACAAGACTCGTAAACTTCATCACGACATTGCAAGTAGTGAAAAGTATAATAACAAAAAATAACTGTATTTAAGCTTATAAATCTAAATGCATATCCAACATTTATATGGCATTGCCAGTTTGTTTTCGACCTATAGTTTGTATATATCTTTGGTATCGGTCGTCCCTCTTTTGTGTTAAGGTTGAAATAGTATAAAACTGAAAGTCGGTAATAACACTTAATTTACGTACAAGAGTTGTACAACAAAACCATTATATTAAGTGTTTAAATAATAAAATAAATACACAAGGTATTGTCCATTTAAAAACGTCCTTCTGATTAGTGGAACTCCACGTTTTGCCTGCGTAGATAATTTACACAAACTGTTGTTAATATATGAAGAACACCTCTCATTCTACATCATACAAGTATATTTGCACACGCTCGTGACACTGAATATTTCCTGTTTAAATGCTTTTTTTTTAATAATTAAGCGTTTTCTGTCCTTTTTATAAAACAATCTATCAGATGTGTGTAATATTTTTAGAGTAAATAATAGGTATGGACCTAACGAATGATTTTGCGCAAACCTAGAGATTATTTTAAAACTTATTCATTGGTTGCAATAATGGGATATGTTTACGGAAGAACAGATAATTTCGAAATAGTGTGCTGACTGAATAGAATATTAAAAATAAAACATTTTAGATAAAATATATCTAACTTTTGTTAATGGTTATGCCTTTGTAGTTATTTCCATCTGAAATCAGGGTTAAAAGTTTATTTCATTACATAAATTTATGATTATTACCTGGATTCCTTGATGTGAATATGGGCAAAGTATGTTAACGTATCGGATGAGTCAATAATTATCTGACATAAATTGATAAGAGTTGATAGAAGATAATTTTTTTCAACACCTCAGATTATACCTAATTTGGAGTATTGTAGGATCTTATCTACTGTATACAATTGCATTTATCAACGTTTTTTATAACAAAGAACAACCCATTAATCCCACACTAAATTTAAAATTTATTATTCATGTTATATAGAAATAAGAAGATGGGGTATGAGTGACAATGAGACAAGACTCCATCCAAGTCACATTTTGTAAAAGTAAACAATTATAGGTCAAAGTACGGTCTTCAACACGGAGCCTTGGCTCACATCCAACAGCAAGCTATAAAGGGCCCCAAAATGACTAGTATAAAACCATTCAAACAGGAAAACCAACGGTCTAATCTATATATAAAATGAGAAACGAGAAACACTTATGAACCATATCAACAAACGACAACCACTGAACATCAGGTTCCTGACTTAGGACAGGTGCAAACAAATGCAGCGGTATAGCCTTGTTTAGAATCTTATTTCCGGAACCATGAATTTTACTATGAAGTATAATAAGAAGCACGTTATTTCTCTTGTCGGGTAGTTAAAATCCTTGTCATCAATAAAGCTCAATGAAAAGTGTAGGACTATCGGTTTTGATTATTTTTATCCCTGTGGATTTTAAGATAATATTTGGTTTATATCAATGTAGAAATTATTTATCATTGGTATTTTCAATATACTACTTCGTTTTATTTTATTTGAGTCGGAAACACTACTCCATGTGCAGTTTTGTTGTCTCTGTACATGTTGTCAATTCAGGGTAAATCGTATTCCATTTATGAAATATGGATTGAGTGTCAGTCAATATTTCCAATGAAAACCAAGTGAGGTGGAATGAGTTTCTATAATCGTTCTTTTGTTTATATTTTAGTGTCAGTTTAATTTATAATATGTACACATAGTCAAAGTATATGATCAAACGGAATGAAATACTCGTATACAAATATACAAGCATTTGGTAATATTTTAATTTTATAATGAAATGACAAAACAATAATAAAAATAAAAGCACCATGTTTAATTAGTTGGACATGTTGAACTTAATGTTGATCAAAGCCTTTCCTTCAGGCTTTGATAGGCTTATTGCTTAGTCTTTAGTTTTCCATGGTTTTTTTTTTGTGTACTATTGTCTGTCTTTCAGTCGTTTTCTTTTTTTTTTTAGCCATGGCGTTCTCAGTTTATTTTCGACCTTTGAGTTTGAATGTCCTCTGGTATCTTTCGCCTCTCTTTTACCAAACTTTTCAAAATGAATATGTATTAGAAATCTATAATTTAAGTGCCGGTATAGTTCTTTTGTCGAGTCATGGGACAATTTGATGCACATTCTTTTTATCTTACCTCCTATACATTTCTAGGGATATGATTGGTTAAAAGAAACCGCGTGGAGACCGTGTATATTTCATTTGGGGTTAGTAGGCGTGGTTTATTTCAATACACAGTTAGTAGTGGTGTTATGTCCCTTTGTAAAAACAATACTGTGTCGAGGAAAAATCTGAAAGGTTTCTATAGACGAAGAAATTGATGATGAACGATTGAAATAAATTCATTAAACTTAATGAAAGCTTACAAGTTGTTATTATTGTCATTTGTTTTTGTTTAGACCAATGTAAATAGTTTCTTAATATTGAAGGCTTGATCACTTTGATATGCCACTAGTCTAAATGCCACATGTTAAGATGTCGGTAAGATAAATTTCGTTACACAGTATTCTAGTGACCTTAAACGATAAACATGGAGTCAGTAAATTCCATATGGGGATTCGAGCTTCGCTCTTACCCAACATGGAATTTATTAACCCAATATATATCGTATTAGGTCACTAGCACACTTTGTAACTAATAATATTCTTTTGTATAGACATTTCATAAGTATTCAAAATGAATAGATTTTTACAGATTGATATCTTAATCACAACACTTGAACAGAGTAGTAATCGCAGGTGATAAAAAAAACGTTATCGTGTATTGACATTAATCGTACACAAAGATACATTGTTTATCCAATATTGTGCTTTAATTCAATTCTTGGAAATATTTGGAATTAATATACTTGAAAAGTCTATTTGTGAGATATCTTTAACACAGTATAAATGGTATTTTGCATGATTTAATTAAATTTGAAAATTTAAATGTTATTTGAATAACTTTATTTTACAAATTCACAGTTGGTTTTTCTTACATTGATTTTTCATCTTAATCGATTCACGAGATTTGAACATCCGTATACTCATTGTATAAATGTCAAATGCACAAAACTAGGAACTCAATTGTTTTTTTTTTTTGTTTTTTTGTTTTTTTGTTTTTTTTAGTTAATTTGATTTTGTATTTGACATGTGGAACAGGCTGTGAGTAAACACTTTATTCATAAGAAAAGATGTGTCATTGTTTTATATTTTATTAAAAATGAACATAACATAAAATTTAAAAAGAACAATAAAATGCATTTATGTAAGTGTATATCAAATAAAAAACAAAGAATAAATAATACAAATTGTTACCCTGAG
Source organism: Mytilus coruscus (assembly GCA_017311375.1). Taxonomy (NCBI): domain Eukaryota; kingdom Metazoa; phylum Mollusca; class Bivalvia; order Mytilida; family Mytilidae; genus Mytilus; species Mytilus coruscus. The sequence continues at coordinate 83,034,948 of CM029604.1, forward strand.
TTACATAAACAGAAATACAAAGCCATTAATGCAATCTTAAAACTGAGTAAAATAATTGTTGCTATAAAAAGTAAATCCATTTATCGCAGATATTTTATATCCTATGAGATATTATTTTGAGCAAGCTCTGTATTTTCCCTAAATATGACAGAATGATAGGAACATCTTGCTGGGAATTATAAGGATCATCGCTACGAGTAACGTTCAATATTGGCCCGAAATTAACACCGCATGCACTCATAAGATGACGTAACATGTGTTCTGTGGTATTTAAAACATTATCATATTGTTTCCTTCCAGATAGTATGGTCGTTACGTTTCTTGTAATTGTACCAATACAGGATACACTTCCCTAAGTAAACAAATCATACTCATTAGCATATTAGCATATTATCTTAAAATGTTTTAAAGTACATTATCCCCAAGCTGAATTAATTAAAACTGTCGATATTGTAAACACTTATTATGAAAAGAAAATTTCTTTTATAATGAATATTTGGAAATGCTGCAAATAATAAAGTTTTCTCAGTGTTCTTTTGAACAGTTATGGTGTTTTGTGTTGCTCAATTAATTTTTACTATTCTTGATTGCAATTCGCAATGTGTTGTTTGTATGTTCAACAGTTTTTGTTTTTTTTTAACAGGCCTGTCTTTTTTTGTAACTTAAAGCATTTATCCCCCTTCGGTATTCGCTTCTCCCTTTTGAATATTCCTTGATGACTTTAGAATATAAAACCACAACTCAGCAAAAGTTTGAAACAGGAATGTTCTGATAATCAGTATTTATGTTTTACAATTACCGCCATATTTCAGCATCTGCAACTTGAGGATATGTCTATGTTACAGTTTCCGACCAATTACTCGCAATGACGTACATTCTGTATTTGCTTAAGTTTTGCGCATGTACCCATTAGTTGCATGTATACACATGCCGTGTTATCTGTATAAATTGACATGGATATCATGATAGATTCGTCCGCAATCATTTTATTTTCGATAATTTTCGAGTTGTATCAATTTTCGATTGCTTGATTGATTGGGTTATAATGCCTCTTTCAGCAGTTTTGTTCTCTTTCGATGTGGTCAGTTGTTAATGGTGGATGGAGTTGGAATGGCCGGATATAACCACCGACCTTCGGTAGGAAAATAGACAATATTATTTAATAAAGATCGGAGTCGAGCGCACCTGCCACGTGCTGCATTCGAGCTCAAAACCTCAGTGTAGTCAGGCTAATGATATAGAAGTTTGACTACATGGACAACTAGGCCACCGAGGCCACATCAACTTTCCATGTGTTCAAACTGTTTGTAGCCTAAGGATAGTTATCCAAAACCAATGTACAGCTTGTTCCAGCATCCTTAGGCCAAGTTAACTTTGATAGATTCGCGTATTTTTAAGGTATTTTTAAGGTCCTTTTGATGGTTATACAGCTTTTCAACTGATCCGGTTCTTAAACAACCTTGGCTTACAAATATTCGGCATTGAACATTTCTGATGAAGATCAATCCAGTACATCGCTTGGGATGCATGGAATTTGTATATTTATTTTTATATTTTTTGTTACTTACATATTTTTAGTTATGAGTAAAAAGCATTTATTGTCATTTTGAAACTCGATTTTTAACCGAAGATCACTTGAGCACTAAATTAAGAAACAGGAAGAAGAAAAACCAAATCAGATAACGTATACCTACTTGCACAATGTCTGTGATGTTTCCACATTCTATAACAGATTCCTGTAGTGCTCTTTCTTGACATGTAAGCAGCAGACTTTCAAAATATACAGAATTCGCATTGCACTAAAACCAAAAGGCATCATTATTATTTAAACTATACCAAAACTATCAAAAACATACCAATGAAACCAAATAAAACAACAATACTACATAACATAACAAACGTTTAATTACAACAGACAACCATTCATACACATTCACAAATCTGAAAAGTAAAATCAAAGAAATAAAAAAAAAGGCAATGTGAGGTAAAGACAATAGTTTAAAAATGAATTAAAACAGTTCGAAGACATTTTTGTTAAATTCATTTGAACATATCAATTTTTGATTAATTTAGAATATACCTTTATTTATTTTACATTTTTATTACGTGTGTTAAGGCAGTATGTTTAGATCTGTTTCTGCCTCTTTTGTTATACGTTCTACCGATTTATATCAATAGCGTCCGGTCCATTTGTTTTTTGAGCGTACAACGTTAATGTTTAATAAAGAAACACGTATCACGTGACAAGAAGAAATCGAAATCATACGTGATTTTTTTTTTTTTTCTTTATTCTGTTGATAATGTTATAACGAATACAAATTGAAACTATAATTGAATTTTAGATGGTTTTTATACTAATATTAGAAAACTTTTACACGAATGAAATTATTTGTGCTTGATTATCCCCTCATAAGGTGGATAACGATATTCATTGAACAAATAAAGATAAAAATACTTACAAAGATATCGATGCTTTTATTAGAATAAAACATTGCTCTCAAAAGTTCTGTGCGTCCTCTGTTGTTTTGCAAATAACAACCCTCGTGTTTATCTGAATCAATTGCAGTGGGTATTTTTCCAAGCAAGAAACCGTTAGTTGGTTTTATCATAATGAATAAACATATCAAAATTACCAAGGAAGAACATATTTCTACAAATATAAATTTGAAAATATTTTTCAATGATTTACAAAAGTACTTATCATTTGAGGATTCCTTGGTAGAATAAGGGTGTTTTTTGTTCTACAATGACATATGTTCCTATATGTATTCCTTTAAATTTCTGTTGACCAGATCTTTGATGATGATCACTTGCTAAATCTATTCTTAAAATTAAATTATATTTCATGGAAAATTGTAAAATAACAAAAATACCGAACTCTGAGGAAAATTCTAAACGGAAATTCCCTAAGCAAATGGCAAAATCAAAAGCTCAAACACATCAAACGAATGGATAACAACTGTCATATTCCTGACTGGGCACAGGCATTTTCGTATGTAGAAAATGTGAATTAAACCTGGTTTTAAATGATTTAATTGTTAATTTTAAAACAACTGTTAGCTCCTTGGTAGCGGTATTTTGGAATAAAGTATTATAAACAATTGTTCACAAATCAAACGTCCGTTTTGAACTTGAATGAATTGTGGATCATTAAGCCTTTTAAATCGAATGTTTATGGTCAGTAAATCTACACTTGAAGCTTCTGTTGCTACTTACCTGGAGTGCTATAAAATATATATCGCAATTTTAATGACCTGTTAGAAGATATGATAAGGATCATCTTCCTTCGGTATTATTCTCGCCAAAAGGGTATGCGTTTCTCTATGTAAAAAAGTGAAGTAACGGTATTATATGTGTAAGTCCATGTGCTGAATTGGAGTATTGTCAGACTTTAAAAGCATTCAAATTCAGGGCATTTTGATATGATAAAAAAGTCAAACAAACGATTCTAAACATATGCTCCTACCTGAATGCACCGAATATATCTTTTTTGTTTAACATAATCATGTGACTGGCTTGTGTAAAATGAGATCAGAGCCGGAGGAAAGAACTCCCGCGGAAATTATTATTGGATTTTTTTTAAATGTTACCCAGCAGACAAAGTGGCTCTTTTAACTTTAACTGATATTAATATACATTCTTCTAATTAAGATTCCGTGGAAAGCGTGAATTCAGTAAAAAAAAGAAACGAAAATTCAATATAAATTTAATGAAGACAATTATTTTTCTATCTTTGACTAGCTGGAAAAACAGATAAAATTCTTTCTTGCATTTAAACGCGTCAAATACAAACTGGAACCCTTAGAGGTATAGGGGGAGGGTTGAGATCTCAAAAAACATGTTTTACCCCGCCGTATTTTTGCGCCTGTCTCATGTCAGGAGCCACTGGCCTTCGTTAGTCTTGTATGTTTTTTTAATTTTAGTTCATTTATATGTTTTGGAGTTTGGTGTGACGTCTATTTTCATTGAACTAGTACACATTTTGTTTAGGGACCAGCTGAAGCCCGCCTCCGGGTGCGGGATTTTCTCGCTGTGTTGAAGACCCATTGGTGGCCTTCCGCAGTGTTCTGATATTTGGTTGGGTTGTTGTCTCTTTGACACATTCCCCATTTCCATTCTCAATTTTAATACACAACGTACATATCTTTTACTGTATGTATACAAAATGTTCATCAATGGCGTTTTATATGTACGTACTATTTAAGTGTTGCAAATGGATTATCTTAAATACGTTTTTTTTTTTTTTAACTAAATCTTTATATCAAATTAAATATTTAAATGACATGGAACCCTCAAGATCACTGATTATTTGAATACTAAGACAAAATATATAAATTCTTACTAATTAACTCCATCTTTTTGTGTGATCAAATATCTTTAGAATTATTAGAACTTTATTAATGACAGGCTTTATAAGCAAATTCTGCAAAAACCCTCAAGTGGGAATACTTAAAAGGAAAGATGGGCTTGACTTATTTACAGAAAGTTCTATTAAAACCTTGAATTTCCAAATTTTACGATTTTCACTTTAGCATACTTTGTCAGTAACAGTATATATATATATATATATATATATATATATATGTTTGTATAGGAAACAAATATGATAATACTTTAGATAAACAGTAAGCTTAAGATAATGTGAAGAATGTGATCTTCCGCAAAGACAGTTTATGTCCGGGGAATATTTGCTTTTCACCAATTTAAAGTCACAGCAAATTTTGGGGACCAAAAGACTCTGTCTTTGTGAGGGTTTTCATAACAATAACTAATTTCCGATTTCTTGTAGTTAGATGTTTGATATCAACCCTCTACATGTAATCTATATATTGGTTTGTGAAATGCTATGCAATTAATCAGTCAGTGGTTTTGGTTTTCGAAAAGAGGGCTAAAGAAATGGTAAGAATTATATTTATTATATAAATATTTCATATAGATAATAATACTTTAATATTTATTCAAAATGTTCGCTTATAGTCGGCTAGATATGTTATTAAAATATCAAATTCGGCTGCCTTTTATCAAATATATTTAGCTTGCAGACAAACAGGGTGGTACATTTTTTGTAACTTTTATATTTTTCCAAACGAAACATGTGTAATTACATAAATCAGTATTCTACACAATGCATAAAAATTAAGTAACACTTGGGAGATTGGTCAAGTTAAAATGATATAAAAAAAATACGTTACAATTGATTTGGTTAATGAAATGCTGCTTCTAGCAATTGCAACTTGTGATCTATTTGAACTTTTTGTGCAAGGGTACTGAGTATTTCGTACACTTATCCAATATTTAAGATACTCTATCCCACGTTATTGTGTCTGCAATATGTTCTTACATTTACATTTGTATATAGTATTAAAAAAGCAACAAAATATTATTTGCTGTTTTACTGTTAACAAAAACCTCAGACACACCAAGAACGACTCCTTTTGCGCTTAAATGACTAGAAAAAAATGTCATTCATTGCAGTCTATCATGGACAGCTAGACATTTTGTACAAAATTACATTCCCAACAAATGAAAAAAATATTTTTCTCTGATTTCTGAACAAAACGTACATAATTCAGTTTCTTTAAAGTTGCATTGAAAGAAAAAGGAATTACATAGTAGAATCCTAGGATTTTTTTTTTAAAACGAATTTCTGGTATAATAAAAGGCATGAATTAATAGATTTCCAATCTTCAATCTGCAAATTTATATATATTTACCATTTATTACGGGAAGATAAAGCCAATACTTTTTTATCTTACAAAAATAATTCATAAAAAATTACAGGATTTTGTTTCTTTTTTTATTTTTCTCTACCAATTCATTTTCAATATAACTTGGAACTACCTTCTGTCAAAGCTTTCCATCTAGTTGGAATTAAGCTAATGATACCATAAAATTCAACAAAACCATTATCTATTTTATACTTTTTTTAAGAGTTTCTCACATGAAAATAATGTATGATATATTATTTTCTGACACCAGATCGTTAATAAAAATTCTGAAAAAAATTCCTCCGACCATCTTTTTTGATGTTTGGGTTCAGCCATAGGGACTGGATCAGAAAATCAGTATTTTTTGTCAACTTTAATCTTATTTTGCAACCTCGAAAAAGTTTCCAGGATATCATGTCAAAAAGGGATTGACTTTTTCGAAGCTAAATAATAGAGTTGTAAATTAGTAATAATTGTAATTCAACCTTAATAATTCAATATAGATCGGAAAATCTCGGAGTAAACTTAGCATGTTCGGAAACACGGAGCAATGAAGTAATAAATTTAAAATAAATCGTTACTCATCTATTCATAGTATTTATTATTTACAGAAAAACATAAAAATGACCATTTCCTATGGAATTCCAGCTGTCGGACGTTAAAGAGGAAGTAATCATTTACCAACATGTATGTTTGGAGTACCGTTAACAGTCCTAATCTGATACGGTCAGTGTGGAGTGGATTTATCTTTCATTTTTCAAGTGTCAAACAGATTACTAATTTCCGTCAATTTAAGTCATTTTTGAAAAGTAATTTCAGATACCCAAAATAATGGTTTGAATAAAATTCAATGTTTGCAAACAAAATTAATCAGGATTTGTTATACGTAGAGCGAGTTTTTTCAAGTGCAATTATTTGTTATATTTGTTATTATTATCGACAGTTTTCATATTTTTGTAAAGTATTAAAATGTGTTTTGACTGCACTAAAAACGATCGAGCTTTTCTTTTTAGATTTTGTACAATTTTGTTCAAAAAAATATCACAAAAACACCGAACTCCAAGGTAAATTCAAAAAGGATTCGTCCATAAAAACTGACAAAATAAAACGTTTTCAAAATCAAAAATAGTGTAAAACAGAGTATACTAATCAATGAGAAGAGGTGAATTATTAAGGCAATCGTTTATCGATGTTCAAATCTCGTAAACCGAATAAGAAGAGAAAAATCAAGGCAACAAACGGAAACTGAGGGATTCTCACAAAATCGTCCGGGAACAAGACTGGGGGTGCATCGACTACTCATGAATACCAGTGAATTCAAAATCTCTCTCAGTTTGTAACTGTAGGTATTTTTGCAAATGCTCACTATTTTGGGGGGTTTTGCAAAACATCCAAACGGAGCATAGTTACGATATCAGGCGAATTTATATACAAAAATCTAAAACGTATGATGGCAATTAAACTAAATACGTTTTCTTGACAACTTTTTGTCCATCCTGTATAATCTGTCCCTTGTAATCAATTTGCGCTAGGGACATTTGTGTTCCTCGTAAGAAAATGAAAATAAAAAACAGATTTTCAATATTAACTAATTTAAGAAAAATAACTTACTTGAATAATAATTATGGCACATTTTTTAGGATTTAAACAATTTAAAGAGATAACGGTAAAGCATCATATTGACGGATATAACGTCAGCAAGTGCAGTTTAAACCTCTTGCTGCCGGAAGGATACATTTGTCCACACCGGCTGTTCCAGAGGGACACATGTGTCCGTATGTTTAATTTATGCAAACAATTGTTTATAACTGTGTCTATTTCAAAAAAAACATCGAGGTTTAAACAGTGCAATATTTTCTTCAATGAGTCTCAAATGTAACGTCAATTTGGCGTGACGTCATAAATTGAATGAGGTGATAGCTGGACATGTGACGTCATAGACGTCAAGTTGCGTGTGTTCCAGCACACGAATCGTAACATTATTAGATTAGCGAAAGCAAGGAAGCTAACGACATTTTTTTTAGTTCTTTGCAATTGACAACGTAAAAGATCAACAGTACGTACGAAACAACATTCATTCTAAAACTCTTGCGGTCAAACGGTAAATTGCGGTCGTTTCAATTTTATAGTTTCATCTAGTATATACATTATTAGGCTTTTTTTCAATAAAATGATACTTTAATACGAGATAAACGTGACCTGAAAATTAAAAACGCATTCTGTTGTTAACATTTTGATGATAACGTCATTTATAGATTTGTCAAAAGCATGACCAACATCGGAAACGTTCTGTATTTCAACTGACGTTTTCAACTGTTATTGTGTGAAAAATTCATTGTTTTCGTTAACCAGTTATAATTGTTAGTTGAGTTTCAAAAAAGAAACAAAAAACTTTACTTTAAAATAATATTTTTGTAATGTCATTACACAATGTAAAATCAGTGACCTTTGAAATAAAAAATAATTCAAAATTATCTTATCAATTCAATATAAATAAGAAGATGTGGTAAGTTTGTATAAAGAACAAATAACAATCAAGATCTTGCAGTACAACAAACTGGCATATCTGTCTGGATCTATATATATATATATATAAAAGTATATGTCATCTCAAAACATTAATCCAAAGTTACTGAAATATGAAAATAAAGAGACACGGTCTGATAACAACTGAAACAACTTTCAATAAAGACCAAAGGACAAATGTGTGATAAAGACCTTCTGCAAAAGCGGCTCGGTTAATAGACAACAAAATATTCATTGACATATGATAAACATTTAACTTTTTATCTTCAGTATACCAATTTTAATCTTAAACGATAATTTTGATCTGAACAGCTCTTAAAAGACGGAAAAACAAACTTTTAAATCATTTTGAATCTGTCAGTCCTGTTCAGTAAGTGTTATTTATCTGAACACATCAACATCATGCTGAATTGATTGAAAAGCTACTAAACAGTACTAAACCTACTGGGAGCGAATTGTATGAACAGTATTGAATTTTGTAGTGGTGGTTCAGATCATAAAAGTTGCTACAACCTTTTATAAAAAGAAAGCGATATCAAAATATGGTCAACATATTTCTTAAATCTATAACTAATACAAGGAGTTATTGTGGTCAGGTTTAGCAGATTCACAGAAAGGCACCTAGATACGTACTTTAATGATTATAAATACAGGCCACATGGTGCAGTTTCAAATAAAAGTAATTCCTGTATCTATCATGGAGCAACTTGCAAAACAAAAGAACTCAGGATTTCAAAAGAGAGGAGAAAGATACCAAAGGAATGTTTAAATTCATAAGTCGAAAAAAACTGACAATGCAAAGACAAAAAACACAAAAAAAATGACAAAAAACAAATAATACACAAAACACAACAAAGAAAACTAAAGACTGAGCAACACGAACCTCACCAAAACCGCAGGTGATCTCATGTATTCCGGAAGGAAGGCAGATCCTGTTCCACATGTGGTGCTCATAATGGAACAAACCCGGTGATAAGTCAAATTCGGCAGATGAAATTCCAGGAAAAGAAGACGGGATTGTGGTTACGACAATTGGAACATATTTGTCGTCATCTGTGGAACAATTATTCCATAACCGTCACCCAACTCGTGATGACGTCCGTCGAAGGATGATTTCAAATTGAAACTCTTGGTTCAATAGCTTCCTTGTAAGCAGCAACCCTCTATCAAGGAAATGATAGAAAATGAAAGCTCTAGATCATAGTATCAATGGAGAGATATATACTTCATATGCAAGTGCTGCTGGAATGTTGCTAGACAGAACTCGAAAGTTCACAATTGGGAAGCAGATGAACAGTCCGTGTCATCACTATGCTACTAGTATGAAACACTAGTTGGGGTTTGATAGAAGTTATCTTAAATAAGTAAGCACTGGGTTGAATATAAATTTAGACAAATTTAAACTAATAAAAACTTTCGTAAATATTCTTTTTTTCTTATAGAATCTCTGGCTAGACTTTTCTACTAGAATTTACCTGAGGTGTGTCTAAAACTCTAGAATCCTTGAAAGTGGTATTTCTACCATCAACCTTTTTAATTCATCATAGCCATTTCACATACCGTATATATGTAATAAATGGTTTATTTTTATAAATTGTTATTTGGATGGAGAGTTGTCTCATTGGCACTCACACCACATCTTCCTATATCTAATTAATATATTTCAACATTAACTTTAATATTTTTAATGTTTTACGTTCATTTCCATAACACTTTACTTTCCAAACTTATGAGCTAACTCGTGTATCCGGAAGAAGAGTTATAAAAAGTTACAAGTTACGTCCCTTTTTATGGTAATATCGGCAAAACATTTGTCCTTAAAGTTTTTTTAAAACAAGTAACAGATTTACTAGTATTGCTTTTATTAAATATTGCATCTCGTATTTGGACTGTTATAATATCAATTTGATTATAGGATTTTGATATAAGACAAAAATATTTCTTTTATCTAATAGTATTAAGGTTATAAAGGATTGCAATTATGTACTTCTTTTTTTCGGTTATTAACATTTATACGCAGTGTTATTGTGCTATGTTGATTTTTTGTATTCTTGTCTTTCATTTATGCGTATGTACTTAGGCTATGGAGTGTCTATATGGCATTTTGTTTTTCTTTGTTGAAAACGTTATTTGTTTTATAGTGCATAACATTATAACACAATGTTGTTTGCTGTGCCCAAATTTTTGACATTTTTACCTATTATGTCTGTTTGTTTTGCTTACACATTGTCGATATAATGGCATTCTATGCGACTGTCATACAAGTAAGAGGTTTGGCTAGCTATAAACCAGGTTTAATCCACTATTTTCTACATAAGGAAATGCATGTTCCAAGTCAGGATTATGACAGTTGTTTTCCTTTTGTTTGGTGTGTTTGAGCTTTGATTTTGCATTTTATAAAGGACTTTCCGTTTTGAATTTTCCTTGGAGGTCTGTATTTTTGTTATTTTACTTTTTATTGTCTGACGTTCATGACACGAACCGTTAAAAGTTGTAATCAAAAGTAAAAACGCTGATATCAGTGGATAGAACGATTTAATTGATATAATATGAGGTTACGTATGCTTTAAGTTACTGAAAACTTTCTTTGACAGAGTAGTATTTATATGGTCATATCCAGCAAAACTTTTAAAGATTTGTTGATCTTAATGCTAACCATTTATATGATCAATTTGGCCTTCCTATCGAACTGTTTTCAATGAGTCTCAAATGTAACGTCAATTTGGCGTGACGTCATAAATCGAATGAGGTCATAGCTGGACATGTGACGTCATAGACGTCAAGTTGCGTGTGTTCCAGCACACGAATCGTAACATTATTAGATTAGCGAAAGCAAGAAAGCTAACGACTTTTTTTTTAGTTCTTTGCAATTGACAACGTAAAAGATCAACAGTACGTACGAAACAACATTCATTCTAAAACTCTTGCGGTCAAATGGTAAATTGTGGTCGTTTCAATTTTATAGTTTCATCCAGTATATACATTATTAGGTTTTTTCAATAAAATGATACTTTAATACGAGATAAACGTGACCTGAAAATTAAAAACGCATTCTGTTGTTAACATTTTGATGATAACGTCATGTATAGATTTGACAAAACATGACCAACATCGGGAACGTTCTGTATTTCAACTGACGTTTTCATATGTTATTTTGTGAAAAATTCATTGTTTTCGTTAACCAGTTATAACTGTTAGTTGAGTTTCAAAAAGAAACAAAAACTTTACTTTAAAATAATATTTTGTAATGTCATTACACAATGTAAAATCAGTGACCTTTGAAATATAAAATAATTCAAAATTATCTTATCAATTCAATATAAATAAGAAGATGTGGTAAGTTTGTATAAAGAACAAATAACAATCAAGATCTTGCAGTACAACAAACTGGCATATCTGTCTGAATCTATATATATAAAAGTATATGTCATCTCAAAACATTAATCCAAAGTTACTGAAATATGAAAATAAAGAGACACGGTCTGATAACAACTGAAACAACTTTCAATAAAGACCAAAGGACAAATGTGTGATAAAGACCTTCTGCAAAAGCGGCTCGGTTAATAGACAACAAAATATTCATTGACATATGATAGACATTTAACTTTTATCTTCAGTATACCAATTTTAATCTTAAACGATAATTTTGATCTGAACAGCTCTTAAAAGACGGAAAAACAAACTTTTAAATCATTTTGAATCTGTCAGTCCTGTTCAGTAAGTGTTATTTATCTGAACACATCAACATCATGCTGAATTGATTGAAAAGCTACTAAACAGTACTAAACCTACTGGGAGCGAATTGTATGAACAGTATTGAATTTTGTAGTGGTGGTTCAGATCATAAAAGTTGCTACAACCTTTTATAAAAAGAAAGCGATATCAAAATATGGTCAACATATTTCTTAAATCTATAACTAATACAAGGAGTTATTGTGGTCAGGTTTAGCAGATTCACAGAAAGGCACCTAGATACGTACTTTAATGATTATAAATACAGGCCACATGGTGCAGTTTCAAATAAAAGTAATTCCTGTATCTATCATGGAGCAACTTGCAAAACAAAAGAACTCAGGATTTCAAAAGAGGAGAAAGATACCAAAGGAATGTTTAAATTCATAAGTCGAAAAAACTGACAATGCAAAGACAAAAACACAAAAAAATGACAAAAACAAATAATACACAAAACACAACAAAGAAAACTAAAGACTGAGCAACACGAACCTCACCAAAACCGCAGGTGATCTCATGTATTCCGGAAGGAAGGCAGATCCTGTTCCACATGTGGTGCTCATAATGGAACAAACCCGGTGATAAGTCAAATTCGGCAGATGAAATTCCAGGAAAAGAAGACGGGATTGTGGTTACGACAATTGGAACATATTTGTCGTCATCTGTGGAACAATTATTCCATAACCGTCACCCAACTCGTGATGACGTCCGTCGAAGGGATGATTTCAAATTGAAACTCTTGGTTCAATAGCTTCCTTGTAAGCAGCAACCCTCTATCAAGGAAATGATAGAAAAATGAAAGCTCTAGATTATAGTATCAATGGAGAGATATATACTTCATATGCAAGTGCTGCTGGAATGTTGCTAGACAGAACTCGAAAGTTCACAATTGGGAAGCAGATGAACAGTCCGTGTCATCACTATGCTACTAGTATGAAACACTAGTTGGGGTTTGATAGAAGTTATCTTAAATAAGTAAGCACTGGGTTGAATATAAATTTAGACAAATTTAAACTAATAAAAACTTTCGTAAATATTCTTTTTTTCTTATAGAATCTCTGGCTAGACTTTTCTACTAGAATTTACCTGAGGTGTGTCTAAAACTCTAGAATCCTTGAAAGTGGTATTTCTACCATCAACCTTTTAATTCATCATAGCCATTTCACATACCGTATATATGTAATAAATGGTTTATTTTATAAATTGTTATTTGGATGGAGAGTTGTCTCATTGGCACTCACACCACATCTTCCTATATCTAATTAATATATTTTCAACATTAACTTTAATATTTTTAATGTTTTACGTTCATTTCATAACACTTTACTTTCCAAACCTATGAGCTAACTCGTGTATCCGGAAGAAGAGTTATAAAAGTTACAAGTTACGTCCCTTTTATGGTAATATCGGCAAAACATTTGTCCTTAAAGTTTTTAAAACAAGTAACAGATTTACTAGTATTGCTTTTATTAAATATTGCATCTCGTATTTGGACTGTTATAATATCAATTTGATTATAGGATTTTGATATAAGACAAAATATTTCTTTTATCTAATAGTATTAAGGTTATAAAGGATTGCAATTATGTACTTTTTTTCGGTTATTAACATTTATACGCAGTGTTATTGTGCTATGTTGATTTTTGTATTCTTGTCTTTCATTTATGCGTATGTACTTAGGCTATGGAGTGTCTATATAGCATTTTGTTTTTCTTTGTTGAAAACGTTATTTGTTTTATAGTGCATAACATTATAACACAATGTTGTTTGCTGTGCCCAAATTTTGACATTTTACCTATTATGTCTGTTTGTTTTGCTTACACATTGTCGATATAATGGCATTCTATGCGACTGTCATACAAGTAAGAGGTTTGGCTAGCTATAAACCAGGTTTAATCCACTATTTTCTACATAAGGAAATGCATGTTCCAAGTCAGGATTATGACAGTTGTTTTCCTTTTGTTTGGTGTGTTTGAGCTTTGATTTTGCATTTTATAAAGGACTTTCCGTTTTCAATTTTCCTTGAGGTCTGTATTTTGTTATTTTACTTTTATTGTCTGACGTTCATGACACGAACCGTTAAAAGTTGTAATCAAAAGTAAAAACGCTGATATCAGTGGGTAGAACGATTTAATTGATATAATATGAGGTTACGTTTGCTTTAAGTTACTGAAAACTTTCTTTGACAGAGTAGTATTTATATGGTCATATCCAGCAAAACTTTTAAAGATTTGTTGATCTTAATGCTAACCATTTATATGATCAATTTGGCCTTCCTATCGAACTGTTTTGATTTTTGTGCCACATAAGATTCAAATATAGACGAAACGCATGTTCTGTGTAATTAAATATAAGCCTTGTTGGACTAGAAATAATTTTTGTCCATCATATCGGTATCATAGAGTTTTTTTAAACTGATTTTATTGTACGTTCTTCAATGCATCTTTTGTTATTCTACTGAAGTAGTGGCTAAAAAAAATTCATAACCTCGCCAAAGGCATGGATATCTCTTCATTTGTTATTGTATTAACAAGTCATATCTGAGAGTGTTGTCCTGTAAGAAATTCAGTACAAATAACAGATAGTTGGTAGTCTCTATTGATATCTTTAAAACATTTCTACTCTTGAACTTGACATGTGTTAAAGACTTTTTTAAGTTCAGACTCAGCTTGTTGACCTTAAGATATCTCTTTGATTTTGTTTTATTTCGATTGATTTATTATACATGTTATAACTCACACCATTTATTAAAAAAACACCAATCTTACAAGTACCAATACAATAGAGTGGCCGTTCAAGATGGTTCCTATCACAAGTTTAAGCGGATCATCACATATATCTTCCTGTGTTGTTGGGGCTCGGTGGCTGAATGGTCTTAGTAGTTCAAATATTGTATCGTTAGCCTATCAACACTGAGGTTGTGAGTTCGAACCGAGCATGTGGCAGGTGTGCTCGACTCAATCTTTATTCACAAGATTTTGTCCATCCTGTATAATATGTCCCTTGTAATCAATTTGCGCTAGGGATATATGTGTCCCTCGTAAGAAAATGAAAATAAAAACAGATTTTCAATATTAACTAATTTAAGAAAAATAACTTACTTGAATAATAATTATGGCATATTTTTAGGATTTAGACAATTTAAAGAGATAACGGTAAAGCATCATATTGACGGATATAACGTCAGCAAGTGCAGTTTAAACCTCTTGCTACCGGAAGGATACATTTGTCCACACCGGCTGTTCCAGAGGGACACATGTGTCCGTATGTTTAATTTATGCAAACAATTGTTCATAACTGTGTCTATTTTAAAAAAAACATCGAGGTTTAAACAGTGCAATATTTTCTTCAATGAGTCTCAAATGTAACGTCAATTTGGCGTGACGTCATAAATCGAATGAGGTCATAGCTGGACATGTGACGTCATAGACGTCAAGTTGCGTGTGTTCCAGCACACGAATCGTAACATTATTAGATTAGCGAAAGCAAGAAAGCTAACGACTTTTTTTTTAGTTCTTTGCAATTGACAACGTAAAAGATCAACAGTACGTACGAAACAACATTCATTCTAAAACTCTTGCGGTCAAATGGTAAATTGTGGTCGTTTCAATTTTATAGTTTCATCCAGTATATACATTATTAGGTTTTTTCAATAAAATGATACTTTAATACGAGATAAACGTGACCTGAAAATTAAAAACGCATTCTGTTGTTAACATTTTGATGATAACGTCATGTATAGATTTGACAAAACATGACCAACATCGGGAACGTTCTGTATTTCAACTGACGTTTTCATATGTTATTTTGTGAAAAATTCATTGTTTTCGTTAACCAGTTATAACTGTTAGTTGAGTTTCAAAAAGAAACAAAAACTTTACTTTAAAATAATATTTTGTAATGTCATTACACAATGTAAAATCAGTGACCTTTGAAATATAAAATAATTCAAAATTATCTTATCAATTCAATATAAATAAGAAGATGTGGTAAGTTTGTATAAAGAACAAATAACAATCAAGATCTTGCAGTACAACAAACTGGCATATCTGTCTGAATCTATATATATATAAAAGTATATGTCATCTCAAAACATTAATCCAAAGTTACTGAAATATGAAAATAAAGAGACACGGTCTGATAACAACTGAAACAACTTTCAATAAAGACCAAAGGACAAATGTGTGATAAAGACCTTCTGCAAAAGCGGCTCGGTTAATAGACAACAAAATATTCATTGACATATGATAGACATTTAACTTTTATCTTCAGTATACCAATTTTAATCTTAAACGATAATTTTGATCTGAACAGCTCTTAAAAGACGGAAAAACAAACTTTTAAATCATTTTGAATCTGTCAGTCCTGTTCAGTAAGTGTTATTTATCTGAACACATCAACATCATGCTGAATTGATTTGAAAAGCTACTAAACAGTACTAAACCTACTGGGAGCGAATTGTATGAACAGTATTGAATTTTGTAGTGGTGGTTCAGATCATAAAAGTTGCTACAACTTTTTATAAAAAGAAAGCGATATCAAAATATGGTCAACATATTTCTTAAATCTATAACTAATACAAGGAGTTATTGTGGTCAGGTTTAGCAGATTCACAGAAAGGCACCTAGATACGTACTTTAATGATTATAAATACAGGCCACATGGTGCAGTTTCAAATAAAAGTAATTCCTGTATCTATCATGGAGCAACTTGCAAAACAAAAGAACTCAGGATTTCAAAAGAGAGGAGAAAGATACCAAAGGAATGTTTAAATTCATAAGTCGAAAAAAACTGACAATGCAAAGACAAAAAACACAAAAAAAATGACAAAAAACAAATAATACACAAAACACAACAAAGAAAACTAAAGACTGAGCAACACGAACCTCACCAAAAACCGCAGGTGATCTCATGTATTCCGGAAGGGAAGGCAGATCCTGTTCCACATGTGGTGCTCATAATGGAACAAACCCGGTGATAAGTCAAATTCGGCAGATGAAATTCCAGGAAAAGAAGACGGGATTGTGGTTACGACAATTGGAACATATTTGTCGTCATCTGTGGAACAATTATTCCATAACCGTCACCCAACTCGTGATGACGTCCGTCGAAGGGATGATTTCAAATTGAAACTCTTGGTTCAATAGCTTCCTTGTAAGCAGCAACCCTCTATCAAGGAAATGATAGAAAAATGAAAGCTCTAGATTATAGTATCAATGGAGAGATATATACTTCATATGCAAGTGCTGCTGGAATGTTGCTAGACAGAACTCGAAAGTTCACAATTGGGAAGCAGATGAACAGTCCGTGTCATCACTATGCTACTAGTATGAAACACTAGTTGGGGTTTGATAGAAGTTATCTTAAATAAGTAAGCACTGGGTTGAATATAAATTTAGACAAATTTAAACTAATAAAAACTTTCGTAAATATTCTTTTTTTCTTATAGAATCTCTGGCTAGACTTTTCTACTAGAATTTACCTGAGGTGTGTCTAAAACTCTAGAATCCTTGAAAGTGGTATTTCTACCATCAACCTTTTAATTCATCATAGCCATTTCACATACCGTATATATGTAATAAATGGTTTATTTTATAAATTGTTATTTGGATGGAGAGTTGTCTCATTGGCACTCACACCACATCTTCCTATATCTAATTAATATATTTTCAACATTAACTTTAATATTTTTAATGTTTTACGTTCATTTCATAACACTTTACTTTCCAAACCTATGAGCTAACTCGTGTATCCGGAAGAAGAGTTATAAAAGTTACAAGTTACGTCCCTTTTATGGTAATATCGGCAAAACATTTGTCCTTAAAGTTTTTAAAACAAGTAACAGATTTACTAGTATTGCTTTTATTAAATATTGCATCTCGTATTTGGACTGTTATAATATCAATTTGATTATAGGATTTTGATATAAGACAAAAATATTTCTTTTATCTAATAGTATTAAGGTTATAAAGGATTGCAATTATGTACTTCTTTTTTTCGGTTATTAACATTTATACGCAGTGTTATTGTGCTATGTTGATTTTTTGTATTCTTGTCTTTCATTTATGCGTATGTACTTAGGCTATGGAGTGTCTATATAGCATTTTGTTTTCTTTGTTGAAAACGTTATTTGTTTTATAGTGCATAACATTATAACACAATGTTGTTTGCTGTGCCCAAATTTTTGACATTTTTACCTATTATGTCTGTTTGTTTTGCTTACACATTGTCGATATAATGGCATTCTATGCGACTGTCATACAAGTAAGAGGTTTGGCTAGCTATAAACCAGGTTTAATCCACTATTTTCTACATAAGGAAATGCATGTTCCAAGTCAGGATTATGACAGTTGTTTTCCTTTTGTTTGGTGTGTTTGAGCTTTGATTTTGCATTTTATAAAGGACTTTCCGTTTTGAATTTTCCTTGGAGGTCTGTATTTTTGTTATTTTACTTTTTATTGTCTGACGTTCATGACACGAACCGTTAAAAGTTGTAATCAAAAGTAAAAACGCTGATATCAGTGGGTAGAACGATTTAATTGATATAATATGAGGTTACGTATGCTTTAAGTTACTGAAAACTTTCTTTGACAGAGTAGTATTTATATGGTCATATCCAGCAAAACTTTTAAAGATTTGTTGATCTTAATGCTAACCATTTATATGATCAATTTGGCCTTCCTATCGAACTGTTTTGATTTTTGTGCCACATAAGATTCAAATATAGACGAAACGCATGTTCTGTGTAATTAAATATAAGCCTTGTTGGACTAGAAATAATTTTTGTCCATCATATCGGTATCATAGAGTTTTTTTAAACTGATTTTATTGTACGTTCTTCAATGCATCTTTTGTTATTCTACTGAAGTAGTGGCTAAAAAAAATTCATAACCTCGCCAAAGGCATGGATATCTCTTCATTTGTTATTGTATTAACAAGTCATATCTGAGAGTGTTGTCCTGTAAGAAATTCAGTACAAATAACAGATAGTTGGTAGTCTCTATTGATATCTTTAAAACATTTCTACTCTTGAACTTGACATGTGTTAAAGACTTTTTTAAGTTCAGACTCAGCTTGTTGACCTTAAGATATCTCTTTGATTTTGTTTTATTTCGATTGATTTATTATACATGTTATAACTCACACCATTTATTAAAAAAACACCAATCTTACAAGTACCAATACAATAGAGTGGCCGTTCAAGATGGTTCCTATCACAAGTTTAAGCGGATCATCACATATATCTTCCTGTGTTGTTGGGGCTCGGTGGCTGAATGGTCTTAGTAGTTCAAATTTTGTATCGTTAGCCTATCAACACTGAGGTTGTGAGTTCGAACCGAGCATGTGGCAGGTGTGCTCGACTCCAATCTTTATTCACAAGAATTGACAAGGTTGTTGATTCTCTCCCGTCACTCCAGTTTCCTCCACCAATCGAAACTGACCACCACGAAATAGCCAACAGTAATGCAAGTCGCGTTCAACACAAATCAATCAATCGATTAATCAATCAAACAATCAATCAAGTGTTGCGCTTATGGTTCACAAATAAATCCTAACATTTTTGTATTTTCTCATCACGACTTATTTTTTTTTGACGTACAGAATATTAAAATTGCTTGCCATTTAAAAGATCATTACACTTCATATGCTTCAGGTATAGAACCACTAATTTAGGCCCTGTCGGAAAGAACATACAAGAAAGTAGTACATATTGAAAAACAAAATAGTTCCTACGCATAGCTGTATCTTTGTCAATAGGTGAAATATTTGGGTAGTTTTGATATCAAATGAAGGCTTAGGGACTTGGGATTACTGTAGAACCCTTGTTGAAAGTTTCTTTTGAATAAAAAAGAAGTATATAAAAATTTTGATAGGAGGGTACATTTGCCCTGTTGTTCAGAACAGAAGTATCTGTTTTTGTACTATTCAACTTCCGGGAACCAGTACGCTCTAATATGCAGTTAAAGGTATGTTGAATTTTTCAGCACAAGTCAGGATAAGGTATTGTTTTGATATGAAATAACTGCCACTTTGTTTAAACTTAAGACAAAGTAGCCAATAATGCTTGAAGTTGCATAATTTAACATAGAAAGCAATTGGGCTATGAATTAGTGGTTTTATACCTATTACTAAAAGGCATGTGAAATTCAATTTTTAGAAATCATAGCCATTACAATGAAAATTGTTCACATTTGTTGTAAGTAATCATTTTACATTATTTTTTTTATGTAATTATTATGTTGGTGTCAAATTACACCCCTCAAATTGCTACAAAAAGGTGTTTCAGCCTTTTTTGGTCATTTAGCATGCACATAGTTAACATTTTTACCTGAAGTTTAAATTTTTACATTATCTAAGACTGAAACCAATGAAACATGTATATAATGACTTATTTATAGTATAAATATTTCTTTTGGTCAAATTATCTGGTGAGTGTTCCTGTTTTATTGGGTTTCATAGTGTATCATTTATTTCAAAGGAAATTGGTGTGTACTTATATAGGAATTCCAAAATCTCACTTAAAATGCATTCTATAACCAGTTTAGCAAGTTGCCTAGCTGGGAGATACATAAATTGCTCTTGTTGATCCATGTTTATACACAAAAGTATGATTTTACCAAATCACTCTCCTTTTTCAACATGTAGAAAAAAAGTGGGCAAAATTTTCAATTATATTTTATGTTTGGACCACTGTATTTAAATTTAAGGAAGAATCTCTGATAAAAATACGACATATTGGTAAGAATATTGTTATTTGAGTAGATATTAACAAATAAGAACTGGTTAAAATTGAGAAAGTGTCATATTTGTCACTAAAATTATCCATATGGAGTTTTCCTTGTATAACGCATATGTTACTACCATTCCAATTTGAGCTTGAATTCAGTGATATAGTGTTTTGACAAAAGCTTTATGTGGTTTTCTATGCTAGAAATAGATCAAAGAAGGAAATTAAGTCAAGCAGAAGTCATTATAACAAGTGTGTTGCTGTAATAGGTATAGAACCACTAATTTAGGCCCTGTCGGAAAGAACATATAAGAAAGTAGTACATATTTAAAACAAAATAGTTCCTACGCATAGCTGTATCTTTGTCAATAGGTGAAATATTTGGGTAGTTTTGATATCAAATGAAGGCTTAGGGGCTTGGAACTACTGTAGAACCCTTGTTGAAAGTTTCTTTTGAATAAAAAAGAAGTATATAAATATTTTGATAAGAGGGTACATTTGCCCTGTTGTTCAGAACAGAAGAACCTGTTTTTGTACTATCCCACTTCCGGGAACCAGTACGCTCTAATATGCAATTAAAGGTATGTTGAATTTTCAGCACAAGTCAGGATAAGGTATAGTTTTGACATGAAATAACTGCCACTTTGTTTGAACTTAAGACAAAGTAGCCATTAATGTTTGAAGTTGCATAATTTAACATAGAAAGCAATTGGGCTATGAATTAGTGGTTTTATACTTTCATGGGATATAAGATGCAGTTACTCTTCCAAAGCACCTATAGCTTATCATATAATACCACGTGACTTAATGATTTTTAGTTGCCTAATATTTACATTTTGCTGTTAATAGCTCTTATGCATTAAACAAGAAAATATATGACCCTGAAGATTATAGCAACTCTATATGCCCATCTACCTTCCCCAGATTCCAGCAAGATATTGTAGCTTAAGCTTATAAGTTACTTTTGTTCGTGCATATTTGTGATATTGACAACACTTAAGTATTATGTAATATATTTGTTTACGGTTTGTGTGAAAACGGAATGGTTTAGAGTACGACATATAATTTGTATAAAACCAGGTTCAATCCACTATTTTCTACATAAGTAAATGCCTGTACCAAGTCAGGAATATGACAGTTGTTGTCCATTCGTTTGATGATTTTGCCATTTGAGAAGGAACTTTCCGTTTTGAATTTTCCTCGGAGTTCAGTATTTTTGTGATTTAACTTTTTTGTGCATTTATGATTTCATTTGTGTATTTTAGAATCGGGTTTCGCGAAGACTGTATTGCAATGAACACATTTGGTTATAGTGGTCAGTTTTTAAAAGTATCTTTTACATTAATCAACAATTTGTTAGAATCAGGTTATTTATATGATGATATTATAGTTTTTGCATTTTTGCATTGTTGAAAATCTTAAGTTGAAATCTTGGTGTTTTTGCTTGTTTGGTTGTAATGTCCATTAACGTCCATACACCTTCAACTCGTTTTAGTCATTTATAATGACATTGTAGACAACCGTCGTCATTTATGTTAAAGACTTAACTCTAATATCTTTATTTTTTTAACTGTTTACTATTACAATAAAATGCTCCGCAGGGCGCAGCTTGATACGACCGCAGAGGTCGAACCCTGAATAGTTGGGGCAAGTATGGACACAACATTCAAGCTTGATACAGAACTGAATTTGGATTGTGATTAAATATTTGACACAGCATAGGTTTCTGACACAGAATGAATGTGGTCTAAGAACTTAAAAATTTTAAATTGGACATTCACCTATTATGGTCCAATATCCAAAATCTAAATACATGGTTAGATTCAGCATATCAAAGAACCCCAAGAGTTCAATTTTTGATGAAATCAAACAAAGTTTAATTTTGGACCCTTTTGACCGCAATGTGGACAAAGTTGATAACGGGGCCCAAAAATCAAAAATCTAAATACATGGTTAGATTCAGCATATCAAAGAACCCCATATATTCAATTTTGTTGAAATCAAACAAAGTTTAATTTTGGACCCTGATTTGGACCAACTTGAAAACTGGGCCCATAATCAAAATCTAAATACATGTTTAGATTCAGCATATCAAAGAACCCTATGAATTCAATTTTTGTTAAAATCAAACTAAGTTTAATTTTGGACCCTTTGGACCTTAATGTAGACCAATTTGAAAATGGGACCAAAAATTAAGAATCTAAATACACGGTTACATTAGGCATATCAAAGAACCCCAATAATTCAATTTTTGATGAAATCAAACAAAGTTTAATTTTGGACCCTTTTGACCTCAATGTGGAACAAATTGATAACGGGGCCCAAAAATCAAAAATCTAAATACATGGTTAGATTCAGCATATCAAAGAACCCCATATATTCAATTTTTGTGGAAATCAAACAAAGTTTAATTTTGGACCCCGATTTGGACCAACTTGAAAACTGGGCCCATAATCAAAAATCTAAATACATGTTTAGATTCAGCATATCAAAGAACCCTAAGAATTCAATTTTTGTTAAAATCAAACAAAGTTTAATTTTGGACCCTTTTGACCTCAATGTGGACCAATTTAAAAACGGGGCCCAAAATCCAAAAACTTAATACACGATTAGATTCAGCATATTAAAGAACCCCAAGAGCTCAAGAATAAAACCCCATTGAAATTGGTCAAGAAAAAGCAATTTATACAAAGTATCTTCTTTGCACAATACTGTGCAATTGAATATTTCTTGCAATTGTGAAATACTGTGCAATTGAATATTTCTTGCTATTGCGCAATACTGTACAATTGACAATTTCTTGCTATTGCGCAATATTGTGCTATTGGATATTTCTTGCTATTGCGCAATACTGTGCAATTGAAGATTTCTTGCTATTGCGCAATACTGTGCAATTGAAAATTTCTTGCTATTGCACAATACTTATTATATAATAATTTACACATCCTGTTAGGTGTGTATCTCCTGCCATATCATTATTATTAGCTTTTAAATATAAATCAGAAATAACCAACTTAAAATGGAAAATTTTAAAGAAAAAAAAAAAAAAAGGAAAAAAAAGAACCCCCAACTTTTTGAACCCCCTTTTGATTCATCACCCCCAAACTCAATCCCAGCCTTCCCTATGAGGTATGGTACCTTGCAGTACAATTTCAGAGATCCATACACTTGAACACAAGTTATTGTCTGGAAACTAGAAAATGCTTATTTTTGGCCCCTTTTGGCCCCTAATTCCTAAACGTTTCAGGCAATTACCCCAAACTCAATTCCAGCTTTCCCTTTGTGATATGGAACCTTGTAGTACAATTTCAGAAAGATCCATACACTTACACACAAGTTATTGTCATGAAACTAGAAAATGCTTGTTTTTGCCCTTTTTGGCCCCTAATTCCTAAACGTTTCAGGCAATTACCCCAAACTCACTTCCAGCTTTCCCTTTGTGATATGGAACCTTGTAGTACAATTTCAGAAAGATCCATACACTTACACACAAGTATCTTTTACATTAATCAACAATTTGTTAGAATCAGGTTATTTATATGATGATATTATAGTTTTTGCATTTTGCATTGTTGAAAATCTTAAGTTGAAATCTTGGTGTTTTTGCTTGTTTGATTGTAATGTCCATTAACGTCCATACACCTTCAACTCGTTTTAGTCATTTATAATGACATTGTAGACAACCGTCGTCATTTATGTTAAAGACTTAACTCTAATATCTTTATTTTTTTAACTGTTTACTATTACAATAAAATGCTCCGCAGGGCGCAGCTTGATACGACCGCAGAGGTCGAACCCTGAATAGTTGGGGCAAGTATGGACACAACATTCAAGCTTGATACAGAACTGAATTTGGATTGTGATTAAATATTTGACACAGCATAGGTTTCTGACACAGAATGAATGTGGTCTAAGAACTTAAAAATTTTAAATTGGACATTCACCTATTATGGTCCAATATCCAAAATCTAAATACATGGTTAGATTCAGCATATCAAAGAACCCCAAGAGTTCAATTTTTGATGAAATCAAACAAAGTTTAATTTTGGACCCTTTTGACCGCAATGTGGACAAAGTTGATAACGGGGCCCAAAAATCAAAAATCTAAATAGATGGTTAGATTCAGCATATCAAAGAACCCCATATATTCAATTTTTGTTGAAATCAAACAAAGTTTAATTTTGGACCCCGATTTGGACCAACTTGAAAACTGGGCCCATAATCAAAAATCTAAATACATGTTTAGATTCAGCATATCAAAGAACCCTATGAATTCAATTTTGTTAAAATCAAACTAAGTTTAATTTTGGACCCTTTGGACCTTAATGTAGACCAATTTGAAAATGGGACCAAAATTAAGAATCTAAATACACGGTTACATTAGGCATATCAAAGAACCCCAATAATTCAATTTTGATGAAATCAAACAAAGTTTAATTTTGGACCCTTTTGACCTCAATGTGGAACAAATTGATAACGGGCCCAAAAATCAAAAATCTAAATACATGGTTAGATTCAGCATATCAAAGAACCCCATATATTCAATTTTAGTGGAAATCAAACAAAGTTTAATTTTGGACCCCGATTTGGACCAACTTGAAAACTGGGCCCATAATCAAAAATCTAAATACATGTTTAGATTCAGCATATCAAAGAACCCTAAGAATTCAATTTTGTTAAAATCAAACAAAGTTTAATTTTGGACCCTTTTGACCTCAATGTGGACCAATTTAAAACAGGGGCCCAAAATCCAAAAACTTAATACACGATTAGATTCAGCATATTAAAGAACCCCAAGAGCTCAAGAATAAAACCCCATTGAAATTGGTCAAGAAAAAGCAATTTATACAAAGTATCTTCTTTTGCACAATACTGTGCAATTGAATATTCTTGCAATTGTGAAATACTGTGCAATTGAATATTTCTTGCTATTGCGCAATACTGTACAATTGACAATTTCTTGCTATTGCGCAATATTGTGCTATTGGATATTTCTTGCTATTGCGCAATACTGTGCAATTGAAGATTTCTTGCTATTGCGCAATACTGTGCAATTGAAAATTTCTTGCTATTGCACAATACTTATTATATAATAATTTACACATCCTGTTAGGTGTGTATCTCCTGCCATATCATTATTATTAGCTTTTAAATATAAATCAGAAATAACCAACTTAAAATGGAAAATTTTAAAGAAAAAAAAAAAAAAAAAAAAAGGAAAAAAAAGAACCCCCAACTTTTGAACCCTTTTGATTCATCACCCCAAACTCAATCCCAGCCTTCCCTATGAGGTATGGTACCTTGCAGTACAATTTCAGAGATCCATACACTTGAACACAAGTTATTGTCTGGAAACTAGAAAATGCTTATTTTGGCCCTTTTGGCCCCTAATTCCTAAACGTTTCAGGCAATTACCCCAAACTCAATTCCAGCTTTCCCTTTGTGATATGGAACCTTGTAGTACAATTTCAGAAAGATCCATACACTTACACACAAGTTATTGTCATGAAACTAGAAAATGCTTGTTTTTGCCCTTTTTGGCCCCTAATTCCTAAACGTTTCAGGCAATTACCCCAAACTCACTTCCAGCTTTCCCTTTGTGATATGGAACCTTGTAGTACAATTTCAGAAAGATCCATACACTTACACACAAGTTATTGTCATGAAACTAGAAAATGCTTGTTTTTGCCCTTTTTGGCCCCTAATTCCTAAAATTTTGAGGCAATTACCCCAAAATCAATCCTAGCATTCCTTTGTGATATGGAACCTTGTGGTACAATGTCAGAGAGATCCATACAGTAACACACAAGTTATGTCTGGAAGTCACAAAATGCTTATTTTTGGCCCCTTTTGGCACCTAATTCCTAAACTGTTGGTACCATAACCCCAAAATCAATCCCAACCTTCCTTTTGTGATATTGAACCTTATGGTAAAATTTCATAGAGATCCATTCACTTAAACTAAAGTTAGAGTGCGAAAACCAATGCGTCTTCGGACGACGACGACGACGCCGACGACGACGACGCCAACGTCATACCAATATACGACCACAAAATTTTTTGCGGTCGTATAAAAGTTTAATTTTGGACCCTTTTGACCTCAATGTGGACAAAGTTGATAACAGGGCCCAAAAATCAAAAATCTAAATACATGGTTAGATTCAGCATATCAAAGAACCCCATATATTCAATTTTTGTTGAAATCAAACAAAGTTTAATTTTGGACCCCGATTTGGACCAACTTGAAAACTGGGCCCATAATCAAAAATCTAAATACATGTTAAGATTCAGCATATCAAAGAACCCTAAGAATTCAATTTTTGTTAAAATCAAACTAAGTTTAATTTTGGACCCTTTGGACCTTAATGTAGACCAATTTGAAAACAGGACCAAAAATTAAGAATCTAAATACACGGTTAGATTCGGCATATCAAAGAACCCCAATAATTCAATTTTTGATGAAATCAAACAAAGTTTAATTTTGGACCCTTTGGACCTCAATGTGGACCAATTTAAAACGGGCCCAAAATCCAAACTGTGCAATTGAAAATTTCTTGCTATTGCACACTACTTATTATATAATAATTTACACATCCTGTTAGGTGTGTATCTCCTGCCATATCATTATTATTTGCTTTTAAATATAAATCAGAAATAACCAACTTAAAATGGAAAATTTTAAAGAAAAAAAGGAAAAAAGCCCCCAATTTTTGAACCCCTTATGATTCATCACCCCAAACTCAATCCCAGCCTTCCTTTGAGGTATGGTACCTTGCAGTACAATTTCAGAGAGATCCATACACTTGAACACAAGTTATTGTCTGGAAACTAGAAAATGCTTATTTTTGGCCCCTTTTGGCCCCTAATTCCTAAACGTTTCAGGCAATTACCCCAAACTCAATTCCAGCTTTCCCTTTGTGATATGGAACCTTGTAGTACAATTTCAGAAAGATCCATACACTTACACACAAGTTATTGTCATGAAACTAGAAAATGCTTGTTTTTGCCCTTTTTGGCCCCTTTTCCTAAAATTTTGAGGCAATTACCCCAAAATCAATCCCAGCATTCCCTTTGTGATATGGAACCTTGTGGTACAATGTCAGAGAGATCCATACACTAACACACAAGTTATGTCTGGAAGTTACAAAATGCTTATTTTGGCCCTTTTGGCCCCTAATTCCTTAACTGTTGGTACCATAACCCCCAAAATCAATCCCAACCTTCCTTTTGTGATATTAAACCTTATGGTAAAATTTCATAGAGATCCATTCACTTAAACTAAAGTTAAGAGTGCGAAAACCAATGCGTCTTCGGACGACGACGACGACGCCAACGTCATACCAATATACGACCACAAAAATTTTTTTGCGGTCGTATAAAAATATAGGAATATTGGTCTTTGTACTAGTAGTTGGAAAAGATTTTGGTGCAGACTGTTAGTTGAGAATATATTTGTAATGTTAATAGTAGTTTCCCATTCAATGTCTATTGACTATGCTTTCTGCCAAAAAAAGAGGTAAAAAAAAAATCATCATTTAAGGCAATATCTCCTATAAGGATTCACCCAACAATATGGGCCAAAATGGACAGTAGGTATATCTCGAAATCTTGCCTGATCGGAATTCTCTCTTTCTATAACAGTTTCAAGATATTAATCACAATACTTGCCTTTTACCCCTTCTTTTTACTAACCATGTAACCCGTGTTGGTTAGAAGGTGGGATTATCAGACATTACTAACACCAGATACTCCAAAGAATGAATGAGGCAAATTGTTGTTTCGATTGGCAAAGTTATTTAAGAGAAGATTTTTACAAAGTAATTTATTGGCAGTAGCCAAGTGATGTAAATAGCTCATACTGACCATTTGGGCCAAATGGACTAAAAAAACTAAATTCATTTCTCTGCCAAAATAAAATAATTGGGGAATGTGTCCATGGAACACAGATAATGCCCTGCTTGCAAATAACATTATAAAGGGACATAACTAAAGAACGGTAAAAGTGACACTACCCTAGTTCGTACTTCATCTGAGTTTTTTTGTAATAAGCATTGTTTACAAGTTTCATAACATTTGGTTGAGGCAAACTTAAGTTAGAGAACAGAAACGAAAAATAAGCAATTTTCTATTTGTAAATGGGCATAACTCTAGAACGGTAAAAGTGCACCACCAAAATTTAAACTTGATCTGTATTTTGTGGTAATAAGCATTATGTATAACATTCATAACATTTGGTTGAGGTAAACTTAAGGTAAGAGAACGGAAACGAAAAATTCAGCAATTTTTCCATTTGTAAAGGGGCATAATTCTAGAATGTTACACGTGATGCCACCCAAATTCAAACTTCATCTGTATTTTGTGGTAATAAGCATTGTGTATAAATTTCCTAACATTTGGTTGAGGCAAACTAGAGAATGGAAACCAATTTTGGGACATACGTACAAACGGACAAGGGTAAAACTTAATGCCCCCGCCGTAGGGTACTGCGGGGGCATAAAAAATAAAACAAGATATTTTCAAAATTTCAAATTAACATAAGAGACTGGTCAGGCCATTCAAAAAAGAGTGTTGGTTTCCCCTAACCCTGGGGGTATGTTTTTAACCTATGGGTCAATTTTTAAAATTTTTTTTAAAAGATGAAAAAAGACCAAGACTTTTTAAGACATGAGGTTTGATTGCCTTATAACTTTTTTTTAAAAGTTTCATTTGTCTTTCTTAAAGTTTTAAATAGCTTATATCATAATGTAGATCAAGACACAGGTATAATGTGAAACAAGTTTTTTTTTTTCAAGAATTTCCTGTCAGTGGTTTAAGAAAAAAATTCACTGTAGAGCGAAACTGCATGTGCCTCTTAATTTTTTGCCAAAAAAAATAAAGCAAAATAAAAAGTTTTTCCTACATGCCATTTAATATCTTGTGTTTAGAGATACATACATTCAATTTTCAATGGCCTAGTGTAAGTCTGTTAGAAATTACCATGTACAACAGTAATTAACCTAGAGATGAGACCACATTTGAATAACTACTTACTTCTCAACCCTCAAATGTCTGTGCCCATGAGTTACATAACTCACTGGGGCAGTCAAATATAATGCAAGAATTTGCAACATAGAATTTTAGACTTCACATATTACCACAGACATATGAAACCAGAATGAAACAATATCAAAAGTATTTATTAACAATCTCTTCTTCACTTTTTAAAAATATTTCAATGATTTCTATATATTTTCTGGAAAAACAATTTATATTAATAACATTTAACATGTTAAATAATTCTTCAGTTGTCTCCTCTCCAATTTCCTTTACTTCTATAAATCTTCTTGAAACAAGCAAATAAAGGAAATAATTTAAATTTTAGCTGCAAAATTTACATATATATTCATTATGGCAAAGCAATGGTCTATTTTCAAATAAAATGCTCCGCAGGGCGCAGCTTGATACGACCGCAGAGGTCGAACCCTGCACAGTTGGGGCAAGTATGGACACAACATTCAAGCTTGATACAGCTCTGAATTTGGATTGTGATTAAATATTTGACACAGCATAGGTTTCTGACACAGAATGAATGTGGTCTAAGAACTTAAAAATTTTAAATTGGACATTCATCTATTATAGTCCAATATCCAAAATCTAAATACATGGTTAGATTCAGCATATCAAAGAACCCTAAGAGTTCAATTTTTGATGAAATCAAACAAAGTTTAATTTTGGACCCTTTTGACCTCAATGTGGACAAAGTTGATAACGGGGTCCAAAAATCAAAAATCTAAATACATGGTTAGATTCAGCATATCAAAGAACCCCATATATTCAATTTTGTTGAAATCAAACAAAGTTTAATTTTGGACCCCAATTTGGACCAACTTAAAAACTGGGCCCATAATAAAAATCTAAATACATGATTAGATTCAGCATATCAAAGAACCCTAAGAATTCAATTTTGTTAAAATCAAACTAAGTTTAATTTTGGACCCTTTGGACCTTAATGTATACCAATTTGAAAACGGGACCAAAAATTAAGAATCTAAATACACGGTTAGATTCAGCATATCGAAGAACCCCATATATTCAATTTTTGTTGAAATCAAACAAAGTTTAATTTTGGACCCTTTTGACCTCAATGTGGACAAAGTTGATAACGGGGCCCAAAAATCAAAAATCTAAATACATGGTTAGATTCAGCATATCAAAGAACCCAATATATTCAATTTTTGTTGAAATCAAACAAAGTTTAATTTTGGACCCTGATTTGGACCAACTTGAAAACTGGGCCCATAATCAAAAATTTTAAGACATGTTTAGATTCAGCATATCAAAGAACCCTAAGAATTCAATTTTTGTTAAAATCAAATTAAGTTTAATTTTGGACCCTTTGGACCTTAATGTAGACCAATTTGAAAACGGGACCAAAAATTAAGAATCTAAATACATGGTTAGATTCAGCATATCAAAGAACCCCATATATTCAATTTTTGTTGAAATCAAATAAAGTTTAATTTTGGACCCCAATTTGGACCAACTTGAAAACTGGGCCCATAATCAAAAATCTAAATACATGATTAGATTCAGCATATCAAAGAACCCTAAGAATTCAATTTTTGTTAAAATCAAACTAAGTTTAATTTTGGACCCTTTGGACCTTAATGTAGACCAATTTGAAAACAGGACCAAAAATTAAGAATCTAAATACACGGTTAGATTCGGCATATCAAAGAACCCCAATAATTCAATTTTTGATGAAATCAAACAAAGTTTAATTTTGGACCCTTTGGACCTCAATGTGGACCAATTTAAAAACGGGGACCAAAATCCAAAAACTTAATACACGGTTAGATTCAGCATATTAAAGAACCCCAAGAATTCAAGAATAAAACCCCATTGAAATTGGTCAAGAAATAAGCAATTATATAAAGTATCTTCTTTTGCACAATACTGTGCAATTGAATATTCTTGCAATTGCGCAATACTGTGCAATTGAATATTTCTTGCTATTGTGCAATACTGTACAATTGACAATTTCTTCCTATTGTGCAATATTGTGCTATTGGATATTTCTTGCTATTGCGCAATACTGTGCAATTGAAGATTTCTTGCTATTGCGCAATACTGTGCAATTGAAATTTTCTTGCTATTGCACAATACTTATTATATAATAATTTACACATCCTGTTTGGTGTGTATCTCCTGCCATATCATTATCATTTGCTTTTAAATATAAATCAGAAATAAACAACGTAAAATGGAAAATTTTAAAAAAAAAAAGGAAAAAGGGAAAAAAAATCCCCCCAATTTTTGAACCCCTTATGATTCATCACCCCAAACTCAATCCCAGCCTTCAATGAGGTATGGTACCTTGCAGTACAATTTCAGAGATCCATACACTTAAACACAAGTTATTGTCTGGAAACTAGAAAATGCTTATTTTGGCCCTTTTGGCCCCTAATTCCTAAACGTTTAGGCAATTACCCCAAACTCAATTCCAGCTTTCCTTTGTGATATGGAACCTTGTAGTACAATTTCAGAAAGATCCATACACTTACACACAAGTTATTGTCCTAAAACTAGAAAATGCTTATTTTGGCCCCTTTTGGCCCCTAATTCCTAAAATTTTGAGGCAATTACCCCCAAAATCAATCCCAGCATTCCCTTTGTGATATGGAACCTTGTGGTACAATGTCAGAGAGATCCATACACTTACACACAAGTTATTGTCTGGAAGTTACAAAAATGCTTATTTTGGCCCCTAATTCCTTAACTGTTGGTACCATAACCCCCAAAATCAATCCCAACCTTCCTTTTGTGGTATTGAACCTTATGGTAAAATTTCCTAGAGATCCGTTTACTTAAACTAAAGTTAGAGTGCGAAACCAATGTGTCTTCGGACGACGACGACGACGCCGGACGACGACGACGACGACGACGCCAACGTCATACCAATATACGACCACAAAAATTTTTGCGGTCGTATAAAACAGTTGAAGGAACAACTTCGGTGATAAATTGTCTTTGTATCCTGTTCTCTTCATACTATGATACCAAATATTAACCGTAAAGTGGTTCATAGAGAGAGATATCCGTTTTGTTAGAAACATTCATTATCACTTCAAGATTTAAAAACATTGTAGTGCGTAGGAAAATGTAACCGGATAGAAATGAAGTAATACAACGATCACAAGTCAAAGTAAGACAGAAATCATCATGGAAGAATGAAAAAGACAAATGGCAAAATCAAAAGTTCAAACACATCAAACGAATGGGAAACTACTGTCATATTCCTGACTTGGTAAAGGCATTTCCTTCTGTAAAAAATGGTGGATGAAGTTAAAATCAACAAGGGACCATAAAACACAATATTTAGACAAACACAATGCTTACAAAAAGCTCATGAACTGATGACATTCAGTAGGGTAATAAAATTCTACTTCTCTGTATCCCTTTGTCTCCAATTCCAATTCCAATTGTTAACAAAGGGAAACCACTCCTATTTGAACAAATTGGTCCCTGTCTATACAAATTTAATTGCGCAAGACAGATGTGTTGTGCATGATCTTACAAACGTTTTATTTCTTAAGTGTATCAAAGGCATATGCTAAAAGTAGATTACAAATGCGGAATAAAAAAACTGTATAGCTCGCAGTCATTAAGACATGCTCCTCCCATAAGTTTTTCATTGATAGTTAGTCGGTTTTCTGTGATTCCCTTTACCAAATAATTATAATTTTGGAACAGAGGTCAGTAATTTAAAAATAAACTGTCAAAATTCGGTGGTAGGTCGCTTTCGATAACGTTGGAAAGGGCAGGCAACAACAAATGAAACAGATACCTTGTCATCTAGGTTTTCGTTTACATATGTCTTTGTGATTATTTGTATGACATTATATTGCGAACCTGTAATGTCTAAATAAAGGATTGGTGCCATTATGATTTATCAGTATTCCGGGCATGTTACAGTTTGGTTTGCAGAAAGACATGCTTACTGTTCAATGGAAAAATTATGCAACTAACTTTTCAATCCAGGTTGATTCCTTAACAGAAAGTCTGGGAAGGTCAATTAGAAGCAGGGAAATAAAGTGATTTTACAAACTCAATTATCCAATGCAGAGCATCAACTTTCAAATAACAAAATGATTTACAATAATAGAATATTTTAATATAAATTAAAAGTACATTTAGACAAATGATATTCGGTATAAAAATTAAAACACAGTGTTCTCGACAAAAACATTGCAGTTTAAACACGTTTGAATGGATAAAAATCCACAAGGGTATCCCGATTTCATTAAATTCCTGATTAGATGTAGAAATATTAAGTAAAGATCTGTTTTTCGTCCCTCCTAAAGTATTGAATCATATATACATCACATTATAATAAATTAATAGACATAGACACAAAAAGCCAGAAACATTCATTTAGCATATCAAGCGTTTCCGAAAAGTCTTGTGACCGGAAGCTGCCGTTACAACAGTAGGTCTTTCATTTATAGGCTTATTACGAACGTACTCAAGATAAGTTTGTAAGAATCATGTGCAAGTCATAAATTGTCCCATACTAATGATATGATGACATTTTGAAATGAATGTCGTGCAGCCTCGTTATCACATTTATTCGTTATCCAGGTATTTGACAATTTCTCCTGTGTATGCTGGGATGACTTTCTTTGAATTTGACTGAAAATAGAAAAAATCATATGATACAAATAAATCACCAAAGAACTTTCGTCTCAACTCGAATAAGTTTTGTTATTGGTCTGGGTAATTTTAGCATGTATAGTTCTATGGTGGGGTTCGTTTTGCTTAGTCTTTACTTTTCTATGTTGTGTTTTGTGTACTTATGTTTGTCTGTTTTTCTTTTCTTTTTTAGCCATGGCGTTTTCAGTTTATTTCGATTTATGAGTTTGAATGTCGCACTGGCATCTTTCGCCCCTCTTCTGTCACTTTCACCAAATCCTACATTTGCAAGACTATATTTAGTAGCATGTAACCTTATTATTATACTAAAAAGGCCACCTTTTTTCAACCTTCCTTCTTTAATGATGACAAGTCGCAGATATTTTGCTATAGCATCTCCCATTTCAAAGAACTTCCAATTTTCATAAAAACATCTTCACAACATGTTTATCGATATTGTGGATTGTTAAAATTTTATCTAGATCTTTTCGTGTATAAATGTTTTTCTTCAAAACATATTCGTGTAATTCCATTCTCAAGAATTTAGAAAAGGATATGTTAAATACCGGTTTAAATGTCACCATATTCGGTTTAAATATCACTATATTCACTAAAGATTGAAAGTTATCCATTTGATATATTTAGCCTATGTGACTTCTTGAACGGTAAACTAAAACTGTTGCATTAATGTTTATTCTCTTTTATAACATTGAAACACGACTAACCTTACTATGTTGAAATATTTTGCTCAAATTTACTTTCGAACAGTTTTAACAAGAGATGCTTTCCTTATCAGCTTTAAAGTTGCTTTCGGTAGCTGCGACAATGTTTTGAAACAGCATGGTTTGTTGTGTTAAAGGTTTTCAGAAAAAGTGAAAAGATACCAAAGGGACAATCTATAGTCGAAAATTAGTTATTTGATACTAAATTGACGACCAAACACCAACTTGTCCTATTTCAACCCTGATTTAAACAGTAAGAGAACAATCACTGAATATGATTTTCCATTTTTGTTTTGTCAATGCCTTTCTTCCGACTTTGATTTTTGATCGCAGCTCGATAGTTCTTACTTTTTTAAAGGTAAATGTAAAGAACAAATGAAACATAAAACTGAATCACGAAAAAAGCATTAAACATGAAAACAAATGTTGAATATGAAAATATTGCTATGTAATACTGTATGCTCGTTACTTAAAACAATTAGTGATATTTACCCGTGTATGTGTATTATATAATATATATATATATATATATATATACGCCTATAGCTTGCAAAAGAATGGAATAGCGACAATATTTAAATTTCATTTATTCAATACTTTTTTTTAAATGAAGATAAAAAATAAAATTACCAGAAACAGTAAAAAAAGCGCACATATTATATATTCCAATTAAATAGAGTGAATATATTTTAACCATATAATCAACGAACCAAATGGTTTGGCAAAGTAGAATCAGCGAGACAATACCAAAAAGTAAAGAAAGTATTGCCAACCATGAGAAGGGTCATTTTTTACAGTTAATATTTGAACATGTTACATTTGAATCGAGTCGACTGACTTTACTTGACAACGATATCAAACATAAGATGTTTGTTATACTAAAAGATAAGTCAAATACTTTATCATCTTTCGTATGTATTTATACTGCCTCTACAAACGTGTGTGGCATTCCATTAGGTTTGAACAGCTTAGCAATGATATGAATTAATCACACTTTTTGACAAAAACTTAATCATATTAAAACTTGGCAGTTAACAGTGTTAACAGTATACTCATGAATTTGTCATATATCAATTATGTTTGAAAAAAAAGCATATCCCTGACAAGTACATTCACAAACATTTTTAAGTACTCACACAGAATCCTAAACTATGGAGGCAGTTGATGACGTTTAAGAAGGGACCTTTCCTCACTTCCCATAAGTCACCACTTTGGAATTGAAATTCTTTTTCCAGTCCATACTGTTCACAGCCTTTGTTAAAGTTTTCAATATTTGTCATAGCAACAAATGGTGACATGACCTTCTTCTGGAAAGTTATTGGCGATTTGCCGTCTTTTTTCAAAAGAATGTTGACTAACCTGCAACAGAAAAGCAGATTTTATTTAGATTTTATTATGATGAACATTTATCAATTGATACGTGAAAATGTGATCTGTATCCCTTCAATATTTAAAAACATCATCACATGAGTAAAACTTAAATGATAATTTCAAACTTCCTACTAAAATTAATCATTAGATAAATGTTGATTGTATTAGAAACTTTAAATTCGCTAAACAGCTTTTATATGTTTAAGAGTATACATGTAAATACCTATATATAACATATTGACATTCAAAAAGGTATCCGTACTCCTCTGAACTTACCCAGAACTTTCTCCAGTTACCTATTTCAAACCATTTTTTATATATAAATATACAAACGGCAACATATATTCAAGAGATGCTCATAAATTGTTTTGAAAAAATTGGTTTACTAAATGTACCCTAATGTTTTATTTTATCATCATTAAAGTCTGGGAAAACACCAAAGCGTGACTTCCAAACCATTACAAACTTACAAGTAACAGAAAATGAATCTCATTAAACATCTAAACTTACCATACATTTTTATATACAAATATTACATCAAAAGATCCATATACATCAACGTCAAATTGAATATCAGAAATTTCACTTGGATTGAAATTGCAATATGAAAGAAGACAATATGTGTCCGCGTTGATTAAATACTATTGATACTAAAAAGTTAAATCATAAAAATACTGAACTCAGAGGAAAATTCAAAACGGAAAGTCCATAATCAAATGGCAAAATCAAAAGCACAAACACATCAAACGAATGGACAACAACTGTCATATTCCTGACTTGGTACAATACTGCAATGCATGCAAATAATACGCAATTCAATTTTTTTTCGGTGATTCTGAATAGAAAACACGCTTTCAATTTGAAATAACGTAATTCTTTATTTTACAATTGTACCAAAAGAGGCGAAAATGAAAATTGTACATAGTCATTTATAAGCATTGTAGATACAACGAATGAACAGATATCGATGAAAATGCTTCTCCCAAAAATATATTTGTTGCAGCTTTATCGACAACAGCAGAAATTCCTGCATGCAGCCAATTGAATTTTATATGAAGGATAATTAGCAACGAAACTATGAAAATTACAAAAAGTGCCGTAAACCTATTTGTTGTGTTCACTAAAAACAGAAAAAGGTATAAAATGGATACACATGACACATTGTATACGAAATATTTGAAACAATATATCAAAGAACGAATGCTACATTTTTATCTTCGCTATCATTTCATGAACATGTGTTCAAATGTTAAAATCAATAAAATGAAACAATGAAAACTCTTACTAAACCAGTAGCTTGTAAATGTGACTACTGAAGTACAAATCGAAATAGTATGATGCCATGAGATTATTAGTTACATAGTGTGCTAGTGACCTAATACGATATATATAGGGTCAGTGAATTGCATTTGGGGTGAATCGAAGCTCGAACCCCATATGGAACTTACTGACCACATATATATCGTATTAGGTTACTAGCACACTGTGTAACGAATTTATTTTACCGACTATCTTAAAATGTGGCATTTAGACTAATGGCCTATTACAGTGATCTACTCTTCAATGTTAAGAACCTACTTCCATTGGTCTATACAAAAACAAATGCCAATAATAACATCTTGTTAGCTTTTAATGTGTCTTTTGCATTTATTTCAATCGTTCATCATCATCATCATCGTCCGGGCGAAACGTTCCAGCTTTTTCCTCAAGGCCGTGTTGTTTTTGTAAAGGGACATAACATCACTACTAACCGTGTATTAAAATAAACCACGCCCACTAACCCCATATTAAATATACAGGGTCTCAACGCGGTCGCTTTTAACAAATGATATTCCTAGAAATGTAAAGGAGGTAAGATAAAATCATATATCTGAGATAATCGTTATACGCTCGAGACCAAAAGTTTTGGAAGCAAAATGCATAAAGAATATATATAAAATGGTTTAGCTCATCAAAACCAAAACAAAGAAACTATTTAAGGGAATAGCGAAACACAAATAATATGCTAACGACGGAAGCAGAAATGGTAGAAGGGTCAATTAGATCATACCACTATCCCTTGTTGAAGGTTTAACAGCATGGTATAAACTTCCAGTCACGTTATCTAGTGCGCGAAATCTCGAAATGTTTTGTTCTTTTCGAGATTTTTTATAAATTATAAAAGAGCATACGATTTCCCGTAAACTTGTTTTTGAACATAAGATCTCGCAAACGTATTAATCTGATTACCGACAAGTAAGATGAAAGATACAACAACTGCGTACCAATCACATTCGGAAGCCCATCAGTTAGTGTTATTTCCAGTTGCTTCCTTTATATGTTAGTTAATCCGTTTTTTATCCTTTTTTCCGTTTGTCCATGACATTGTCTGTCCTTCTGTGTCTTATGTTTTCCATTTTTCTTTGTTTCTACATTAATAACAACTTTATCTACCTTTTTATAACAACTTTATCTAATTTTTAAACAACTATATCTACTTTTTATAAGAACAAACGCGAATAATTTTCTGCACGGAAGGAAACAAAAACACTATACAAAATATCAATGGAAGAATGAGTATTTTGGATTGAGTTTGGAAAACAAGGCCGTATTTGAATTAAAAAAAAATAATAATAAGGATTTAAATACGAACCTCTCCAAGAAGATGTTTGTTGGGTTCTACTGATGGTAGATTATTTGTCCCTGATTTTTCATCAATCCATTGATCGGCGATTTGTTATTGACATGATTTTGAACATACCTTTTTATAAAATTCAATAAATAAGAAATTATTGAAGAAAGTAAGGTTCTATCTCTCTAAAAGAATTTAGCTTTTCTGTTCTCTGTACCAATTAGTCAAACAGCTCTTCGAGTTTCTATGTATTTATACATCCCTGGCTCCTAACGTTTCTATGTATTCATACATCCCTGACTCCTAACGTTTCTACGTATTTATACATCCCTGGCTCCTAACGTTTCTGTGTATTTATACATCCCTGGCTTTCGGATGTTTAGGTTTGAGCGTTCTCATTAAGGTAAATCCTATAACGCTTCGGACTCAGGAAATTAATAAGTTTCATTTACTAGCACTGGGTCTAAACCTGTGCTGGTGGACTGTAAGTCCCAAAAGGTATAATTAGTTCAGTAGTCATTGCTTCGGTACTGACATAACTTATAACATACCGTTTCTGAAATTCCCCGTTGAAAAATTCAATACTTATTGATAAATCTAGGATCCAGCTCCTTAAAGCAAAGTTGACCTTGGATTAACTTGGCTTATCTTTTTTCGGTCCCGATTTGTCATATAGCGTTCAACGTTTCTAAATATGTATTTATCCCTGGCTTTCAAATGTTTAATTTTGAGCGTATCTGAAGAAGGTTTATCAAGAAAAGAAAAAGATTCGGACACAGGTTACTTTTATCAACCGTTAAATAAAAAAAAAATTTTTTTTAAATAATAATTTATAATGACGACCGGGGAATTTTTGACTTAAGAAACAATGAAAATGTAGAATACTGGTAAACTTGATAAATTGTTTTTCTATTTTGATAAACTGAGGTGACAAAATTGTCAATAAATATTTTATTATTGTAACATAAATAGTAAGTTTGACAGACAATTCGATCTTTTTCTTACACGGGAATATCAGTGAACTTTGTATTTTCTAAAACTGTATCGAAATTGGTGATGCGTAGTAATATTTTTTTTAATTTTTCAAAAACCTAAATCTTAATCATTGTCAATATGTTAAGAAACTAAGAAAATATGGATTAGCGATATAAGCGGTTCCGCAAAAACACGTGACCGGAAGCTGCCGTTTCATAAGTTTTTATTCTGTGGTTGATTCAGTGTTATTCCTCTGTACGTACATCAGTCCTTATATTGTTAAAACTATTTTGAAATGTATGCATATTTAAGACAAAATATCCAGATGAAATGATGACGTAATGCCATGAGTCCTTGCAGCATTTTTTATCACATCTATTCGTTGTCCATGTATTTACGAATTTCGCCTGTGTATTGTGGAGAAACTTTCTTTTTGTTTGCCTAAAATAAAGACAGAGTTGGTTTATATAAGTATTTCGTTTTGATAATTGAGATGAATACAGTTCATTTCTTAAATAATGAATCAACGGGATGTCTAAGTATTTTCCAAAAAAACATATTCTGCGGTTCTCAAGATATCTGACTGGATGAAGTTCTTATTTTAATCCCTGTCTTAACAGAACGGTTCATTGTTTCTTTTTTTCGTCCGTATTCTTTGGTTACAAGCCGCATGTGACATATTTTTAATCAGCTGGTATAAAACTGTTCATGTTTTCTTTATTTAACAGTTTATCGCTAAATTTTATTTCGCAAACACGCTAGTAACATATATAAAGATTTGTATATGAGTTAAAAATCAAATATATGTTAGTAATATGAAAATGAATAGAGAGAGTAATTTCAACGACTAGTCAGTTTAATTGTCAACACTCTTTTATACATTTGTTCATTTGAATGTAACCAGTCTTTACCTCCTCATTTAATTTTTTATGGAGCGAAATGTACCATTCATTGAGTTTGTTTTACCCCATATTCTTGGTTGGTGTTAGATAATTTCCAAGCACTGCTGTTAATGGCTATACTCGTGTAGTTTTCATGTTGTAAGCGGCCGGTATAATATTTCTAGAACTACATTATTGAGTTGTTTGGATTTGTACAAACATTGAACTTTTCATCCAATTTTGTTATATTTTTGTGCACAATGCTTTATTCTAATGTACTTAATGTTTGCTCCCCATAGCTTGAATTTAAAATACATCATGGTTTTACATGTGCAAGAAAATTACAATAGTGCATTCGAGCGTCACTGATGAGTCTTTTGTAGACGAAACGCGCATCTGGCGTACAAAATTGTAATCCTGGTAACTCTAATGAGTTTATTTATATTAGGACTTTTTACCTATACTCAGTATACTATTACTGTTTGATTTCGACTTTCAACTGTTTTTTAGTACCAACTTTTTGGTGAGTTTTCAGCTTACTAAGTTACAATTTTCTATTTTGATCTGCATGTATAATACACTTACAACAAATCCTAAGCTATGGATACAGTTGATAACATTGAGGAAAGGGCCTTTTCTTACTTCCCACAGATCTCCACTTTGGAATTCGGATTCTCTGTCTACGCCATAATCTTGACAGCCTTTGTTAAAGTTTTCAATGTTTGTCATGGCAACGAATGGTGACATGACCTTCTTCTGGAAATTGATTGGTGACTTTCCATCTTTTTTCAATAAAATATTGATCAACCTATGGAAAATTTTAAAGTGTTATAGAAACAGACGTCAACATAATTCAAGGAAAAACAGCTATAATTTAAGAAATCGTATTGCTTAAAAAAGTTTTGTAATTATTGTAAGTCAAAAAATACAGATATTAAGATATAAAAGAAAGGGATATTCTTTCTTCTGCCAATCCTTCAACGAAAATAAAATGTTCAGCGACCATTAAAAGCCTGGAATGATTGATAACGTTAACACAGAAAGGCAATTCTTTAACATGAATAGTTATTTCAATAAAGATGTATGTCGCTTTTAACATGTGCTTACAATATGTTATGTAAACAGCTTTTCAAACTAGAACAATTTTTTAAAATGTGTTTAATGAATGGAGATCATTGTTAAACTTTTGTAGTAGAGATTTTTTTTAAATCACGATTTTTTTTGTAAAGAAAGAAAACAAACACTGTGATAATATATATTTTCTTTCTTTTCTTTTAAGTATTCCAATTCGTTTGTATATGAAGACTTTGATAACATGTTTGCATCGAAACAAATGAAGTTTTTAAGTAATGTAATTTATTTCAGATATACTTATTAACAAAAGAAATTCAACTAACAAGGATTAAAGTGCATTTTATGACCGACATGCTGTCCACAATTGTGTTCTGCTACGTCCAGAACATTGTCCATGACCATTTATTAGTGACTACATTTTACTTTTTTCCTGCTTGGCAATCATCAAAATCGTCATCTTTTCTTAAATTTCTAATTCTAAAATATCAATAAGTGACTACCAGTCACGACATGAACTTTAAACCGTTCCATTAGTACGTCAATTGTTAAAGGCTTCTTCTTTTCTAACATTTCCTTGTGAATAAAAATAATGCAGAAGTATTTCAACTTACCTAAATGATTATTTCACAAAATATGAAGATCTGCAAATGTGCAATCACACAGCATTCAAGCAGGTAAAGCGTTCACTTCAAAACCCAGGGAGCCACTCATATAACTTCCGTATATGCAGATGAACGAATATGTCCATATGAAAATGTTCCCGACGCGTGAATTTGAAGTCGCTAGTGAATCAACATATCGGTACAAATACATGGTTTTATGAAATATTATAACTAGTTTCGATTTTAAAGTATCAGAAAATTTCTTATTGAATGTGAATATTCAACTTTCAAGGATAAATCCTGATGTCAACTTTTATTTTATTATGCATTCCAACAATTTCATATGATTTGAGGCATGACAATGAAAACAATTAACTTAACAAAAACAAACAAAATATATGAAAATATCGTTTTTACTGTTTCAAGTATGAACCAAACAGGGAGAAGGTATACCCACTGAATCTTGATGATAATGTTTGCAATACCATGTACATCTATGAATCTATAAATATGAATGTAGAATAATGAAATTGAAAATGTTTGATGAAATCGACAAATCAAACAGAGCAATGAGCAGAACACAGGCAATAACAAACATTTGTTAATGTTATGCATCAATTAAAAACAATAAATTAAAGCTTTCATACAAACACAATTTTCGAAATAATAGAATGATAAATTTGTTTTAAATATAATAAAGAGAAAATTATAATTTTAGTTCATAGACAATTATGCCTAAACAACAATAAACATCTACCACAAATAACTTTTGGCAAGAATAAACAAGTATAAGCCGTCGGGAGAGATTCTGAAGCATTTTGATATTTAAAGTTTATTGTTTAGCTTTTGGTTTTAAATTGAGAGGAGAAAAGCTAACCAAATCAATAAGTATGCCCCACAGCAGAGTGAATTAAACAATTACATCTTGTGTTTAGTTGGCGAGATTGTTCAAGGATACTAGTTAATACATTTAATAGGATAATTAAATTGATTAATATATATATTTTTTTTCAAATATCAATACAGAATTTGATTTCTAAATTCATGTTGGGATCAAACCTTCTTATAAACGCCAACTTGTATAATAACTATACTGTAATGCATTTTTTACTCTATGTAAAATGGTTGTGCTAAAAATCAAAACCTTCTTTTATGATTGTAATGCAAATATAGCAATATTTGTCTGTATAAATGTGTGTTTATGCGTTTATCTAATTCAAAAAGAAAACCGTAAAGATTTACATGGAGGGGTAATTAAAATCACAGTCGAATGACCGATTATATTATGGTTAAAAGACAAAAGGAGGAAAAGATAAACAACAGTTCACAAAATGATATTCAAAACTAAAGTTTGAGTAATTTGCACCAACAACAAAAAACGAGATAACTGATGTTTTCCAGCAGGGTAATCAGTTACTGATTCACTAGTTACACATGTCGCGTTGACAATGACAATCAAAAATGCGATGACGAGTGC
The DNA here is from genome assembly GCA_017311375.1 of Mytilus coruscus. Taxonomy (NCBI): domain Eukaryota; kingdom Metazoa; phylum Mollusca; class Bivalvia; order Mytilida; family Mytilidae; genus Mytilus; species Mytilus coruscus. The sequence continues at coordinate 83,079,026 of CM029604.1, forward strand.
CATCTGGTGGCATTATAAATTTGTATATTTTCGTATTCAAGATAAAATATGTCTAAAAACTGCTGAAAATAAAATATGAAATTCTACAATGATCAAATGGAGTGTCAAATTCTAAAATCGTGCAGTTATGCATTGACGTAGAAATCAATTTTACAATATATTTAGGCATACATATAATTGTTGAATTGTATATTACCCATGCATATAGTATTTTTAGAAAATATTTTTGTCTAATAAAGCAGAAATAACAAACTGTACTGATAAGTATATATTATGTATACAAAAATCATTTTTTTCAAAGATAAGAAACACAAAACATCAATCTTTGCTTTGTAATTAAAGACCAAATGTGAACGTGCATGCTAATATACATTTAAACATGTGCTTTCGACCAACAAACCAAATAACATTTTTGGTTATTCGAAATTATTATGTTGATTTTTTAAGCATTCCGTTGTAAAACTAAATTTTAGTACAATAAATAGAAATAACGAGGGGGATCATAAATAACAGATTTAGAACTGTAAGTGGTTAAGTGAGAAGTTCAGGCTTATCAAATATGCGCAAGTGATTTTTTTTTTTTTTCGAAAGCATGCTAAATGCATATGCAACATATAATTTTGATTTTAAAAATAAGTTGTTTATCGTTTTTGGCAGAAACAACACAATCCAAGAAATAGTATAACTACTAAGTAAGCAATGCAACAGCAACAAAAGACTGAAACATAGCTACTCACTTGCAAAGTGCAACACCGTCCCTTAAATGGTTGCAAATTGACTTCCAATCAGTGCCAGGCTATAAAGGAAAGGGATTAAATAATAAACACAAGCCGAGTTACTAGTCTTTTGTATCTATAGACCAGGAAATCGACTGGAATGATACATGGGTAAAGGTGAAGGAAGTCTCCGAAAAGCAAATTAAAAAAAAGACTATTACGTTCCTTTTAAAACGAAAATATTCATTTGTAAAATCGTTTGGCATTTTCGAAGACCTGCATTCAATGTGGTAATGATGAAAATTGAATCTTGAGGTTAGATGTGTGTGGTTGCTACGGTTATTTTTACAAACATACCTTTGCTCAGCCGCAATGCTTGAATAACCAAAAATACATTTCTACTATTCACCTGTTCACAGTCAGTTTTCCTCTTTTTTTATTTCACAAATGTGAGTTTATATAAATATGGAAGGCTATTGTATAATAAAACATTTTAAGCCATTATGTATTCATTTCATTTAACCTTGAAAATTAGTTTTTTTGTTAAATGAATTGAGCTTTAAAAAAAACTTTTTCAATTCTATTCAATACATTAGTATCCTAAAAGTAACACATAATTTGTATATGTGTGCAGATTAATATTTGAAAACCAATGCCTCCTCACTTAACAAGTTTCTTCCCATGTCCTTTTTATTAATTTCGCGAAGGAAATGCCTTAGTAAAATTTGAATGAATAGTTCTGGACAATGTCACGTGTTTCTTACTGCACATGCCACCAAATTTAGTACACAAAGGTCAATTGTAATGTCTTGTCAAATTCTCCCAAAATTAGAACTTCATATTCAGTATTGATTGACTTAGATATGCATAATTCGTGAATTAGTGTAAATCCTTACCTGAAGGCAAATTAGTTTTGTCTCAGTTATCACAAAATGTGCGTTAACATGAATAATATGACGGTATATGCATGTTAGGAATATTGTGTACATATAAAAGTCGCATAAATCTTCAACGATTTTAATATTAACAACTTGTATTAGTAGTGATGCCATCTTTTGTGAAATGAATGGATTTAAGAACGGTTACACCCTTATGATATTAAATACATTTTGACTCCACAGAGTAAATGCAAAATACAAAGTGTTTCTTCCGATTGCTGTTAGAAGATATGTTCCTACGAAATACGACATTGTGAAGTAAGAGTTTCCAAAGAAAATGGGACACACATAAAATATATATTATTTCTATATCCGTCTTTCCTTTATAAGGTAATATTTGTGTAAAAAAAACATTCAAATCGATCGAAAGTAGTCCGATAAATTTGGCCGTGTGCAATAATAGAGCTATATTTGGCCATGAAACTCCAGTATAACTTATTAAACACTTCCAATAAATAAGAATGCTAAAAATCATATACAATTAGCATCTGATGTAATTATTTGCCTTTAAAATAAAATAAAACAAGAATGTGTCCCCAGTACACGGATGCCCCATCCGCACTATCATTTTCTATGTTCAGTGGACCGTAAAATGGGGAAAATCTCTAATTTGGCATTAAAATTAGAAAGATCATATCATAGGGAACATGTATTCTAAGTTTCAAGTTGATTGGACTTCAACTTCATCAAAAACTACCTCGACCAAAAACTTTAACCTGAAGCGGGACGAACGGACGAACGGACGGACGCACAGACCAGAAAACATAATGCCCATAAATGGGGCATAAAAAACTACTCAATGAAGTATGTCTTATAAATAAAGGCTATTAATATTTCTTAACAAGTGATCCACATATTTTTGACTGTTTATAAATAAAACTTACGATTGGGTCGTGTTCGCTGCCGAGTATGGCGTTTACCCAGTTGACTACGTGAGTAGGAGTTCCTGCTGCTTCCTCTCTGTCGTAGTTCTAAAAACAAAAGGTTTTTATCAAAGTATTTATGATTGGCTAAGTACTAAACATGACATTGCGATACATGAAATCACTTTTCGTAACAATGTTCAAAATCAAATTAAGATTTAAAGTTTTATATAAAGTCGATATTCAATAAACTAGATAACCACAAGCTCTAATGAACTTTTCAATTGACTAAATAACAAAATATATACACACAAACAAAAGTCATGAAACCAAAACAATTCTAAATTTACAGTGCATAGAAAGATAACATAGATGACATTTAAAAGCATAGTTTCTGTCGTATGTTTCTTTCAATTTTCACTGTGCTTTGTGCGAATCCATATACATGTAAGTAACTGTTACAAACATCCTTATGTAAAATGTAATCTTGTATTTTATCTGTGAACTTGTTTAAACATAAAATTTTATATCTTGTTAAATATTTTATCAAAATTAAGACGAACAATTACAAACTATTTTCAACATGGATCATTGTTTCCTTAAAATAAATATATACAATTATAATATATAACAAATCAAAATAAAGTAAAGGTCAAAATCAACTACAAGTGAAATGAAGTAACCGTTTAAATTTCAAAAACTTTAAATTGAGAATGATTATGACAATAATGTTAAAATTGTAACATGGTATTCTCCTTCTTGCTATGCTAAATATGAGCTGCGTCGGATAGAAATCTACCTTATGCAAATGAATATCAATACATCTGTTAACCTATTTAGGATTGAAAATATCTCTACGGAAAGTCTGTAACTGTTTGAAAATTGGGTTGTTATAAGAACTCCTACAAAACAGACCAAAACTCCTCTTCTATTTCGTATTTGAATGTTCAAAAATCAATCAAAGTCTTATACATGTACATGTATATGTACACTTGCATAAGGTCGATTTCTATCCGACGCAGCTCAATTATTATAACGAGTGACAATACTGACACTTGTACAATCTAGAGTAATACAGAATTTGTGTTAATTAGTATGATACAATATATATGTAGAGAGAGTGATAGGGAAAAATATAGATAAATATGAATCTCTGTAAAGATTAACACCATAAACTAAATACTAATTCAAGCAATGCTATAAACAAAATTAATTTTAAACGGATGATGGATTTCATAAAATTGTTATTTTTGTTACATGTTTCTATTAGCATTTTGTTAACTGAAAAGGAAATCTAAAGTTAAATCATACAAATTCCACCACTAGTATCCAGAAAATACTTATAAAAATAAACAAATCACACAATCAGTATATTTCAGTATATGTTGGGGTTTTACGTGAGAATACAACATAATAATGAAACATAAAACAGCTTAATGATTGACCATGAAAATGAACGCAGATGACGCGATTGGATGACGATTATATATTTTCAAATATATTTGAACCATGTATCTACAAGTTGATTTTGGGTCATTTTGATTTTAATTCTGATATAAAAGTTGGTCATAATGAATAGATGACAATGCGCTAATTAAACATTATTGTAGCCATTCGTATAGGCGGTTACTATTGGTTTTGTCCAGCAACACTGCCACCATGCTTGAGTCAGGCTTCAGCATAGTTTAGTTGTTTCTCTTGTATGTAAATATTGCACTATGTTTTTAAAATCTTTTTAAAAGGTACCGTAATGTGTGCATTATATAATGTAGCTATTATATTTCATGCAAATGATGTAACGTTGACTTTGCACTCAATCCCTTAATCGGTCAGGATTTTGAAATAATTGATAAATAAAATAAAATATGGGCATTATTTTCTATCTTTCTGAAATAATATAAAGGCATGTCTTTGTCTTACAAATTTTGAAAAGTTTTTAATGTACATGTAAATGCTGAAATTAAATAAGCAAACAATCACGAATTTATATTTCATGTAAAAGGAAAACAAAAATTTTAACGTGAATACATAAATGATGCGTTACACAGAAAAATTATAACTCGATCAACCATGCGTTATTCTATCTATTGCGTTTTAAAATATACTTACATTTTATACATTTCACAGTTACATGTATTCGTGCAATAAACTAAAACTAAATATATTAAGTGATGCGCTGTGTATGCTAGTGCAGTAACATTTTGCAATGTCAACGTCACGACAAATTTGGCATATATGTGTTTATATTCTAGCTACAATCTATTATATGGATTATACTGTACGAGAAACAACTACTTCTAGATCTTACTAATTCCAATTTTCGTTGCACTTCGTAGCCTAATCCCGCCTTAGAAGCTCGGAGTGACATCCTCTGCCCTCAATGTTGAGTTTTTTCTGTTGCTTATACTGCGAATAGATGATATATGATATTAGTGGGATAATGAGATAAGGGACACCACTCTACGTGTTATTTGTCATTATAATAATGACTTCAGACTAGTACACTCTTGGTCACGACTTTGAATCACGACACTAGATGAATACTTTATTCCACATTATATGGGTTTTATTTTGAATGAGGCCAAACCATGTACATCTTTCATTGTTTAACAACATAATAGTTCACACATAAAGTAACAAAAAGTTATCGTGCATTATTCTATGATATTGCACTAGTGCAAATATAACTTCAAATTATCGACGTCATCGACGACAAAAATATGTTTGAAACAGTTTTTTAAGCTTTGCTAAACAATAATAGGGTAATGGCATGAATAACGGTGAATAGTATCCCTCGTAGAATGTTAATTTCACCCATGTAGTATACAAATCTTTTCAGGACAATATTTACTAGTATCCATGCTCATATCAGAGACAAATGTGGAATAAAATATTCAATAATCACGTGTCATGATCACGTGTCATGCCGCTTACCGCTTCCATCTTCTTTTCCACTTCATATCCCAAGCCGGATTTATTTGCACGACCGCTTCCAGACATCTTGAATCCAGAAATTCTGATTATCTGCACATAACAAAAGCATATAGACTTAAAAATAAATGCTTACGTCTTCCAATTTCTTTTCAACTTTATACCCAAGACCGCTTTTTTTAGCTCTGGTACTTTGTTCACTCATGGTTGCTGATTTGTCGTGCTGCTGTTTATTGAAAAGGAAAAAGAAATACAAATACTCTTTTCAATTAAAAAAAAACTTATCGGCTATTAGAAAGTTTAAATGAGGAGAGCGTGTAGTCCATAATACTTCTACTGCAGAACTGGCATTGCACTTATTATGTTCTATTTCTCAAACTCAATTTGCAAAAGGAAGCATTGTTTCGATAAGAACCCTTGATGTGGCTGTTCTTTCTTGCGTGTAGTAACAATATATCGTTATTGTCGTGGTTTGCTTGTAGTGGTAGGTTGATCGCTTGTACACAACTAATTTCGAAAAGGCTACCCATTAACCTCCTTTTATTTTATCGTGGTCTTTTTCTGAATGATAACTAGAGCAATCTCAAATGTATTCACTTTTTGTTTTTTTTTTATTTTCCAATAAACATTTTTTGTAAAACATTGTATCGCATGTTATGAATAGAAAAAGATGAAATGATCAATCAATTGTTGTCAGATAACGCATCATCTGAACAGTTACTTTTAATTGCAGAAAAAAAATATCGGTTTCCTTTACGTCATTGGCAAATTTTCAAAACATTGTGCAAATTATTAGATTTATGAGTCAGACTCGCACCTGCTTTCACCTTAATTTGATTACTTCGGTTTCAAGCGATTATAGTTGTTAGCAGTTTAGATCTACAAAGCAGCAAACGTGATATTAACATCTACAAATCCTAGCAGCCATATAGTCCTAAAAATCACAAGATCAGCATTGAACAGAGACTGTTAGCTGGGTAACTGTGTATTTCTGTAGTACCAAGTTCAAAGATCGTGCAGGGTATGTCATACAACTGAGATAAGCAATCTAAAATCATTTTATCAGCAAAAGTGCTGTATATAAAATAACTGCAAGAAGGAACTTATCTGAATGTTTTGACAGCCAGATAATGGTGATATTGTTTTAACGTCAAGAACGCTACATCTTTAGATTTTCAATATATGAAATTTCTGGTCTTATGCCAGAATGAGTTTGTGTAAAAAAATATCATATTTTATTAGTGAGTCATCTCTTTATAATACCAAAAAAATAGAAAGAATTAAACACGCACGTGTTTACTTTCGAGTTAAATTCTCGAGTACATTTATAAATTTAAAAGAGAGGCGAAAGATACCAAAGCGACATGCAACCTCTTATGTCAAAAACAAACTGACAACGTCATGGCAAAAAACAAACTGACAACGTCATGGCAAAAAACGAAAATAAGACCAAAGACAAACAACAGTATACAAAAACTCAACATAGAAAACTAAAGACCGTGCAATAACACACAAAAACAGAGGTGATATCATGTGTTCCGGAAGGGTAAGCAGATTCTGCTCCACATGTGGAACCCGTTGTGTTGAAACCGGCGGATGGCAAGATTTAGAACATGAAAACAGAAAGTGTGTATTTTGCAATTTAGATGCTATTGGTGATGAATAGTATTACATTTTTAATTGTTCAGCTTTTGCTTACTGTAGAAAACAATTTATTAAATTTCATTATAGGAATAGACCTAATACTATGCAGATTAATGATTTACTGAATTCCAAAACATATTTATTACACATTTAAAATTAACGTATAAGTCAGTTAATCGTATGCCTGATATATCAGTTATGTTGGATTATTGTCTTTCCCTCTGGAAGTGAAGTGTCTCCTAAATGCCACTTTAGTACTCTTCTTGTTTTTACAACAAAATGCTTTATAAATGTGGAACCAGTTCAGCGCACTTACTATCTAATCTCCAATCCCATGTTCACAGTATCAATAAACTTAAATTTTTACATCTTAATAAGTAAGGATATGATTGTTAAACCATAAAACAACAACCACATCTCGTTTTTAAAAAATGTATAGTAAATTGTGTGTTCTTTGTGTAAAAGACATGTACATTACACATGAAGAAATATTCTATTTCTTTATGCATTAATAAAATTTATAATATATGATAGTTTAAAAGACAACTATTCTGTGTAACTTGTTTTTATGAAAACAAGAAAAAAATCTGCTGACCGATAGTTTTCTTTTTTTTTTTTTCGTCCAAAACAAAATAAAAAGACAAAAACCAAAAAAAGTCTGTCACTTTCATTCATTTTAATGTATAAAGTACAAAACAGAACAAAACTTAAGTATTATAGTGTCAGAAAACAGCCATGTGTAAAATTTTGGATAAAAATTACATTTTTAACACCGAAAGTTGTTGTACTGTCTGTGTTATACAGATTTTAACATTCAAAAAATTATTCGGAATTTATGTAAACTTTCAAAATTAAAACATTCTATATTTAATATGAAAAGGTTAACAGATCACATCTTAAAATTTCATTTGTAAGACAAATGCTACGTCTTGATTATATAAAAAGGAAAATTTTTCCACAAAGCATCTAACGGAAATTGTGTAATTAAAACAAATGTAATGCATCTACTGCGTCGACAACTTAATTTGTTAAATCCAAAAAAAACAAGTCGGTATCTTCCACGCAATTAAATTTGATTAACCTTGACCGCACATGCTTTACTGAATTACACGTGCATTATTATCTTATCTATTTTATCATCATCAGTGCCTTATATTTACATACGCCTGTGCGTGTGAGTCATGGAATCTACTGCAGTGGAAGATGTTTTGACAAATGTATTTCAGCAATGCGGAAATAGCATAACAATTTTATACTGGTGTTAGTGGATAAGATCAAGACAGATTATAATTAATCGTTAAGAGCTCTAGAGGCAACCATTACCGATAAGTACTATATAATTACATTGTAATTGAATTTTATGAATGCATCAGATACTTATCGTAAATATGCACACTTGAAAAGACATGCACCAGAATTTGACCTCTGATCGATGTTGGGATTTTGAATATTTTCACCTTACTGACATACTTATAGATTATCGTTGATCATCTCAACGAGATTGATTTTCTCGCTTGAGCCGGTACGGCGAAAGCGAGAAATGCAATCGAGTTGAGATGACCAATGATAATCTGTTTATCGCTATTTTACCTATGACGACGTTGTCACTTTCATGTCAATTTCATTAGCAACGCCACGTGCATGCATAGTTTCTAGCGATAATTTTCCATCTCAAGCGAGTAGCATGATATGAAAATTATCACAAAAAAGATCAAAGGAAAATGCACAAAATAGCGATAATAACATTTATCAGGAACACGTCCAGGATATTGTGTCTTGGGATAAAAGAATTCGACGAGAGATCTAGGCCGCCCAAATACATGTATGTGTGAGGCATGATATTCTGCAACAATTTTATATAATTTCAATAGTGGCCACCACCTTTGAATCATCTTCGGCTAATACTCATCTTTTTAATTACTTGGAACATGAGATATCTGCAGACCTGTAGATTCAACCTCGAGATTAAATCTTAACTTGCTTCTATGTAGTTCCTAAGGAGGGTGCATTACAAGTTATTTATCCCATAACGAAAATTCAGATAAGATTTACGAGGATTGAGTAGTTAATATTGACAACACGTCAGAGATGTTTTATTACCTATACTTTGTTTTATACCGTGATTAACAATATCTTATTAATCTTATTGCGTTATCAGAAATCAGAATCAAAGTAATAAGATTATCAGAACTAATCCACAATCACAATATGCATCTTTGATTCATCACATGCCTTGTTCATTATTTTCCGCCTTTGGCACTAAAGACAAAATATTTGGAATCAACAAGTAGCAAATGTCGTTGAACTACAAGAATCAAACACCAAAACTGGTTTAGAACGTTACTTTTTTTTATTGAAATGAAAATTCAATAGGTGTAATACCACCAAATCATAGTACGTCACATCCAGTTTCATACGAAAAACGGTCGAAAAAAATATTCCCTTGAATCTGACAGTTGTAGGAGTTAACCCTGCATTTCATTGCAGAAAAAAATGTCTGGGTCATAAACATATATCATATGGGTGTTTCAAAGCACCATTTTTTTTTTATTTGGTGCTTCTATAAAGTATTTTGGAAACTTTAAGTAACATGGTTACTTAAGCTTGTAAACAGAAAAAAGGGGTGAAAATTTGATTGGTTAACTTCCAGTGATGGTTATTATCTTATACATCTTATGTGAAATTTTGTCTGTAGTACTGGACAGGATAAAACTTTACTAATGCCAAGTATTTCTTTATTTGAAACAAAGATAATTCTGCACAATTTTTTGAAAATTGCCAATTTAACAAAGACTAATTGGGGGAATCAATGATGGTATTACTCCTAAAAGTATCCAATAAAAGAATATGATTACGACATTTAGAGCTTTTAGAGAGCAAATCAATTATGTTTCCTTCTTACACTGACGTTCGTTTCTTTGAAATTAGATTAACAAAAAAACACATTTCAACTTGTATCACGTTATCATTTATTCCGTATTCAAATTTATAATAAACCTTAAGCTTTACATATAAACAGACAAATACACTGACTTATAGCTGTTAACTTCTATGTCATTTGGTCTCTGGTGGAGAGTTATGTCTCATTGGCAATCATACCACATCTTCATATTTTTATAAAAAAAATCTTTTTATGGCAACTGAATTAAGATTTTCATATGAAAAATCCTCATTCGTATAACTGAAGAACAGCAAATGGTGTTGCAAGTTCTTGTCACTGAAATTATGAACTGATACATGTATCTTGTGATTTATTTTCAATTTTACCATAGGTAGGGGCTTTATTTTCGTAAATTATCTTTTGCCTACTTAAGTTTCCAAACACATAAATTACAATTTTGTCATACATGCATTAATTGTTTGGTATGATTTGCCGTTTTACGTTTTTGCCTGGTGTAATAATATTTGTCAATTACGTTATCTTTAAAATTATTCGTTTGGTCTGCTATATAAAAATTATTTCATTAATTATGTTAACTGTATTATTTGGAAAAGAATATTTTCCATATATTTAATCATATTAATTACTTGTGTATGCATTGACGCATTCGAACAATACAGAAAATAAATAAGAAACAGTGGAAAATTAGAAGAGCAAAAGCATTTCCAAAAAATACCGACTGCTTAACCCATCAATCAGGCACACAGAAGAACGTATTAGCTCTAACTAATTACTAATGGCACAAATATGTCTGTAATTTCTTGCTATTGCGCAATACTGTACAATTGACAATTTCTTGCTATTGCGCAATATTGTGCTATTGGATATTTCTTGCTATTGCGCAATACTGTGCAATTGAAGATTTCTTGCTATTGCGCAATACTGTGCAATTGAAAATTTCTTGCTATTGCACAATACTTATTATATAATAATTAACACATCCTGTTTGGTGTGTATCTCCTACCATATCATTATTATTTGCTTTTAAATATAAATCAGAAATAACCAACTTAAAATGGAAAATTTTAAAGAAAAAAAGGGAAAAAGGAAAAAATCCCCCAATTTTTGAACCCCTTATGATTCATAACCCTAAACTCAATCCCAGCCTTCCTTTGAGGTATGGTACCTTTCAGTACAATTTCAGAGAGATCCATACACTTGAACACAAGTTATTGTCTGGAAACTAGAAAAATGCTTATTTTGGCCCTTTTGGCCCCTAATTCCTAAACGTTTAGGCAATTACCCCAAACTCAATTCCAGCTTTCCCTTTGTGATATGGAACCTTGTAGTACAATTTCAGGAAGATCCATACACTTACACACAAGTTATTGTCATTAAACTAGAAAAATGCTTGTTTTTTGCCCCTTTTTTTGCCCCTAATTCCTAAAATTTTGAGGCAATTACCCCCAAAAATCAATCCCAGCATTCCCTTTGTGATATGGAACCTTGTGGTACAAAGTCAGAGAGATCCATACACTAACACACAAGTTATGCCTGGAAGTTACAAAAATGCTTATTTTTGGCCCCTTTTTGGCCCCTAATTCCTTAACTGTTGGTACCATAACCCCCAAAATCAATCCCAACCTTCCTTTTGTGATATTGAACCTTATGGTAAAATTTCATAGAGATCCATTCACTTAAACTAAAGTTAGAGTGCGAAAACCAATGCGTCTTCGGACGACGACGACGACGCCGGACGACGACGACGACGACGACGACGACGACGCCAACGTCATACCAATATACGACCACAAAATTTTTTTGCGGTCGTATAAAAACAGAGGTGATATCATGTGTTCCGGAAGGGTAAGCAGATTCTGCTCCACATGTGGAACCCGTTGTGTTGAAACCGGCGGATGGCAAAATTTAGAACATGAAAACAGAAAGTGTGTATTTTGCAATTTAGATGCTATTGGTGATGAATAGTATTACATTTTAATTGTTCAGCTTTTGCTTACTGTAGAAAACAATTTATTAAATTTCATTATAGGAATAGACCTAATACTATGCAGATTAATGATTTACTGAATTCCAAAACATATTTATTACACATTTAAAATTAACGTATAAGTCAGTTAATCGTATGCCTGATATATCAGTTATGTTGGATTATTGTCTTTCCCTCTGGAAGTGAAGTGTCTCCTAAATGCCACTTTAGTACTCTTCTTGTTTTTACAACAAAATGCTTTATAAATGTGGAACCAGTTCAGCGCACTTACTATCTAATCTCCAATCCCATGTTCACAGTATCAATAAACTTAAATTTTTACATCTTAATAAGTAAGGATATGATTGTTAAACCATAAAACAACAACCACATCTCGTTTTTAAAAATGTATAGTAAATTGTGTGTTCTTTGTGTAAAAGACATGTACATTACACATGAAGAAATATTCTATTTCTTTATGCATTAATAAAATTTATAATATATGACAGTTTAAAAGACAACTATTCTGTGTAACTTGTTTTTATGAAAACAAGAAAAAAATCTGCCGACCGATAGTTTTCTTTTTTTCTTTTTTTTTTCGTCCAAAACAAAATAAAAAGACAAAAACCAAAAAAAGTCTGTCACTTTCATTCATTTTAATGTATAAAGTACAAAACAGAACAAAACTTAAGTATTATAGTGTCAGAAAACAGCCATGTGTAAAATTTTGGATAAAAATTACATTTTTAAGACCGAAAGTTGTTGTACTGTCTGTATTATACAGATTTTAACATTCAAAAAATTATTCGGAATTTATGTAAACTTTCAAAATTAAAACATTCTATATTTAATATGAAAAGGTCAACAGATCACATCTTAAAATTTCATTTGTAAGACAAATGCTACGTCTTGATTATATAAAAAAGGAAAATTTTTCCACAAAGCATCTAACGGAAATTGTGTAATTAAAACAAATGTAATGCATCTACTGCGTCGACAACTTAAATTGTTAAATCCAGAAAAAAACAAGTCGGTATCTTCCACGCAAATAAATTTGATTAACCTTGACCGCACATGCTTTACTGAATTACACGTGCATTATTATCTTATCTATTTTTATCATCATCAGTGCCTTATATTTACATACGCCTGTGCGTGTGAGTCATGGAATCTACTGCAGTGGAAGATGTTTTGACAAATGTATTTCAGCAATGCGGAAACAGCATAACAATTTTATACTGGTGTTAGTGGATAAGATCAAGACAGATTATAATTAATCGTTAAGAGCTCTAGAGGCAACCATTACCGCACAAGTACTATATAATTACATTGTAATTGAATTTTATGAATGCATCAGATACTTATCGTAAAATATGCACACTTGAAAAAGACATGCACCAGAATTTGATGTTGGGATTTTGAATATTTTTCACCTTACTGACATACTAACATTTATCAGGAACACGTCCAGGATTGTGTCTTGGGATAAAAGAATTCGACAAGAGATCTAGGGCCGCCCAAATACATGTATGTGTGAGGCATGATATTCTGCAACAATTTTATATAATTTCAATAGTGGCCACCACCTTTGAATCATCCTCGGCTAATACTCATCTTTTTAATTACTTGGAACATGAGATATCTGCAGACCTGTAGATTCAACCTCGAGATTAATTAAATCTTAACTTGCTTCTATGTAGTTCCTAAGGAGGGTGCATTACAAGTTATTTATCCCATAACGAAAATTCAGATAAGATTTACGAGGATTGAGTAGTTAATATTGACAACACGTCAGAGATGTTTTATTACCTATACTTTGTTTTATACCGTGATTAACAATATCTTATTAATCTTATTGCGTTATCAGAAATCAGGATCAAAGTAATAAGATTATCAGAACTAATCCACAATCACAATATGCATCTTTGATTCATCATATGCCTTGTTCATTATTTTCCGCCTATGGCACTAAAGACAAAATATTTGGAATCAACAAGTAGCAAATGTCGTTGAACTACAAGAATCAAACACCAAAACTGGTTTAGAACGTTACTTTTTTTATTGAAATGAAAATTCAATAGGTGTAATACCACCAAATCATAGTACGTCACATCCAGTTTCATACGAAAAACGGTCGAAAAAAATATTCCCTTGAATCTGACAGTTGTAGGAAGTTAACCCTGCATTTCATTGCAGAAAAAAATGTCTGGGTCATAAACGTATATTATGGGTGTTTCAAAGCACCATTTTTTTTTTATTTGGTGCTTCTATAAAGTATTTTGGAAATTTTAAGTTACATGGTTACTTAAGCTTGTAAACAGAAAAAAGGGGTGAAATTTGACTTCCAGTGATGGTTATTATCTTATACATCTTATGTGAAATTTTGTCTGTAGTACAGGACAGGATAAAACTTTACTAATGCCAAGTATTTCTTTATTTGAAACAAAGATAATTCTGCACAATTTTTTGAAAATTGCCAATTTAACAAAGACTAATTGGGGGAATCAATGATGGTATTATTCCTAAAAGTATCCAATAAAAGAATATGATTACGACATTTAGAGCTTTTAGAGAGCAAATCAATTATGCTTCCTTCTTACACTGACGTTCGTTTCTTTGAAATTAAATTAACAAAAAAACAAATTTCAACTTGTATCACGTTATCACTTATTCCGTATTCAAATTTATAATAAACCTTAAGCTTTACATATAAACAGACAAATACACTGACTTATAGCTGTTAACTTCTATGTCATTTGGTCTCTGGTTGAGAGTTATGTCTCATTGGCAATCATACCACATCTTCATATTTTTATAAAAAAATCTTTTTATGGCAACTGAATTAAGATTTTCATATGAAAAATCCTCATTCGTATAACTGAAGAACAGCAAATGGTGTTGCAAGTTCTTGTCACTGAAATTATGAACTGATACAAGTATCTTGTGATTTATTTTCAATTTTACCATAGGTAGGGGCTTTATTTTCGTAAATTATCTCTTGCCTACTTAACATTTTTAAGTTTCCAAACACATAAATTACAATTTTGTCATACATGCATTAATTGTTTGGTATGATTTGCCGTTTTTACGTTTTTTGCCTGGTGTAATAATATTTGTCAATTACGTTATCTTTAAAATTACTCGTTTGGTCTGCTATATAAAAATTATTTCATTAATTAATGTTAACTGTATTATTTGGAAAAGAATATTATCCATATATTTAATCATATTAATTACTTGTGTATGCATTGACGCATTCGAACAATACAGAAAATAAATAAGAAACAGTGGAAAAATTAGAAGAGCAAAAGCATTTCCAAAAAAATACCGACTGCTTAACCCATCAATTAGGCACACAGAAGAACGTATCAGCTCTAACTAATTACTAATGGCACAAATATGTCTGTAATATTTATAGCTGATTATATATCTCCTCTGATACTTAAAATAGCGCATCAGCAGGAATTGTCTTCAAAATATGCAGAATAAGCAAAAAATTATGAAATCCAGAATTTTTCTATATCAAAATATTTTGGATACATGAGTTTTTCTCGATATATGTATTGTGTTCCTTGACATTTAATCTGAATTTGAACAGAACGTAACCCTTTGCCCCTCTGGTTAACATATTGCAGAGCTATATAACAAGCACTGTCATCAATAAAACATTGTGGATACGTCACACAAACTACTTCAGTTCTGATGATGATCAATACAACTAAAGTCCGGTCGAGAAAACTGATACAAATATACAGTAACATCCGGAATACTTCTATCTCACCATCTGCATCAGTATATATGTAAATAAATATGACTGAACGCACTTTTATATATATCATCCTGATAACAATGGATAACATTGGAATGTTAACGTCGCTCTAGATACTATAACTAAAAGGTTTAAGCATATATTGTGCATCTAAATGCATATCGTATACTGTCTGAATTGATTTTATAGTAAAATATTGAGATAAAAGGGGGGAGGGTTGATTTACACACAAAATCAGTATTTCTCTGACACATGAGATCGTGGCTGTCCCAATTAAGAAACCTCGCATGGAATTGTTATTGTCTCTTAATATTTTAATTGTAAAAATAAGGAGATGTGGTATGATTGCCAATGAGACGTTCAAATGAAGTGGATGTAAGCAATTTAAAAGTTAAAAAATTGCTGTCTCTGTTAAATAAATTCATAACATGATTACACTTTATGTATGGTTTAAATGTTTTTCTGTCGACTATAAGATAAGATAAGAATTTGTGTTTGCCAAATAAGTATCCGGATGGCATATAACAAAAGAACAATATGATTGGGAGCTTTTGCATATATTTATATATATTGAATCTAAACATACAAATATATAAGGGTAAACCTGGTGACCTATAACTGATAACTTCCACGTCATTTAGTCTCTGGTGTAGAGTTTTCTCATTGTCAATCATACTACATCTTCATATTTTCATATAATAAAACTAATATTAATATTTGAAATTGACATTAGCACAAAGGCACCAGGAAGTGTATTGTGATTAATATGCAGAAGAAACCAAGATTCGAGGCTTTAAGGAGAAATGTATACTTGTAACGAACGAGATAAGCCAAACACATATATATTATGATATCTTAATATTTTTTGCTTTACAAACTGGTAATGTTGGGTAGCTGTCTTATACACGTTGTAAAATGTGCTATCTTTACGATATGTATTTTGTTATTGGCATAAGTTATCGCTTTTGTTTAACAATGCAACGATTATGTTGTTTTTCCTATCTTTTCTTTCATTCAAACCGTTCATAACGGAATGGTACATGTAAATGTGAGAAACCAGTGTGAACTACAGCATTGGAAACGTTCCGCTGAGTTGGTCAAATGTCACTTCCTCGTTCGTGGGTTTAACTTCCTGAATTTACAGCAAAACTACGGAGCAAATGGGAAAATAAAGAATTATAGTGAAAAGTGGTCAAACTTCCATTAAGTAGATACATAAGATTTAGAAAAAGGTAAAATATACTTACTCTAAAGATTGAAAGCCTTCCTTCCTACTCCGTACAACAGGCAAACTAACGTGAAAATATTATCAAATTCCTCGTTTTCACCAACCGCCCTTCGCCTACTTCTATCCTTTTATAGACAGACAACACGCGCCCATCATCTGATAAATACTTTGGTTCGCTTAGTGAAGGGTAACTTGAGACACAACGATAACATAGCGTTGCTTGAGTCAACGGTAGAAAATATACAGCAAATAATTAACTTTCTCTGTGTATTTCTATATATATTTATGACTCGCGTTTTTTTGTTTTACTTGTGAAATTATTAATGAAAGAATTTCAACTATTTACCTGCTCATGTGCTGTTATTATAGGAATTTATTATATGTTTCAGTGGGATTTGTGCTTATTGCGAATACATGTCTTTGAGAATAGAAAAAAAACAATGGCATGGAATGTACGTTGTAGGATAATATCACATAAAGATTTTATTATCATAAACCATTAAACTAGATTCAAGATGTCAAGGATGCACGTTTTAAATTCTATCGAAAAATGTCAAAATTGATTTCATTATGATGAATATCTTTAGCAAAATTTAAGCATCTTAATCTAAATCTTTTACATTTTTTTGGAATTATTCAAAATACTTTTCCAATATTTTTTTTCTACACGCGACATTCCGTTATAATTAGTTTGCACGAAAGAAAACTACGTGTTTATCAATTTATGCAGGTACTCTAATATTTGCTGCTGAATGTTTGCGGTAAATTAATAAAATAAGAAAACGTTTTCAAAATTTAACTCAAAAAAAAAAAAACGAAATAAACCCAACCTATGTACACAGGTATAATCAATAAAAAAAATAATTCTGACTCTGTCTAGATTATGGTTCACGACGAAGAAAATTGCTTGTGACACACATTTTGTATAACTTTATGTTTTTTTTTCGAATTTTTTTAAATATTCACAGAATAAATATATGTCTGCATGGATACATTTCATAAAAAATATTCTTGATACTAGTGGTAATATTAATATCTGATCAGTACAAAATGACTTTAACTCAAAATGGCTAAATGTTAGTTTAAAACAAAAGTTATTTGACCAATTTCAACAAAACTGACGCTCAAATATATATTATTCGTCAATTAAAGGGCTAACACAGTTTTTGGTGGGGTTCGTGTTGCTTAGTCTTTAGTTTTCTATATTGTGTCATCTGTACTATTATTTGTCTGTTTGTGTTTTTATTTTTGGCCATGGCGTTGTCAGTTTGTTTTCGATCTATGAGTTTGACTGTCTGGTATCTTTCGTCCCTCTCTTATGTATCAAACAGATTATTAAATAAAACATTTGAGTTCGAAAAATCATTAGATTTATTACCAGACAGAGATAGGATAATATTGTGTAGGTTTAGAACTGGTAATCACATAAATAATGCCAATTGAAACTGGTGGATCGGTGGGTTTAGATAGACAGAGAAAATATTGCAATGAATGTCAATGTCAAGAATAAGTTGACGGATTTCATTTTGTTTTGAATTGTAGATCTGTAGACGACTCAGGAACAGTTTTCTTTATAATTTGTACTGGAACAGAGCAAAATTTACATAGTTGAACTTATTACAAAAAACAAATTATTACAAACACTACGTAGAAGTAATTCAATTATAAGAATAGTAAAAAATAATAAATTCACTAGGTTCTTTTGAGTAGCATTTGCCCCAACTATTCATATACATAATCTTGTATATTAATTGTAACATATTTGTCTTGTCAGGTGCATACATTATTATGTATACTATGTTTTATATTTTCATTCTGTGTACCAGTGTATATTGTGGCCTTACAGAATGAAATGGCTTTGTTTTGATTACATAAATTATACATGCTTAGTAATATCATTAAAATAAAATAAATATATACATCTTCATCTTCTACTGCAATTTGTAAAATATATGTACTATTTAATATCGAATATTACTGACTACCTTGTTTTACTAAAATTATATTTTGACTGAAATAAATCATAAATAAAATGTTTGAAATCGATGCGTAATAAACCATTCCAAAGTGTGTACATATGTATTTATGTGTTTTGTACAATGACACCACTTAGCTTAAACCTTCGGGTAATAAATAAATAGCAAAGTATGACAATTGAAAAACATGGGAGTTTTTCACACTTGTATAATTCTTGTTTGTTCTGCATTAATTTGTGTGATTGTTTGTACTTAGCTATACTGATCATCGAACGAAACGTAGCACTCTTCTTTGGATCATTTGTATCATAAATCATGTTTATGTCATCGGTATGGCAAATTACTTGGAATGACTGAAATTCCGTAAAAAATGTTTGGAACGTTACAGTTTTCTTTAAAGTTTGAATGATTGTCTCGCGGTAAAAGTCTATGTATTGCGGTTGTGTAAAGTGTGTGTTGAATGGAGTGTCTTTTTAAATATTGCTAATGAAATGAGTGAGAATTTATAAGAATATTGACTTTGGTTTAAAACTGCATTATATATGATAGATTTTATGAATACTTCTGGTGTAATTTAAATTTTTTTATCTAATATTATTGATTTTGTTGTATGTCAAAAGAAATTGTATTGGTACTCTATTAGTCTGATGGTCCGCTAGTCCATTTATTTTACAAACATTTGTTGTTTTTCCCCAAAATTTCGTGAACAGATAACAGCTTTTGTATTTTTTACCTTTTGTGTATCATCATTGTTCTAGTCTGCAAGGCAGCTTATTGAATTTCTAAAGATTCTCATATGAACTATTGAAATCATTGAAAATATAACAAAGGCCTTTTCTTGCACCATTTCATATTTCTGTGTGCAAAAATGCCAAGTACCGTTAAAAAATAAAATAACTGAGTGTCAAATTGTGCAAATAGTTAATTTATTGATCCTTTCTGGATACGGGCTTCATTAAGGTTAAGTTTAATCTGTTTCAGTAAATGGGTCATGTCTCAGAACCTGTGTTAAATTTTGCATACCACCAAGGAATAATAAACTTGGACTAAAATTTAAAAAGGAGTAGGCCAAAAAATATCATTCAAAAATCTGTTAAAAATGTAAACTTTAGCTATTGATTGGAAAAAGGAGTACCTTTTTGTTACACAAATATGAGCTTGTTTTTGACCTTACACTGCACATGCATCAGGTACTAGCACCATTATTCATACAAAATTACTGAAATCTTCACAATTTTAACATTTGTGCTAATTTTAGACGTTTTTTGTCTAAAATTAATGGTGGCCGCACTTGTGTTCACTCTTAATATTTAAATATATATTGCATTTGATGATGATACGTAACATATATAAAGATTGAGACTGAACACGAATGTGGTCACTTCCATTTTAGACAAAAACCATTTGAAAAGTGACATTTTGTGGCATATTTGATATAATTTCAAATTTAAGATTGAATTTAAGCGTCTTTAACGACCAAATCAGTTCAAACATAGTCTTTTACATAAACTAATCGAATCGACTGAAAAAGACTCTTCAGTGTTTAAAAAATGTCAAAATCTTTCATCAGATGTGCTTCAAGTGTTAGGCCAAAATAAGCTCTTACCGGACCTTCTCCTTTAAATAATTCAACTTTTTTTTATTTTTTGAAATATAATTGAAAGAAATCTTTCAAAATAAATGTACATTCGTATAGAATGCACATACGATTTGACTACAATGAAAATGAAATACAACGCAACGATGATAAGCTTAATTGGTTCGACATTTTTCAAATGTTTACTAAGACCACTGCATTGACTGGATTAGTTTTTCAGAACGGAGTTTTGAAAGATAATTTTGAGAAAGTTTTCCACAGATTTAACGTGTATTCCATACAAATGTTCAAAGGTTTTAGGATTTCCATTCAATAATGTTTTAGAAAATATCAGTTAAATAAGAAAAAAAATCGATTTTTTGTTGAGTTCAACGTGTCCAAGTTTTATATTTATTTGAAGCGTTCAATACATTTTTGGTATACAATCTTGTACATGTTATGAGTGGAAGTCAGAAATTTTACCGTTCATTTTACATTACACAAGCAAGACAGCTCTATTTATCAAACGTAGAAAATTTTGGGTCACTCGTCAAGTTTCTGGCTAGAACAATCTACCTTTCATTGAATGCTGAAAGATAGTGATATATGTCAAATATATTGTTTTGAGAATCTGTTTTACATGTATTGTTGAAATGATAAGCATATACTGATACTCGATTTACACGATTTCCTTCTCAATGCAGGAACAAGTGTGTTTTTCTTAGAGTTTATCGCTTAAATAGCTAATGTTCATAATCGGCGGTATATTTTAAGCCTTGAAAAAGTCAAATTATTATATATATGTACACTTTTGATAATATTACAGATATCACACTGCACTATTAAGGTATTTTAATATTAATTTTTAAAATGTTTACTGTCATTGCTGTTTTTTTCAAAGAAATAGTTTAACTACTGTATTGACTTTTTTAGTTTTAAAATTTTGTGATTAGTTTAGTTTACTTTATCACTGTGTATCATCGCCACCGGAAATTGGGTACTAACGAAGCGGAGAGAAATGGAAATAAAAGTAAACAAGGTAAGAATTCATTCAATTTAAAACATTTCTACTGATTTGACGAGGGTATCGCTTAAGAAATGATTTTCTGATATATAATTCTTTAAATTATTAGGCCGGTAAGTACAAAATTAAGACAATATTCTGTGTTATACTACAAAACTTGCCACTTACTTCCGGAAAATTTCGAGGTCGAACGTCAAGATATTCAACTGCTTTTCATTATTTTTTCAGACACTTTTTTAGATTATTATAGTGAAGCATCAAATTTACTGAAATTTGTTGTCAAAAAGATGTTTTTTTAAAGAATATGGACTAAAACATTGTTTGTTTATTGTACGGCGAATTGCAAAACGTTGTACGGCGAATTGCAAAATAACAACATTTTTGTCTGTACGGCGTCTTACAATATATTGTAATTTAAAGATGAAATTAATCACTGTTTAGATAATATCAAGTGACGATATTTTGTCCATATCAAAAGCTTTAACGGCTTACAAATATACAAAATAAACTACATATCAAATATTACAAAATATATGCCGTTAATTTCGTTCAGAAGTCGTCGTTGTGTACCTCTATCAACGACTTTGTGTTTTTAAAGATAAAAAGTTTTTTTTTCAACCATATTGTCCTAAATACATTCATATATCGTAAGAGTACTAACGACTGTTGTCTTATTTGTTGTCAGGGTGAAATTTTGTAAGTTCAATAAAAAGAAACGACCATTTATCTTTTGTTGGTGCTGTGTTTTTGTTTTTGTTTTTGTTTTTTTTTATAATATAAACAGTGAAGATGTAGTACATGATTATATGATTGCAAATAAGATAACTATCCACCAGGGTCAAATAAAGTGTATGTTAGCAATTAAATGCTATCGTACGGCCTTCAACAACGAAAACTCGTACCTTATAGTTGGCTATGAAAAGCCCCGATATGAACAATGTGGAAGGATTCAACAAGAAAACTAACGGCCTAACTCATAACAAAACAATTTACGAAAAACAACAAATATTATAGAGATGAACCAACAACAATCACCGAACTATAGGCTCGTGACTTCGGACAGACACATAAAGAATGTGATGGGTTAAATACATTGTTTATTTTTTTTTATTTCTGAAATGAATAATTTGTTACAAGAAAAGTTAAGAAAATACTTTGTTTTCATTGAAAATTAGGAGAATAATTCATGAATTGTGTTTCGATTTAATTTTCTTGTTTCTTATTGAAAATAAGATTGTATTTTTATTTAGTTTAAGTAAATTCAATCAATCTTTTTATTTACAGGAAAAATAATAAAAGACTGTTGCTAAGGCTGTTTGGCCTAAACCTAAAGGAGTAGATGGAGGGGTAGTGAGAAGGAGTGTATTCGTCCGAATTCTCATTGTAGTACATTTTCATGATTACTATGTATAATATTTCTCAGTAAATTTAAATGTGATATTGTGCCAATTAAAATTACATAATTAATACAAGTAAGACTTGCATTTGCTTTAAAAGATATAACAGCACGTGATTATTTGTTTTCAAACACACCTTCTCTGTTTTGAAACTTATAAAGGTATGGATCTCGGCCTATCTGTTTGGTTGAATATACATGTGAATTCATAGTGTTTCAAAATCAACAGTTAGCCCTATTTTTGTGTGTGTGTGTGTAAATAATTTAATCTTTAGAAAGATGCTAAAATGAAAATCATTTTTCTTAATAAGAAGAAAAAAGTGCAACTAAAGCACGCCTGAATGTAAAAATGTGTATCAGACTTATTCTTTCACGATAAGAATTTACCGATTTTGGTATTTTAACAAAACTTTTTACGAGGGCAAATAAATAAATGAACGCTATCAAATCAACATTTCAATTTTCGTAGATTTTTCCAAAAGAATTTATGAGTATGCACCATCAGGATTCAAAAATATTTCAACCTGTCCTTATTTGATTATATTTCTTTAACTTACAAGTCGAAGATGCTAGCTTTTGTATATTGTATTAATAAGTATATAAAATTAAAATGACAACCAAAAAAATTCATACAAAGTCATCTTTATTCTCAAGTAGAAAGTTTATATAAATAGTTTATGCTGTAGCCACAGCCGGATTTGTATCCCTTTTATCGGATTCTTCTTTCATTCTGTCCAAAAATGATTAATATAAGGTTAATATTTTTTTCAAATTCTAACAGTGTTAGCCACCGAACTTGTTCATTTCTCACTAGAGAAGAAGTTGAGGTTTTTTTTTGAAAATTAATGTTCTTTACTTTAATATATTGGCTATATCTGCCTTTAACAAATTAGACAATAACATTAATTGAATAAGGAGACGTGGAATGATTTTCAATGAGAGGACTATCCAACAAAGTCAAAATGAAATGGATTTTACCAACTATTGGTCACTATTCACTTCACAATGGACAAAACCCATACCGTATCAAAATTGCATGATTTATGAAAAAATCATAACCAAATATGTCAGACAGCAACCTATGACAGCCGCTATATTACATGTTCGTGACCAGGGACAGACACACATATAATGTGGCGGGGTTAAACATGTTTGTGAGCACTCAAACCTCCCTTAACATGGTGCCGTGGTGTAGCAATACAACATTGTTTTTTTTTCGGCAGAGAATGATACGTTATAGATAATCATATAAACTGTGTTATGATTCTAATACTACCGGTATATCGTGTTAACTGATCCTTGTTTTGCAAAATATTATAAGTGAATGGGATATATGGGATCCTTGCAAGTTCTACATACCCGTCAGACAAAATCTAAGTGGCCTTGACCTATTGTCATGGATGTGCTATAGTTGTCAATAGGACAAGTCTCAATCTGCGACCAAAATGACGTAGAAGTTAAACAACAACTATATAAAGATGTCAGAACACCAATTCAAAATCCCTATCTATTTGATCATTCACGGTATTCAACTATGAGCAAAACCTATAATGTAAAGTATGCTGTAAAAGTCATTTCAAAGGAGAAAACTAACAACATGATTTATACCAAAACAATAAACGAAAACCATATACAATATATACCTACAAATGTTTTTCAGAGTTATAAGCAATCGGTCAGCTATCTTTGTTGTAAGGAAAGATTGTAATATTTACATATCTTTCAGGCAACTTTCATCTGACCGTGACCTTGTTTTCATGGTTCATTGGTCAATGTTTTATTTCCGTGTTTAGTCTGTTTCAAAGATACAATCAGCAGCAGTTCAACAATGTGTTGTATGGAATGATATCAAGATGTAAATGTTGGTGTTGCAAGTTTCATCTTACCGTGACCTCTTTTTCATGGTTCATCGGACAATTTTAATTTTCGAGGTTTTCCTCTGTTTCTAGAATACTACAAGCAATAAGTCAACTATTTTTGGTGTATGGAATGATTGTAAGGTGAACATATCTGTCCGCCGGTTTTCATCTGATCTTGGCCAATTTTACATTCTTACATGCACGGATCAGTGGTGATGTTAAGTGTAAATGATACTAGTACTTGTAGTTAAACCTTAACCAGTATCTTAAAGACTTTCAACAGTCTCAATCTGCGACCAAAATGACGTAGAAGTTAAACAACAACTATATAAAGATGTCAGAACATCATTTATAAAAGAGCATAAATCAAGAACGGTAAAAGTGACGCTACCCAATTTCTAACTTCATTTGTGTTTTGTGGTGATAAGCATTGCGTTTAAGTTTTAAAATATTTGGTTAAGGCATACTAAAGTAAGAGAACGGAAACCATTTTTGGGACTTTCTGGACGGACGGGACAGACGGGTCGGACAGACATGGGTAACACTTAACGCTACGTCAGGGGCATAAAAACAGGTCAGTAAAACAGTGACATGCCTTTCCGAAAGTTACAACATTTGCCAGCTTTTGTATATGCCATATTCATATTGTATACATCGGGTATGTAAAAGATGTAGTAGGAATGTGTTTAAGCCTTATATTGTGTATACATCTTAAATGTTGTCAAGCGAATTGTATTTTTATCAAATATCATAACTAGATATTTGAACTTAATACTTTATTTTCTTTAAACGGACGGAAAATAATACTTTAAAATTAAAAAGTTGCCATACAGTTGAAAACAAGTTGCCGTACAGTAAATTTGTCAACACGAGCAAGTTGCCGTACCCTAGACTTTATTTTTTATGGTCTATATTCTTTAAAAAAACATCTCTTTGACAACAAATTTCAGTAAATTTGACGCCACAATATAATAAACTATAAACGTGTCTGGAAAAATAATGAAAAACAGTTGAATATCTTGCCAATGGGGCGACAGAGGACGTTCGACCTCGAAATTTTCCGGTACTAAGTGGCAAGTTTTGTAGTATAACACAAAATCTTGTCTTAGTTTTGTACTTATCGGTCTAATAATTTAAAGAATTATATGTCAGAAAATCATTTCTTAAGCGATACCCTCGTCAAATCAGTAGAAATGCTTTAAATTGAATGAATTCTTACCTTTTTTACTTTTTTTTCTATTTCTCTCCGCTTCGTTAGTACCCAATTTCTGGTGGCGATGATACACAGTGTTTATATATTGTATAGTTTGTATAACGCAAACACTAATACCCGCTGGTGTTTGCCCCAATGTAAAGGGGTAGTTTTTCAATAAATAAATTATTAAGATATGAATACAGTTAACTCTCCACTTACAGAATGCCTGGTCAAAATGCTCACGTTGGTACTGAAGAACAGCAACTACGCTTTCGATAAAGATCACTACCTATAAATTAATGGAACCGCTGGGTACCGAAATGAGAAAACAAATCCTTCGAACTTTCGATCGAAAAACCGTTTTCCTGTTTTTGATTTATAGACGATGTGGATATGAAATGGAATAAAATTGATGAGGATTTAGATATATTCAACACTCGTGTCAACAACATACATCAGAGTATCAAATTTACTCGTAAGGGATCTAAATACGAAATCCCTTCCTCAATACTTCCAGGTCTGATATATTCACAGAACTATATTCTAAGCCTACTGATACTCACCAATACCCGTCCCTACTAATCTGCCATCCTGCTGACTGTACTAAGGGCATGATTCCGTACAGTCGGGCACTCAGAGTAAAGCGAATATGTTCCAACAAAGAAACCACTGAGTCAACTCGAAACCCACATGAAGAGACGGGGCTAAAAACTATTTATTCAAAAGTTTTCAGAAAGCAGAGATTATCCCAAGGAGCAAAATGCTAGAAAACAAAAGAAAATAATAACAAAAAGGACCGTGTTTTAACTTTCCACTCTTCTGTAAAACAAACAGCTTCGGTGTTATTCATCAGCATTGAAAATAAGTTGAAGATAATCCAAGACTATATATCCAAGATCGTTCTATAGACTAAAGAACTAAATGTGTTTGATTAAAATGACATCAACAGGAATAACTATATATAATAGTAGATTTCGTTGATAGAGGGTTGCTCAATTATTTTATAAATATAAACACGAACTTCCTTTGACATTTTTGGATATGTAAAAGTACACAGCCATGTCAATATAGGTTTGAGTTTTGTGTTGTTTAGTTAGGTGCAAGATTTCACATTAAATCAGTATGTTTAAAATTAGTTTGTTCGAGTCAGCTAATTTTACACATAAACACCTATTGCATTGCATTTGATAATTGACACTGAAAATTATGACAATGCCATGACAGAAAAAAAGGGCCAAAAGAAAATGCAAGCTCTGGAATATTGTATCAACTGGGAAATATATACTCAATATGCAGGCACTGCTGGAATGTTGCTACAAAGAAATGGAAAGTTCACAATTGGGAAGCTGAACTCATCTCTTTTGTCTTCAAGTTTTGTTCTCAACCGACACTCATGGTCAATTCTAGATGTAAGTCAAGATACGAGAAGACTTAACTGTATATGTTGTATCCTTTATTTCAAGTTCGATTTGATAGTCACCAAACTTTGACCCCAAGGGTGACTGGGGAATAGAAATATGGTCACTTTAGGTTTTCTTCAGACCGGCAGAAAAAAACCCTTGCTAAAGTGGGGCGTCCGTTTGGCTGTGCGGGATGTACAAGTACGTAGCCATGACGATCAGAATGGGAACGTTAAATCCGATGCCTCGTGTAGCCACGCTTATGTGCATGTTAAGAACCAGTGTAACAACTCTTTGAGGGGTCCGCAGGTTGCCAATTGCAAGGCTAAATTTCTGCCCATATCCAATATACTCTCATTTCTCAGTGGCAGTCTAAATTTCACCGACCTTCATCCCGGACGGCCTCTATTACAGGACCTACCTATTTTATTTATTGTTAATTTGTCGTCGTCCTGAACATGCATTCAATATTTGCCACTGGACGTTAAGCTACCAACAATCAATCAATCACAAAACTTTAAATTTACTGCTTTAAAAAGTTCTGTACCATGAGATAATATACTTGATTTGTAATCATTTCAGTCCAAAATTGCGATATGGGCCATTATTGGTAATTTGTTCTTGCACTGAATATGCATGAAATATTTGCCACTTGACGTTAAACAAACAACAATCAATCAACCCATTTTTCAACAACTTTTTAGAAAAAAGGAATTGGTTATACCGTGCTTAAACTGATTGTTTTACATGGCTAAAACGTACAAATATATCATTGACCTTATCTTAATGTGTCTACCCTATATATGAAATGCATTGATTTTTGGTGTATGCATATACATTGCACAGAATTTTAGTGAATATTAGTATACAATGGTAAGCTGCAAATGACGATACTGGTCATATGCATGATGGAAGTATCTTACTGGTCGCTTTAGTCATTACAATCAATCATATTAATACCGGTCGTTGTCATGAAAAGGTTGTTCCATATAAAGATCTGTTATATCATGGAAGTAATATTGAAAGGAATAACAACGTCGGTCGTTATTTCAAAGGTTTCATCTGCGTTACCGCCCATTTTTCGATAACTCGTTCATTGGTTTAATATATGGCATGGTAATTGACTCTCGGCATGTGATAGATCAAATCACTGACACTGTTCGGTCATTTTCGTGTTCCCGGGAAATTACGAATAGACCGGTTGTTGTCGTTTGTTGTTGTATATACGTACGAAGTAACCCGAATAGTTCACTCGTTACATTCCGCTGCTGTCCCCTACCGAATAGAGTCAGTCGTTCAATGTTGGTTTTAGTCTATTTTTCCTATTTATGTCTTTTTCGATCTTAATAGTTTAGGCCGACAGTTATCACATATGGAATTTAAGAAAAAAGGTGGATCATTTTCAATTTTAATATTTAAAACCAATTAATTAAGAAGCCATTTCTGAAAGTTAAGAAGATGATTGAACAAAAAATATGTTTCGATCCCCTTTTATCAAATACGAATAATCCAAGTCTTTCGTGTATACCAGGCAATTTAAATATTCACAATTTTAGACGTTTCTATTCTTTAATTTGTACATAAACTAATTCATATAAAATAAATTTGCGGTCAGACAGATAGCGTCAAGCTCATTTTGTTTGGTTGATTTTCTTTTTGCTGTAACGTGCTACATTAATATTAGTATTCAATTGTAAACACTTTTTAAAAATAGATATAAATTTAACATGTTTACAAACTTATCATCCCGATTTTAATTGTTAATAGCACGTTACAGCAAAAAGAAAATCAACCAAACAAAATGAGTCTGACGCTATCTGTCTAACCGCAAATTTATTTTATATGAATTAGTTTATGTACAAATTAAAGAATAGAAACGTCTAAAATTGTGAATATTTAAATTGCCTGGTATACACGAAAGACTTGGATTATTCGTATTTGATAAAAGGGGATCGAAACATATTTTTTGTTCAATCATCTTCTTAACTTTCAGAAATGGCTTTAATTAATTGGTTTTAAATATTAAAATTGAAAATGATCCACCTTTTTCTTAAATTCCATGTGATAACTGTCGGCCTAAACTATTAAGATCGAAAAGACATAAATAGGAAAAGTAGACTAAAACCAACATTGAACGACTGACTCTATTCGGTAGGGTACAGCAGCGGAATGTAACGAGTGAACTATTCGGGTTACTTCGCATGTTTAATACTATTGACCTGTCAGTGTCAGCGCTTATATTATATGAACATCCCATCCCCTCAAAAAAAAAAAAAAAAAAAAAAAAAAAAAAAATTCACTTATAACTTGATAATAACAGATTATTATTCTCATGCAACATAGTTATTCTAATTGTACATGTACTCGTAGAAAAAAAAAAAGACATATAGTGACATATTTTGTTGTTATTTTCTGTACCAATATATAAGAACAAAAATAAATTACGGTCTTTTTACATAAGTTTATATTTCTATCAAAGGCTGGAAATCATATAAAACACATTATTTCTGACTCCAATTATCATAACGTAATAACACATATTTAAGTCTTTACATACATACATGTATACATATTATCTATAGGATGCACACTAACCACTGTTCAATTGTGATGTGCATCCAGTTGTGTTACACATTTATTTTACAGTTTAATATGAGTTATCTTTCTTGTATCATAGAATTAATTGTTGAAACGGTTCCCATTTTTTCCCTATTTTTTCACCTATTGCAGGAGAACTGTGAAAGGTGGAAGATAGCTTTTCAATAATGTAATAATTTTTCAATTTCTTTAATGCAATCTTAACACAAGGTAACAGTGAGCTCAATCTACAAGAATAAATATAGTACTTCATGAGAACAGTGAAAAATTTCCAGAGATATCTATAATATCTGATCCCAAGAGGATGTTTTGTTTTGATATCAGAAGCTCATAATTGCAATCTGAATGTAACATATCAATTAGTTGGGGCCAAAAATTTTTGACAATGTAACATTCCCAAAAAATATGTTCTATTGTCTCTTTCGTTTCATTGGTGTGTTTCTTTAAGTTTACACTTATACAACAGATCATTTGTGCTTAAAATTCTGTGCAGAATTTTGTATTGAAAAATGATCAGTTTATTAATTAAAGAACACTTGAAAGGATGCATGTAGAAAAGATCCGGGTGATCTATTTCCAAAAATGCAAAATTTCTTTCCATTTATTTTGTGATTTTATGGGGTTTCCATGATAAGTAGACAAAAATAATTTATAAAAATATTGGCATGATTTCTGATTTGTTTTCAAATATTCTCAATTATCGCAAGTAATGTTGATTTTCTTTTCACAGTTTTAGATGTGGTCCTTCCAACTACTTGGGATCATATGATATATACCATAGAATTGAAGAAAGTTTTTTTTAATGTCATATGTTTCTTTAAATTGATTAAAAGAGAGATATTCATTGTTCTCATTCAGTAAATCATTGACAAAAAATATTCCTGCTTCACACCATTTTTCATAAAAAATAGTTTTATTCTCAATTTTTAAAAGTGTATTTAACCAAATAGGCTGGCCCATAAAGTCATTTTGGTCATGGGAAGCATTCCTCAGTTTAGCCCAATTTAGAAGGATGTCCTTCCAAAATCTATTAAAATATACTGAAATTCGTTTAATACTATCCGTATTCATCATCCATATTTTATCTGCACCATATTTTCTATATTTATCATTGAAAAGAATTTTCCAAGGAGAAAGATTGAAAGGGTCCAATAATTTATTGATCCGTGTCATTTTCAGTGCATAACAGAAGGATTCAATATGAGGCATCTTTAGTCCACCAGTATCATATGATCCAATTAGAACATTTCTTTTGATTTTATATGATTTACCATTCCATAGAAACTTTAAAATAATATTTTCAATTTTCTTAAAATTTTCAAAAGAAGGATTTGGCAATATTGTTAATAACTGAATGAGAATTGGCAATGCTAAAGACTTTATGACTGTAATTTTTCCTAAGTATGAAAGGTCTTGGTAAATCCAAGTATTTAATAATGCCTTTATCTTTCCAATTTTCTCTTTAAAATTATAGGCAGTCTTGTCGACAGCAAAAAGATCATAGTTTATATCTAAACGTTTAAATTTCCCTGTCTGATTCCAGTTTAATCTTTCTCCTTGGTGAAATATTTCCTTTGAATGTACTTTTGACCAAATCCATATGGCTTCTGTTTTTTCTAAGAACAATATTTAACTTTAGTATTTGAAACCTCTGAAATCAAGAAAGCAAACAAAATCGAATTTGATTTAAAATAGAGATCGGAACCTATCTATACGTAGAAATAAAGAGATGTGGTAGGATTACCAATGAGACAACTATCCATCACAAACTAAAGTAACGAGAATGTAATCTCTATGACAAGTATTTGGAATTTTTACGAAGTTAGAAATGAGGGATACGAGATTTTCTCTAAGGAATTAGTTTTTTCCAATCGAAATTAAAACCAAACATGAAGATACATACAAAGTACAACCATACAATAACATACCATATCTTCTTTTTTTATAAGGCATATCATTTATGTTTCACATTTATAACTATTTATGTAGAAGTTTTTTTAACACAAATCAAATTGAAACCCCAATTGCAAAGGGTTGACTGGGGTATTCAAAATCCCTTGGTCTTCCTCTGACCGGCAGAAAAACCTTGGCTGAAGCGGGGCGTCGTTTGGTTGTGTCGCGTCCGGTCAGAATATGGACGTTAAATCCGAGTGGCATTCTCTTTGCATGTTAAGAACCCTCACGACAACTTTTCTGAGGTGCCCATAGGTGGCCTGTTGTAAGGCTTCTTTCTTTTCAATATCAAAAATATACCCACGTTTTCAGTATTGTTAAAAACTTCCAGCTTTCCATCCCAGTCGACCCCCTATTGCAGGACCTACCTATTGTATTTATTGTTAATGTGTTCTTGTCCAGAAAATGCATGAAGTATTTGCCACTGGACTTTAAGCAAACAACAATCAATCAATCAATCAATTAAAATAAATCAACATTAAGAGAAATGCTATAGTATTATCAGAATGATGCGGAACTACTTGTACATTTTGGAAAGTACCTTGTACCTTGAACATAACTAAGGATTAAGGATAACATTAGTTTTGTTTTCATGCTCGCCTGATTTTCGTTAATATGATTGTCTATCTATTACCGTGTGTAAATTCCCTCACTCTTTTTTTACTTTTGTCTTTGTTTCTCTCAGATTTGTATGTGTGTTTATTTGTCGTTATTGTTTTCTTTCTTTAACTATTATAAATAATTAAGGTTGATTTGTTATTTTTGCACATGCGTGTCGTTGATCATCTAATAAAACGAAATGCGTACTTTTTAGCTGTAAGATATAACAAATATATTATTTCGCCTACAATAAATACTATATATCTTTCATGGTTATCATTTCTGACAGTAAGGTTGTACAATGTCTTGTAAAACAGCAGAAATCTGATGGTAGCCAGAATTTATGTCAGAGGCAACCTTGAGGTTACAAGAGCGCAATTATTCGTAATGCATTTTCCATAGGGTACCACTGGTGTTCCGTATTTTTTCTCGAAGACTACACAAACTAGGGAAAACGGGTAGCAGTTCCTGTTACTAGAAATGCCAGTGTTGCATTACAACCAAAAATATATAGGGTCATGCGGCTCAAATTGACTTAAAATGCAGTTGAAAAGATCGTCTATTTTTTCGCTTAATGAAAAGGCATATTTTAATGGCTCCGACGTGCAGAAATGGAAGATATTTTCTATACTTCGTAAAATGTGAATATGATTTTCTGCAATTTTTAAACCTAATTGGATAAGCTTTCGATTAAATGTAATTCCAATCCTGTATCATCCAATCAGAAGCCGTATAGGATTCTATTCTGAGTACCATCTTGGGGTAAAAACTTGCCGGTAAAATGTAAACAAATAATTGCGACCTTGTAACCTATACGGTACTGAAAAAATTCCGAAAATTAAGCGCCCGGGCCAAAAGAAGCGCTAGCGTCTATGTAGATAATATCACATCTTCAAAACATTATCTGATCACTCTCTGAATTTGAGAATTAGTTTTGGCCGCAGATCAGGCCAAAATTGGAACTGATTTTTCACCAAATACGGTACTGTTCAAAAAGACATGAAGATAATGTTTATTTACTTGCCTAATTTTTCAAAGGTCATCCAGCACTGATCATATTGTCAACAAAACCGTTCTGATACGGAAAAGCTACATCGAATTTTGAAGAATTGCTTTAAATGAAACCATTTCTTGAAAAAACACGTTTTTGAAACAGACTATAGTTTTTCCAAATTTTGAAAATATGATAATATTACTACTTTGGCAAGAGAAACTATTCTTGGACTACAATATTCAATGCCAAGATTATTTTTTCTACTTTGCAATTTAACTAAATCGTTGGTGTTTGCTTAGGGACCCTTTTGGCCAATTTTCACCAAATTAGCTTTTTGCTAGAATAGCAACTGAGTCACGGTCATTATGATTAAAAACCAAAATTTATCTTCAAATTTAAGATAAATACATGCTTTTCCCAATAAAAACAGTAGATATCTCAAAACGTTCTATTCTCTTCAAACTTTGTCGACATTCGAGCCCACCCTAGATTTAGATATAGAAATAAATACAAATAGGAAACAGACTATAGCTTGAATTCACGTTGATGAAAAGTCCATTTGACCCCATTTCTTACTGTTTCACATTTTTCCGAGCAAAATGACTATTTTTGATATTTTCAAAGCCTTATTAAAAAAAATGTCATTTTTCTATAGGTTACAAGAGCGCAATTATTCGTAATGCATTTTCCATAGGGTACCACTGGTGTTCCGTATTTTTTCTCGAAGACTACACAAACTAGGGAAAACGGGTAGCAGTTCCTGTTACTAGAAATGCCAGTGTTGCATTACAACCAAAAAATATATAGGGTCATGCGGCTCAAATTGACTTAAAATGCAGTTGAAAAGATCGTCTATTTTTTCGCTTAATGAAAAAGGCATATTTTAATGGCTCCGACGTGCAGAAATGGAAGATATTTTCTATACTTCGTAAAATGTGAATATGATTTTCTGCAATTTTAAACCTAATTGGATAAGCTTTCGATTAAATGTAATTCCAATCCTGTATCATCCAATCAGAAGCCGTATAGGATTCTATTCTGAGTACCATCTTGGGGTAAAAACTTGCCGGTAAAATGTAAACAAATAATTGCGACCTTGTAACCTATACGGTACTGAAAAAATTCCGAAAATTAAGCGCCCGGGCCAAAAGAAGCGCTAGCGTCTATGTAGATAATATCACATCTTCAAAACATTATCTGATCACTCTCTGAATTTGGAGAATTAGTTTTGCCCGCAGATCAGGCCAAAATTGGAACTGATTTTTTCACCAAATACGGTACTGTTCAAAAGACATGAAGATAATGTTTATTTACTTGCCTAATTTTTCAAAGGTCATCCAGCACTGATCATATTGTCAACAAAACCGTTCTGATACGGAAAAGCTACATCGAATTTTGAAGAATTGCTTTAAATGAAACCATTTCTTGAAAAACACGTTTTGAAACAGACTATAGTTTTTCCAAATTTTGAAAATATGATAATATTACTACTTTGGCAAGAGAAACTATTCTTGGACTACAATATTCAATGCCAAGATTATTTTTCTACTTTGCAATTTAACTAAATCGTTGGTGTTTGCTTAGGGACCCTTTTGGCCAATTTTCACCAAATTAGCTTTTTGCTAGAATAGCAACTGAGTCACGGTCATTATGATTAAAACCAAAATTTATCTTCAAATTTAAGATAAATACATGCTTTTCCCAATAAAACAGTAGATATCTCAAAACGTTCTATTCTCTTCAAACTTTGTCGACATTCGAGCCCACCCTAGATTTAGATATAGAAATAAATACAAATAGGAAACAGACTATAGCTTGAATTCACGTTGATGAAAAGTCCATTTGACCCCATTTCTTACTGTTTTACATTTTTCCGAGCAAAATGACTATTTTGATATTTTTCAAAGCCTTATTAAAAAAAATGTCATTTTCTATAGGTTACAAGAGCGCAATTATTCGTAATGCATTTTCCATAGGGTACCACTGGTGTTCCGTATTTTTTCTCGAAGACTACACAAACTAGGGAAAACGGGTAGCAGTTCCTGTTACTAGAAATGCCAGTGTTGCATTACAACCAAAAAATATATAGGGTCATGCGGCTCAAATTGACTTAAAATGCAGTTGAAAAGATCGTCTATTTTTTCGCTTAATGAAAAGGCATATTTTTAATGGCTCCGACGTGCAGAAATGGAAGATATTTTCTATACTTCGTAAAATGTGAATATGATTTTCTGCAATTTTTAAACCTAATTGGATAAGCTTTCGATTAAATGTAATTCCAATCCTGTATCATCCAATCAGAAGCCGTATAGGATTCTATTCTGAGTACCATCTTGGGGTAAAAACTTGCCGGTAAAATGTAAACAAATAATTGCGACCTTGTAACCTATACGGTACTGAAAAAATTCCGAAAATTAAGCGCCCGGGCCAAAAGAAGCGCTAGCGTCTATGTAGATAATATCACATCTTCAAAACATTATCTGATCACTCTCTGAATTTGGAGAATTAGTTTTTGCCCGCAGATCAGGCCAAAAATTGGAACTGATTTTTTCACCAAATACGGTACTGTTCAAAAAGACATGAAGATAATGTTTATTTACTTGCCTAATTTTTCAAAGGTCATCCAGCACTGATCATATTGTCAACAAAACCGTTCTGATACGGAAAAGCTACATCGAATTTTGAAGAATTGCTTTAAATGAAACCATTTCTTGAAAAAACACGTTTTTGAAACAGACTATAGTTTTTCCAAATTTTGAAAATATGATAATATTACTACTTTGGCAAGAGAAACTATTCTTGGACTACAATATTCAATGCCAAGATTATTTTTTCTACTTTGCAATTTAACTAAATCGTTGGTGTTTGCTTAGGGACCCTTTTGGCCAATTTTCACCAAATTAGCTTTTTGCTAGAATAGCAACTGAGTCACGGTCATTATGATTAAAACCAAAATTTATCTTCAAATTTAAGATAAATACATGCTTTTCCCAATAAAACAGTAGATATCTCAAAAACGTTCTATTCTCTTCAAACTTTGTCGACATTCGAGCCCACCCTAGATTTAGATATAGAAATAAATACAAATAGGAAACAGACTATAGCTTGAATTCACGTTGATGAAAAGTTCATTTGACCCCATTTCTTACTGTTTCACATTTTTCCGAGCAAAATGACTATTTTTGATATTTTTCAAAGCCTTATTAAAAAAAAATGTCATTTTTCTATACGGTAATGAAAAAAATTCCGAAAATTAAGCGCCCGGGCCAAAAGAAGCGCTAGCGTCTATGTAGATAATATCACATCTTCAAAACATTATCTGATCACTCTCTGAATTTGAGAATTAGTTTTTGGCCGCAGATCAGGCCAAAATTGGAACTGATTTTTCACCAAATACGGTACTGTTCAAAAAGACATGAAGATAATGTTTATTTACTTGCCTAATTTTTCAAAGGTCATCCAGCACTGATCATATTGTCAACAAAACCGTTCTGATACGGAAAAGCTACATCGAATTTTGAAGAATTGCTTTAAATGAAACCATTTCTTGAAAAAACACGTTTTTGAAACAGACTATAGTTTTTCCAAATTTTGAAAATATGATAATATTACTACTTTGGCAAGAGAAACTATTCTTGGACTACAATATTCAATGCCAAGATTATTTTTTCTACTTTGCAATTTAACTAAATCGTTGGTGTTTGCTTAGGGACCCTTTTGGCCAATTTTCACCAAATTAGCTTTTGCTAGAATAGCAACTGAGTCACGGTCATTATGATTAAAACCAAAATTTATCTTCAAATTTAAGATAAATACATGCTTTTCCCAATAAAACAGTAGATATCTCAAAAACGTTCTATTCTCTTCAAACTTTGTCGACATTCGAGCCCACCCTAGATTTAGATATAGAAATAAATACAAATAGGAAACAGACTATAGCTTGAATTCACGTTGATGAAAAGTCCATTTGACCCCATTTCTTACTGTTTCACATTTTTCCGAGCAAAATGACTATTTTGATATTTTCAAAGCCTTATTAAAAAAAATGTCATTTTCTATAGGTTACAAGAGCGCAATTATTCGTAATGCATTTTCCATAGGGTACCACTGGTGTTCCGTATTTTTTCTCGAAGACTACACAAACTAGGGAAAACGGGTAGCAGTTCCTGTTACTAGAAATGCCAGTGTTGCATTACAACCAAAAAATATATAGGGTCATGCGGCTCAAATTGACTTAAAATGCAGTTGAAAAGATCGTCTATTTTTTCGCTTAATGAAAAGGCATATTTTAATGGCTCCGACGTGCAGAAATGGAAGATATTTTCTATACTTCGTAAAATGTGAATATGATTTTCTGCAATTTTAAACCTAATTGGATAAGCTTTCGATTAAATGTAATTCCAATCCTGTATCATCCAATCAGAAGCCGTATAGGATTCTATTCTGAGTACCATCTTGGGGTAAAAACTTGCCGGTAAAATGTAAACAAATAATTGCGACCTTGTAACCTATACGGTACTGAAAAAATTCCGAAAATTAAGCGCCCGGGCCAAAAGAAGCGCTAGCGTCTATGTAGATAATATCACATCTTCAAAACATTATCTGATCACTCTCTGAATTTGGAGAATTAGTTTTGCCCGCAGATCAGGCCAAAATTGGAACTGATTTTTCACCAAATACGGTACTGTTCAAAAGACATGAAGATAATGTTTATTTACTTGCCTAATTTTTCAAAGGTCATCCAGCACTGATCATATTGTCAACAAAACCGTTCTGATACGGAAAAGCTACATCGAATTTTGAAGAATTGCTTTAAATGAAACCATTTCTTGAAAAACACGTTTTGAAACAGACTATAGTTTTTCCAAATTTTGAAAATATGATAATATTACTACTTTGGCAAGAGAAACTATTCTTGGACTACAATATTCAATGCCAAGATTATTTTTCTACTTTGCAATTTAACTAAATCGTTGGTGTTTGCTTAGGGACCCTTTTGGCCAATTTTCACCAAATTAGCTTTTGCTAGAATAGCAACTGAGTCACGGTCATTATGATTAAAACCAAAATTTATCTTCAAATTTAAGATAAATACATGCTTTTCCCAATAAAACAGTAGATATCTCAAAAACGTTCTATTCTCTTCAAACTTTGTCGACATTCGAGCCCACCCTAGATTTAGATATAGAAATAAATACAAATAGGAAACAGACTATAGCTTGAATTCACGTTGATGAAAAGTCCATTTGACCCCATTTCTTACTGTTTCACATTTTTCCGAGCAAAATGACTATTTTGATATTTTTCAAAGCCTTATTAAAAAAAATGTCATTTTCTATAGGTTACAAGAGCGCAATTATTCGTAATGCATTTTCCATAGGGTACCACTGGTGTTCCGTATTTTTTTCTCGAAGACTACACAAACTAGGGAAAACGGGTAGCAGTTCCTGTTACTAGAAATGCCAGTGTTGCATTACAACCAAAAAATATATAGGGTCATGCGGCTCAAATTGACTTAAAATGCAGTTGAAAAGATCGTCTATTTTTTCGCTTAATGAAAAAGGCATATTTTTAATGGCTCCGACGTGCAGAAATGGAAGATATTTTCTATACTTCGTAAAATGTGAATATGATTTTCTGCAATTTTAAACCTAATTGGATAAGCTTTCGATTAAATGTAATTCCAATCCTGTATCATCCAATCAGAAGCCGTATAGGATTCTATTCTGAGTACCATCTTGGGGTAAAAACTTGCCGGTAAAATGTAAACAAATAATTGCGACCTTGTAACCTATACGGTACTGAAAAAATTCCGAAAATTAAGCGCCCGGGCCAAAAGAAGCGCTAGCGTCTATGTAGATAATATCACATCTTCAAAACATTATCTGATCACTCTCTGAATTTGGAGAATTAGTTTTGCCCGCAGATCAGGCCAAAATTGGAACTGATTTTTCACCAAATACGGTACTGTTCAAAAGACATGAAGATAATGTTTATTTACTTGCCTAATTTTTCAAAGGTCATCCAGCACTGATCATATTGTCAACAAAACCGTTCTGATACGGAAAAGCTACATCGAATTTTGAAGAATTGCTTTAAATGAAACCATTTCTTGAAAAACACGTTTTTGAAACAGACTATAGTTTTCCAAATTTTGAAAATATGATAATATTACTACTTTGGCAAGAGAAACTATTCTTGGACTACAATATTCAATGCCAAGATTATTTTTCTACTTTGCAATTTAACTAAATCGTTGGTGTTTGCTTAGGGACCCTTTTGGCCAATTTTCACCAAATTAGCTTTTGCTAGAATAGCAACTGAGTCACGGTCATTATGATTAAAACCAAAATTTATCTTCAAATTTAAGATAATTACATGCTTTTCCCAATAAAAACAGTAGATATCTCAAAAACGTTCTATTCTCTTCAAACTTTGTCGACATTCGAGCCCACCCTAGATTTAGATATAGAAATAAATACAAATAGGAAACAGACTATAGCTTGAATTCACGTTGATGAAAAGTCCATTTGACCCCATTTCTTACTGTTTCACATTTTTTCCGAGCAAAATGACTATTTTTGATATTTTTCAAAGCCTTATTAAAAAAAAATGTCATTTTTCTATACGGTAATGAAAAAAATTCCGAAAATTAAGCGCCCGGGCCAAAAGAAGCGCTAGCGTCTATGTAGATAATATCACATCTTCAAAACATTATCTGATCACTCTCTGAA
Source organism: Mytilus coruscus (assembly GCA_017311375.1). Lineage (NCBI taxonomy): Eukaryota > Metazoa > Mollusca > Bivalvia > Mytilida > Mytilidae > Mytilus > Mytilus coruscus. The sequence goes on from CM029604.1 coordinate 83,119,288, forward strand.
TTTGAGAATTAGTTTTGCCCGCAGATCAGGCCAAAATTGGAACTGATTTTTTCACCAAATACGGTACTGTTCAAAAGACATGAAGATAATGTTTATTTACTTGCCTAATTTTTCAAAGGTCATCCAGCACTGATCATATTGTCAACAAAACCGTTCTGATACGGAAAAGCTACATCGAATTTTGAAGAATTGCTTTAAATGAAACCATTTCTTGAAAAAACACGTTTTTGAAACAGACTATAGTTTTTCCAAATTTTGAAAATATGATAATATTACTACTTTGGCAAGAGAAACTATTCTTGGACTACAATATTCAATGCCAAGATTATTTTTCTACTTTGCAATTTAACTAAATCGTTGGTGTTTGCTTAGGGACCCTTTTGGCCAATTTTCACCAAATTAGCTTTTTGCTAGAATAGCAACTGAGTCACGGTCATTATGATTAAAAACCAAAATTTATCTTCAAATTTAAGATAAATACATGCTTTTCCCAATAAAAACAGTAGATATCTCAAAACGTTCTATTCTCTTCAAACTTTGTCGACATTCGAGCCCACCCTAGATTTAGATATAGAAATAAATACAAATAGGAAACAGACTATAGCTTGAATTCACGTTGATGAAAAGTCCATTTGACCCCATTTCTTACTGTTTCACATTTTTCCGAGCAAAATGACTATTTTGATATTTTCAAAGCCTTATTAAAAAAAAATGTCATTTTTCTATAGGTTACAAGAGCGCAATTATTCGTAATGCATTTTCCATAGGGTACCACTGGTGTTCCGTATTTTTTTTCTCGAAGACTACACAAACTAGGGAAAAACGGGTAGCAGTTCCTGTTACTAGAAATGCCAGTGTTGCATTACAACCAAAAAAATATATAGGGTCATGCGGCTCAAATTGACTTAAAATGCAGTTGAAAAAGATCGTCTATTTTTTCGCTTAATGAAAAGGCATATTTTTAATGGCTCCGACGTGCAGAAATGGAAGATATTTTCTATACTTCGTAAAATGTGAATATGATTTTCTGCAATTTTTAAACCTAATTGGATAAGCTTTCGATTAAATGTAATTCCAATCCTGTATCATCCAATCAGAAGCCGTATAGGATTCTATTCTGAGTACCATCTTGGGGTAAAATGTAAACAAATAATTGCGACCTTGTAACCTATACGGTAATGAAAAAAATTCCGAAAATTAAGCGCCCGGGCCAAAAGAAGCGCTAGCGTCTATGTAGATAATATCACATCTTCAAAACATTATCTGATCACTCTCTGAATTTGGAGAATTAGTTTTGCCCGCAGATCAGGCCAAAATTGGAACTGATTTTTCACCAAATACGGTACTGTTCAAAAGACATGAAGATAATGTTTATTTACTTGCCTAATTTTTCAAAGGTCATCCAGCACTGATCATATTGTCAACAAAACCGTTCTGATACGGAAAAGCTACATCGAATTTTGAAGAATTGCTTTAAATGAAACCATTTCTTGAAAAAACACGTTTTGAAACAGACTATAGTTTTTCCAAATTTTGAAAATATGATAATATTACTACTTTGGCAAGAGAAACTATTCTTGGACTACAATATTCAATGCCAAGATTATTTTTCTACTTTGCAATTTAACTAAATCGTTGGTGTTTGCTTAGGGACCCTTTTGGCCAATTTTCACCAAATTAGCTTTTGCTAGAATAGCAACTGAGTCACGGTCATTATGATTAAAACCAAAATTTATCTTCAAATTTAAGATAAATACATGCTTTTCCCAATAAAAACAGTAGATATCTCAAAACGTTCTATTCTCTTCAAACTTTGTCGACATTCGAGCCCACCCTAGATTTAGATATAGAAATAAATACAAATAGGAAACAGACTATAGCTTGAATTCACGTTGATGAAAAGTCCATTTGACCCCATTTCTTACTGTTTCACATTTTTCCGAGCAAAATGACTATTTTGATATTTTCAAAGCCTTATTAAAAAAATGTCATTTTCTATAGGTTACAAGAGCGCAATTATTCGTAATGCATTTTCCATAGGGTACCACTGGTGTTCCGTATTTTTTCTCGAAGACTACACAAACTAGGGAAAACGGGTAGCAGTTCCTGTTACTAGAAATGCCAGTGTTGCATTACAACCAAAAAATATATAGGGTCATGCGGCTCAAATTGACTTAAAATGCAGTTGAAAAAGATCGTCTATTTTTTCGCTTAATGAAAAGGCATATTTTTAATGGCTCCGACGTGCAGAAATGGAAGATATTTTCTATACTTCGTAAAATGTGAATATGATTTTCTGCAATTTTAAACCTAATTGGATAAGCTTTCGATTAAATGTAATTTCAATCCTGTATCATCCAATCAGAAGCCGTATAGGATTCTATTCTGAGTACCATCTTGGGGTAAAAACTTGCCGGTAAAATGTAAACAAATAATTGCGACCTTGTAACCTATACGGTACTGAAAAAATTCCGAAAATTAAGCGCCCGGGCCAAAAGAAGCGCTAGCGTCTATGTAGATAATATCACATCTTCAAAACATTATCTGATCACTCTCTGAATTTGGAGAATTAGTTTTGCCCGCAGATCAGGCCAAAATTGGAACTGATTTTTCACCAAATACGGTACTGTTCAAAAGACATGAAGATAATGTTTATTTACTTGCCTAATTTTTCAAAGGTCATCCAGCACTGATCATATTGTCAACAAAACCGTTCTGATACGGAAAAGCTACATCGAATTTTGAAGAATTGCTTTAAATGAAACCATTTCTTGAAAAACACGTTTTTGAAACAGACTATAGTTTTTCCAAATTTTGAAAATATGATAATATTACTACTTTGGCAAGAGAAACTATTCTTGGACTACAATATTCAATGCCAAGATTATTTTTCTACTTTGCAATTTAACTAAATCGTTGGTGTTTGCTTAGGGACCCTTTTGGCCAATTTTCACCAAATTAGCTTTTTGCTAGGATAGCAACTGAGTCACGGTCATTATGATTAAAACCAAAATTTATCTTCAAATTTAAGATAAATACATGCTTTTCCCAATAAAAACAGTAGATATCTCAAAACGTTCTATTCTCTTCAAACTTTGTCGACATTCGAGCCCACCCTAGATTTAGATATAGAAATAAATACAAATAGGAAACAGACTATAGCTTGAATTCACGTTGATGAAAAGTCCATTTGACCCCATTTCTTACTGTTTCACATTTTTCCGAGCAAAATGACTATTTTGATATTTTTCAAAGCCTTATTAAAAAAATGCCATTTTTCTATAGGTTACAAGAGCGCAATTATTCGTAATGCATTTTCCATAGGGTACCACTGGTGTTCCGTATTTTTTTCTCGAAGACTACACAAACTAGGGAAAACGGGTAGCAGTTCCTGTTACTAGAAATGCCAGTGTTGCATTACAACCAAAAAATATATAGGGTCATGCGGCTCAAATTGACTTAAAATGCAGTTGAAAAAGATCGTCTATTTTTTCGCTTAATGAAAAAGGCATATTTTAATGGCTCCGACGTGCAGAAATGGAAGATATTTTCTATACTTCGTAAAATGTGAATATGATTTTCTGCAATTTTTAAACCTAATTGGATAAGCTTTCGATTAAATGTAATTCCAATCCTGTATCATCCAATCAGAAGCCGTATAGGATTCTATTCTGAGTACCATCTTGGGGTAAAAACTTGCCGGTAAAATGTAAACAAATAATTGCGACCTTGTAACCTATACGGTACTGAAAAAATTCCGAAAATTAAGCGCCCGGGCCAAAAGAAGCGCTAGCGTCTATGTAGATAATATCACATCTTCAAAACATTATCTGATCACTCTCTGAATTTGGAGAATTAGTTTTGCCCGCAGATCAGGCCAAAATTGGAACTGATTTTTCACCAAATACGGTACTGTTCAAAAGACATGAAGATAATGTTTATTTACTTGCCTAATTTTTCAAAGGTCATCCAGCACTGATCATATTGTCAACAAAACCGTTCTGATACGGAAAAGCTACATCGAATTTTGAAGAATTGCTTTAAATGAAACCATTTCTTGAAAAACACGTTTTGAAACAGACTATAGTTTTTCCAAATTTTGAAAATATGATAATATTACTACTTTGGCAAGAGAAACTATTCTTGGACTACAATATTCAATGCCAAGATTATTTTTCTACTTTGCAATTTAACTAAATCGTTGGTGTTTGCTTAGGGACCCTTTTGGCCAATTTTCACCAAATTAGCTTTTGCTAGAATAGCAACTGAGTCACGGTCATTATGATTAAAACCAAAATTTATCTTCAAATTTAAGATAAATACATGCTTTTCCCAATAAAACAGTAGATATCTCAAAACGTTCTATTCTCTTCAAACTTTGTCGACATTCGAGCCCACCCTAGATTTAGATATAGAAATAAATACAAATAGGAAACAGACTATAGCTTGAATTCACGTTGATGAAAAGTCCATTTGACCCCATTTCTTACTGTTTCACATTTTTCCGAGCAAAATGACTATTTTTGATATTTTTCAAAGCCTTATTAAAAAAATGTCATTTTCTATACGGTACTGAAAAAATTCCGAAAATTAAGCGCCCGGGCCAAAAGAAGCGCTAGCGTCTATGTAGATAATATCACATCTTCAAAACATTATCTGATCACTCTCTGAATTTGGAGAATTAGTTTTGCCCGCAGATCAGGCCAAAATTGGAACTGATTTTTCACCAAATACGGTACTGTTCAAAAGACATGAAGATAATGTTTATTTACTTGCCTAATTTTTCAAAGGTCATCCAGCACTGATCATATTGTCAACAAAACCGTTCTGATACGGAAAAGCTACATCGAATTTTGAAGAATTGCTTTAAATGAAACCATTTCTTGAAAAACACGTTTTTGAAACAGACTATAGTTTTTCCAAATTTTGAAAATATGATAATATTACTACTTTGGCAAGAGAAACTATTCTTGGACTACAATATTCAATGCCAAGATTATTTTTCTACTTTGCAATTTAACTAAATCGTTGGTGTTTGCTTAGGGACCCTTTTGGCCAATTTTCACCAAATTAGCTTTTGCTAGGATAGCAACTGAGTCACGGTCATTATGATTAAAACCAAAATTTATCTTCAAATTTAAGATAAATACATGCTTTTCCCAATAAAAACAGTAGATATCTCAAAACGTTCTATTCTCTTCAAACTTTGTCGACATTCGAGCCCACCCTAGATTTAGATATAGAAATAAATACAAATAGGAAACAGACTATAGCTTGAATTCACGTTGATGAAAAGTCCATTTGACCCCATTTCTTACTGTTTCACATTTTTCCGAGCAAAATGACTATTTTGATATTTTCAAAGCCTTATTAAAAAAATGCCATTTTCTATAGGTTACAAGAGCGCAATTATTCGTAATGCATTTTCCATAGGGTACCACTGGTGTTCCGTATTTTTTCTCGAAGACTACACAAACTAGGGAAAACGGGTAGCAGTTCCTGTTACTAGAAATGCCAGTGTTGCATTACAACCAAAAAAATATATAGGGTCATGCGGCTCAAATTGACTTAAAATGCAGTTGAAAAGATCGTCTATTTTTTCGCTTAATGAAAAGGCATATTTTTAATGGCTCCGACGTGCAGAAATGGAAGATATTTTCTATACTTCGTAAAATGTGAATATGATTTTCTGCAATTTTAAACCTAATTGGATAAGCTTTCGATTAAATGTAATTCCAATCCTGTATCATCCAATCAGAAGCCGTATAGGATTCTATTCTGAGTACCATCTTGGGGTAAAAACTTGCCGGTAAAATGTAAACAAATAATTGCGACCTTGTAACCTATACGGTACTGAAAAAATTCCGAAAATTAAGCGCCCGGGCCAAAAGAAGCGCTAGCGTCTATGTAGATAATATCACATCTTCAAAACATTATCTGATCACTCTCTGAATTTGGAGAATTAGTTTTGCCCGCAGATCAGGCCAAAATTGGAACTGATTTTTCACCAAATACGGTACTGTTCAAAAGACATGAAGATAATGTTTATTTACTTGCCTAATTTTTCAAAGGTCATCCAGCACTGATCATATTGTCAACAAAACCGTTCTGATACGGAAAAGCTACATCGAATTTTGAAGAATTGCTTTAAATGAAACCATTTCTTGAAAAACACGTTTTGAAACAGACTATAGTTTTCCAAATTTTGAAAATATGATAATATTACTACTTTGGCAAGAGAAACTATTCTTGGACTACAATATTCAATGCCAAGATTATTTTTCTACTTTGCAATTTAACTAAATCGTTGGTGTTTGCTTAGGGACCCTTTTGGCCAATTTTCACCAAATTAGCTTTTGCTAGAATAGCAACTGAGTCACGGTCATTATGATTAAAACCAAAATTTATCTTCAAATTTAAGATAAATACATGCTTTTCCCTATAAAACAGTAGATATCTCAAAACGTTCTATTCTCTTCAAACTTTGTCGACATTCGAGCCCACCCTAGATTTAGATATAGAAATAAATACAAATAGGAAACAGACTATAGCTTGAATTCACGTTGATGAAAAGTCCATTTGACCCCATTTCTTACTGTTTCACATTTTTCCGAGCAAAATGACTATTTTGATATTTTCAAAGCCTTATTAAAAAAATGTCATTTTTCTATAGGTTACAAGAGCGCAATTATTCGTAATGCATTTTCCATAGGGTACCACTGGTGTTCCGTATTTTTTCTCGAAGACTACACAAACTAGGGAAAACGGGTAGCAGTTCCTGTTACTAGAAATGCCAGTGTTGCATTACAACCAAAAAATATATAGGGTCATGCGGCTCAAATTGACTTAAAATGCAGTTGAAAAAGATCGTCTATTTTTTCGCTTAATGAAAAGGCATATTTTTAATGGCTCCGACGTGCAGAAATGGAAGATATTTTCTATACTTCGTAAAATGTGAATATGATTTTCTGCAATTTTAAACCTAATTGGATAAGCTTTCGATTAAATGTAATTCCAATCCTGTATCATCCAATCAGAAGCCGTATAGGATTCTATTCTGAGTACCATCTTGGGGTAAAAACTTGCCGGTAAAATGTAAACAAATAATTGCGACCTTGTAACCTATACGGTACTGAAAAAATTCCGAAAATTAAGCGCCCGGGCCAAAAGAAGCGCTAGCGTCTATGTAGATAATATCACATCTTCAAAACATTATCTGATCACTCTCTGAATTTGGAGAATTAGTTTTGCCCGCAGATCAGGCCAAAATTGGAACTGATTTTTCACCAAATACGGTACTGTTCAAAAAGACATGAAGATAATGTTTATTTACTTGCCTAATTTTTCAAAGGTCATCCAGCACTGATCATATTGTCAACAAAACCGTTCTGATACGGAAAAGCTACATCGAATTTTGAAGAATTGCTTTAAATGAAACCATTTCTTGAAAAACACGTTTTGAAACAGACTATAGTTTTTCCAAATTTTGAAAATATGATAATATTACTACTTTGGCAAGAGAAACTATTCTTGGACTACAATATTCAATGCCAAGATTATTTTTTCTACTTTGCAATTTAACTAAATCGTTGGTGTTTGCTTAGGGACCCTTTTGGCCAATTTTCACCAAATTAGCTTTTGCTAGGATAGCAACTGAGTCACAGTCATTATGATTAAAACCAAAATTTATCTTCAAATTTAAGATAAATACATGCTTTTCCCAATAAAAACAGTAGATATCTCAAAACGTTCTATTCTCTTCAAACTTTGTCGACATTCGAGCCCACCCTAGATTTAGATATAGAAATAAATACAAATAGGAAACAGACTATAGCTTGAATTCACGTTGATGAAAAGTCCATTTGACCCCATTTCTTACTGTTTCACATTTTTCCGAGCAAAATGACTATTTTGATATTTTTCAAAGCCTTATTAAAAAAAATGTCATTTTCTATAGGTTACAAGAGCGCAATTATTCGTAATGCATTTTCCATAGGGTACCACTGGTGTTCCGTATTTTTTCTCGAAGACTACACAAACTAGGGAAAACGGGTAGCAGTTCCTGTTACTAGAAATGCCAGTGTTGCATTACAACCAAAAAATATATAGGGTCATGCGGCTCAAATTGACTTAAAATGCAGTTGAAAAGATCGTCTATTTTTTCGCTTAATGAAAAGGCATATTTTAATGGCTCCGACGTGCAGAAATGGAAGATATTTTCTATACTTCGTAAAATGTGAATATGATTTTCTGCAATTTTAAACCTAATTGGATAAGCTTTGATTAAATGTAATTCCAATCCTGTATCATCCAATCAGAAGCCGTATAGGATTCTATTCTGAGTACCATCTTGGGGTAAAAACTTGCCGGTAAAATGTAAACAAATAATTGCGACCTTGTAACCTATACGGTACTGAAAAAATTCCGAAAATTAAGCGCCCGGGCCAAAAGAAGCGCTAGCGTCTATGTAGATAATATCACATCTTCAAAACATTATCTGATCACTCTCTGAATTTGAGAATTAGTTTTGCCCGCAGATCAGGCCAAAATTGGAACTGATTTTTTCACCAAATACGGTACTGTTCAAAAGACATGAAGATAATGTTTATTTACTTGCCTAATTTTTCAAAGGTCATCCAGCACTGATCATATTGTCAACAAAACCGTTCTGATACGGAAAAGCTACATCGAATTTTGAAGAATTGCTTTAAATGAAACCATTTCTTGAAAAACACGTTTTGAAACAGACTATAGTTTTCCAAATTTTGAAAATATGATAATATTACTACTTTGGCAAGAGAAACTATTCTTGGACTACAATATTCAATGCCAAGATTATTTTTCTACTTTGCAATTTAACTAAATCGTTGGTGTTTGCTTAGGGACCCTTTTGGCCAATTTTCACCAAATTAGCTTTTTGCTAGGATAGCAACTGAGTCACGGTCATTATGATTAAAACCAAAATTTATCTTCAAATTTAAGATAAATACATGCTTTTCCCAATAAAACAGTAGATATCTCAAAACGTTCTATTCTCTTCAAACTTTGTCGACATTCGAGCCCACCCTAGATTTAGATATAGAAATAAATACAAATAGGAAACAGACTATAGCTTGAATTCACGTTGATGAAAAGTCCATTTGACCCCATTTCTTACTGTTTCACATTTTTCCGAGCAAAATGACTATTTTGATATTTTCAAAGCCTTATTAAAAAAAATGTCATTTTCTATAGGTTACAAGAGCGCAATTATTCGTAATGCATTTTCCATAGGGTACCACTGGTGTTCCGTATTTTTTTCTCGAAGACTACACAAACTAGGGAAAACGGGTAGCAGTTCCTGTTACTAGAAATGCCAGTGTTGCATTACAACCAAAAAATATATAGGGTCATGCGGCTCAAATTGACTTAAAATGCAGTTGAAAAGATCGTCTATTTTTTCGCTTAATGAAAAAGGCATATTTTTAATGGCTCCGACGTGCAGAAATGGAAGATATTTTCTATACTTCGTAAAATGTGAATATGATTTTCTGCAATTTTAAACCTAATTGGATAAGCTTTCGATTAAATGTAATTCCAATCCTGTATCATCCAATCAGAAGCCGTATAGGATTCTATTCTGAGTACCATCTTGGGGTAAAAACTTGCCGGTAAAATGTAAACAAATAATTGCGACCTTGTAACCTATACGGTACTGAAAAAATTCCGAAAATTAAGCGCCCGGGCCAAAAGAAGCGCTAGCGTCTATGTAGATAATATCACATCTTCAAAACATTATCTGATCACTCTCTGAATTTGGAGAATTAGTTTTGCCCGCAGATCAGGCCAAAATTGGAACTGATTTTTCACCAAATACGGTACTGTTCAAAAGACATGAAGATAATGTTTATTTACTTGCCTAATTTTTCAAAGGTCATCCAGCACTGATCATATTGTCAACAAAACCGTTCTGATACGGAAAAGCTACATCGAATTTTGAAGAATTGCTTTAAATGAAACCATTTCTTGAAAAACACGTTTTTGAAACAGACTATAGTTTTTCCAAATTTTGAAAATATGATAATATTACTACTTTGGCAAGAGAAACTATTCTTGGACTACAATATTCAATGCCAAGATTATTTTTCTACTTTGCAATTTAACTAAATCGTTGGTGTTTGCTTAGGGACCCTTTTGGCCAATTTTCACCAAATTAGCTTTTGCTAGGATAGCAACTGAGTCACGGTCATTATGATTAAAACCAAAATTTATCTTCAAATTTAAGATAAATACATGCTTTTCCCAATAAAAACAGTAGATATCTCAAAACGTTCTATTCTCTTCAAACTTTGTCGACATTCGAGCCCACCCTAGATTTAGATATAGAAATAAATACAAATAGGAAACAGACTATAGCTTGAATTCACGTTGATGAAAAGTCCATTTGACCCCATTTCTTACTGTTTCACATTTTTCCGAGCAAAATGACTATTTTGATATTTTCAAAGCCTTATTAAAAAAAATGCCATTTTTCTATAGGTTACAAGAGCGCAATTATTCGTAATGCATTTTCCATAGGGTACCACTGGTGTTCCGTATTTTTTCTCGAAGACTACACAAACTAGGGAAAACGGGTAGCAGTTCCTGTTACTAGAAATGCCAGTGTTGCATTACAACCAAAAAATATATAGGGTCATGCGGCTCAAATTGACTTAAAATGCAGTTGAAAAAGATCGTCTATTTTTTCGCTTAATGAAAAGGCATATTTTAATGGCTCCGACGTGCAGAAATGGAAGATATTTTCTATACTTCGTAAAATGTGAATATGATTTTCTGCAATTTTAAACCTAATTGGATAAGCTTTCGATTAAATGTAATTCCAATCCTGTATCATCCAATCAGAAGCCGTATAGGATTCTATTCTGAGTACCATCTTGGGGTAAAAACTTGCCGGTAAAATGTAAACAAATAATTGCGACCTTGTAACCTATACGGTACTGAAAAAATTCCGAAAATTAAGCGCCCGGGCCAAAAGAAGCGCTAGCGTCTATGTAGATAATATCACATCTTCAAAACATTATCTGATCACTCTCTGAATTTGGAGAATTAGTTTTGCCCGCAGATCAGGCCAAAATTGGAACTGATTTTTCACCAAATACGGTACTGTTCAAAAGACATGAAGATAATGTTTATTTACTTGCCTAATTTTTCAAAGGTCATCCAGCACTGATCATATTGTCAACAAAACCGTTCTGATACGGAAAAGCTACATCGAATTTTGAAGAATTGCTTTAAATGAAACCATTTCTTGAAAAACACGTTTTGAAACAGACTATAGTTTTTCCAAATTTTGAAAATATGATAATATTACTACTTTGGCAAGAGAAACTATTCTTGGACTACAATATTCAATGCCAAGATTATTTTTCTACTTTGCAATTTAACTAAATCGTTGGTGTTTGCTTAGGGACCCTTTTGGCCAATTTTCACCAAATTAGCTTTTGCTAGGATAGCAACTGAGTCACGGTCATTATGATTAAAACCAAAATTTATCTTCAAATTTAAGATAAATACATGCTTTTCCCAATAAAAACAGTAGATATCTCAAAACGTTCTATTCTCTTCAAACTTTGTCGACATTCGAGCCCACCCTAGATTTAGATATAGAAATAAATACAAATAGGAAACAGACTATAGCTTGAATTCACGTTGATGAAAAGTCCATTTGACCCCATTTCTTACTGTTTCACATTTTTCCGAGCAAAATGACTATTTTTGATATTTTCAAAGCCTTATTAAAAAAAATGCCATTTTCTATAGGTTACAAGAGCGCAATTATTCGTAATGCATTTTCCATAGGGTACCACTGGTGTTCCGTATTTTTTCTCGAAGACTACACAAACTAGGGAAAACGGGTAGCAGTTCCTGTTACTAGAAATGCCAGTGTTGCATTACAACCAAAAAATATATAGGGTCATGCGGCTCAAATTGACTTAAAATGCAGTTGAAAAGATCGTCTATTTTTTCGCTTAATGAAAAGGCATATTTTTAATGGCTCCGACGTGCAGAAATGGAAGATATTTTCTATACTTCGTAAAATGTGAATATGATTTTCTGCAATTTTAAACCTAATTGGATAAGCTTTCGATTAAATGTAATTCCAATCCTGTATCATCCAATCAGAAGCCGTATAGGATTCTATTCTGAGTACCATCTTGGGGTAAAAACTTGCCGGTAAAATGTAAACAAATAATTGCGACCTTGTAACCTTGATACCGACAAATTACATTATCTTCGCCATGTCAGTTGGTTCGATAATTATAATTTAGAATTCGCTCAAGAATGAATGTTAATAAGTATTAACTTAAGAAAAAGATGCTTTTTTAATCTGATAATCTTTCAATTTAATATCCAGATGACAACATATTGGACGAGTTTTCAGTGGATTCTGAAGTAACCGGAGATGACTAGAGTGTATATTTTAAAGACGTTATTTTCCTAGTAGGTTTTACAAAGGGCCTTTTTCCCACCAATTTTTCAACGGTCATAAAATTTTCAACTTCATAACTGCACTGGCACTTCTCTGTTACCACCAACCAAGTCGCGTCACGGACAGTTTCAGAATTTCTTGAAATGTTGTTTGTTGATAACTTTTGATAAACATATTAGAAATATGAGGACAAAAAAATCTGTATATAAAAATAAGAAGATGTGGTATGATTGCCAATGAGACAACTCTCCACAAGAGACCAAATGACACAGAAATTAACAACTAAAGGTCACTGTACGGCCTTCAAAAATGAGCAAAGCCCATACCGCATAGTCAGCTATTAAAATCAGTTGAAAAAGGTTTAACTCATCAGATGGATGACCCGTTCACTACGGTAACGAATCCCCTTGGATTTGGCTAAACATTGCATATTTTAACGTAGAAAAATGACATACAAGCAATTGTCATGTACTTATTTCAATTTTGATGAATATTGTAACATTTGTTCATTCAAATATATAAGCATTTAATTGGTAAGATGATTCAAAATAGAGTTAATTCTAATAAAAAGGGGCGACACTGATTAATATAAGAGAGATTTCATAGTATTCAAGAAGACAAATTATAGGCATTTTGTATACATGTACTATTTACACACTTTTGCATCCGTTCCATTTTATATCGAGAATATCAATAAAAACTATCACATTTGCGTAGTAATAATTTACAACCAAAGGTTTGGGGTTCAGGTTTCTGGGATGGCTGCTATGGAAACCTAAACGTGTCATTTTTTTTTTTTTTTTTTTTTTTAAATAGTTTTAACATTGTTATTTAAATAATTCATAAATAGTGACACTCAGATAGTGGAGTAACATAAAGTGAAAAATGTTGCGCTTCGGTCACTATATTAAAAAGTTTGATTTAGTAAGGAATGATTTGTAGTAGTATATAAAGAAAAAGCTTCGCCTTAACAGAAAACAGAAACACTATTTATGTAGCGATTTTAACGTCAGCTTATGCTCATCATTAAATTACGTGTGCCGAATTTGTGGTTCAACAAACCGCGGGTAAATAGCCAATAGCAACAAACGTGGGTGTATCGCATGTATTCCAAACGTAGCCAATTATTTAGGGGGTCTCTGCAAAACAATATGAAGCGATTTGAGGAGCTCATATATAAACATGTACAACGAGAGATATGTCACCCGATTCCGACATACTTTTCTGACTACGAGGGTATCCAGTTTTGCTCTTATTACTAAAAGCTGCCTGCTAAATAGCAATTTTAAAGTCCTTGCTTTGAATCGACCGGGAACCGCATTCGGTCATCTCGGTTCTTATGATGGGTGTGAGTTTTTCAAATTAATCGACAATGACCTTCAAGCCACTTTCAAGATGAAGAACACTAACGACTTCCCTGTAATACATTTGGTTATTTCAAAATATATTTATGTGATTTGTCGCATATCAATATATCCGTGTCCTTTTATCACTGCAGATGATAATTTAACTATACCAGCTGTATTGAATTAACGAAACCTACACCTTTTGTTAATAAATGTTAACTTTGTAGACGCAGTATGTATATATGGGACAAGTATTGTTTACAACAGAAATAGTTTTAAGCCATTAAGGAAAATGAAATTGGAAAAAAAAGTAAAATGAGAAACATTTTTATAATTATGTCGCCAATGAAATAATACCAGTATGAACAGGCATAAAATAAGCTCGAATTTGTTTATAAGATGCAATAAAACTTGACCCGCTGAAAGAGAATAGCCTTGTTTATACTAAACAATGTATACAATGGCACGACACCGTTCAATATCAGTTGAAATGCTTTGAAGGAAACTAGTGTAAGGGTATTATAAAACCATTTATAAATGTATGACGAAATTCCTTTTGGGTATATATATAAAATTTGGTCAAGGTTATAAGAAATGGGACATAGATAAGGGATTTGCACGTGCTAACAGCCGCAATGACCTATTACAATACAAATAGAAGAGGCGCAGCAAAATAGTTCTATTTGTTTTAACATACAATCCCGCCTTTACTAACCTTTCACGTTTGATCCATGCCAATGGCACACTATTGCCAAGCACCCTAAATTATCCAAGATCTTTCACAAACCTCCTGTCTTAGCTTTTCGGAGACCAGCAAGTCTGAAAGACTTATTTGTGAGAGCTGATGTCTCCTCTAATAAAAGCTGTTCAACTGCAGGATGGTGCAAGTCGTGTGGTAACAGACGATGTTTGACTTGCCAACAAATACTGAATACTCAAACATTTACTTGCCACTCCACTGGGTCTGTGTACACTATATTTTGCAATGTAACTTGCAAAACCCAGAATGTTGTATACCTTCTTCAGTGTCGATGTGGCATGCAGTATGTTGGCGAGACAGAACAGCCATTCAACAAACGCATGAATGGTCATCGAAGTGACTACACCTGCAAGCCCGACCTCCCCGTAAGTCATCATTTGAGATCACCTGGGCACGCCCAAGCTGATCTCAAAAACCTTACCATCACTATCATAGACCACAACGAGGGTTGGTCAAGGGCCGACAGACTTGCTCGGGAAAGGTTTTGGATAAGAAAGCTTAGGACAGTTTCCCCAGAGGGCATAAATGAAAAAACATAGAATGTGTCACTCATTTTCCCTACCATCACTTGTGTCCAGTAACTCAGGCTTCCGTTTTGGACTCTTAACAGTTATAAGAAATTTATTCCTCCTCCCAAACATCAATATTGAAAAAAATTACCAGCGTATTGATTATTGATAATTTGTATAGCATTCAAGATTTTTATTTCAGTTTTACTACCACATGTCAAGATAAGATTCATTTACATCTTACTGATGAAGGATATTAGTTATCCGAAATATCTAAAATTTGTTCATGATTTAATTATTTTTGGTGATGTTGTACCCTTTTGGACTTGTTATATATATATATAAGTCTAAATTGAAAACAACGTTCAAACCTATGATTGCGTTGGATAAAACCGCAATTTTATACGTGTGCATGCAAAACACATTTCTTGTTAGAGGGTCTAAATACAGCACAAACAACATATATATAGACAACTATCCACCAAAGTTCAAATGAAGTGGATTTAAGCAATTACTGTATTGGCAACCGTACGGCCTTCAACAATGAGAAAACCCAAACCGTATATTCGGCTATAAAAGACCCCGATATGAAAAATATGAAACAATTCAATTGAGAAAACTAACGGCCTAATTTATAACAAAATATAATATACATGTATTATGTTCATGTTAACTAGATTAAATTATAAATCATCACCGTGGTGAAATCGATATCATATATTAGCAAAGTTTGATGAAAATTCAAATAAGTATAAGTTATTTCAATGTAATGTTATACAACCATTGAGTTCTCTGCGAAAGCCGAGAAGGATCATTCATATTTCAAAATTCAAAATATGTCTCCTGCGTTATAAAACTAAACTCTATAAATAAAATTCTTGAATAATCATAAATACACAAGGAAGGATGTCACATGATATATGTGTGATGCCGAACCTGCGTCGCAATAAGGCTTTGCATCTGTAATCTTTTAAAATCTTTTCACCATTCCCTCCTCACACGATTCTTATAAATCATGTACGGTTGATTCCCAATCACTTAAGTGAACTACATTTTCATTCATAAGATTTATTTAAATTGTGACAGAAAACACCCCAAAACAATATTGTTTTATTTCTTCAAATGTTACGTCCAACGGATGGCAATCGTGATGACAACGACCTTGGGTGAAAAGTAATCCCAAAGTTTACGCGGGTGAGAAATCTTCAATGGTTGAATAAACTAAACTGCACACACTCGATAAAATTATATTTGCTGGTTATTAAATGAAACGTTTAGTCGGAGAGGACGGAAAAATTCAAAAATTAAAAAAAATTTTCCACTTCTGGTGATATTTCATTTTAACAATTTGATAAACGGTCCAACAAGAATATATGACATGCAATAATATTCAGTTCTGCGTTTACGGATAGAGTCCTTTTCCAAAACTGGAACTATTTTTAAGAAGTACATAAAACATAAAAATCATGCTACTAGGGATTAGTTTTGTCCATTGTTAAGATAAATTTGTTGAAACTTTCACATATAGATAAAAAGAAACCATAATCGGATTAATAAATACATGCATTAAAAAGATAATAACATGGAAAATTTGAGATAGATATGAGATGCCAATTAAAAGGTAAATAATAAAGTCCGAAAGATAACAGTCCAAATGCTTCGTCCGGTCAGACTGCTAACAAATACAAGTAATTATTTAAATAAGAGAAGAGCAAAAGGGATAAATTTATTCAACAGCTACCACAGCATCTAAAGGATTGCGTATTGTGTTCTCTTTAATGGATACAAAGAAGATGAAAAGTTGAAATAAATAGCAATGATTTGTCAGTCAGGTAACTTGGAGGATAGATATTTGAACAATGCGTCAGTATACTTACTTAATAACAAAATACAAATATTATATAACTTTATTTTCCTTGACATAATTTTTACATTGACAAAAACAATTATATTATATTACAAATTTTATATACGTATACGCCTACGGAGGCCTGTTTTATTCTATGTGAAAGAAATGCTAGGGTCAACACGAATTTCGCAATTTGTTTAAACAGACTGATTAATGATGATGTTTTTTTTATTCTGTATGCCGAAATTCGATTTGAAATACGACATACAAAAAATAAAAACAACATTATAAAAATTGCACATGTCCGAAGCGCTTTTCTGGATTTACCTTCATCAGGAATGCTCAAAGCCGAATATTTGAAAGCCAGGGATGTATACGAACCAAAGCAGTTGAAGAGCTACATGACCAAAAAGGGCCTAAAATAATAGCCAATCTATTAAATTTATCTAAGGATGACACAAAAAACGAAATAATTATAAAACAGCAATATATGGACAAAAAAAAATGGAAACCCATTTAAAGGTAAAAATACAGTCTAAATGGAAATAAAAGTATCTTAATCTGTGTACTATGTGATGTACTACATATATCGTTCCAAAACTGGTCATTTTTTTAATAACAACAAACAAAAGAAATATGTCAATTGGACCTGCTTTGATACGAATATTGCACTTAAATTGAATCTACTAGATAACATTTTTTGTTCGATAAATAGATTCCGTATATAGTCAAGTTATCGGAATTCCAATGGGGGCAAACTGTGCACTACTTATTGCGGACCTGGTTCTGTATTGTTACGAGTTACAATTTATGATTAAAATCACCATAGACCTATCGAAACAACATATGATACAAAAATTTAATATCACTTTTAGATATTTGGATGATATGTCGGCTCTAAATAAGGACAACTTCAGTATGTACAGTAAAGAGATTTTTCCTGCTCAACTAACTTTAAATAAAGCTAATACTAGCATGACAATTGCCCCTTCCTGGATCTTGATGTCTTTATCTTTCACGGGAAGTTTGATACCAAAATATACGATAAGAGAGATGATTTTTCATTTCCTATTGTTAATTATTCATTTTTAGATGATGACGTGCTCTTGTCACCATCTTATGGTGTTTATAGATTTCAACTTGTTCGATTCGCTCGTGTATATAACAACGTATTTGATTTTAACGAAAGAAATCGCTGCTTTACTAAAAACTTATTACACGAGGTTTTTCGATACCACAAACTTGTCAAAACATTTTGCTCTGCTTTTTATGCATTTATTATATATACTTGCTATTAAATGCCAGTGCTTACTAATTTATTTATTTGTTGCTTTTATGCTTTTTACTTTGATAGTATTTAATTATATTTAAGTGATTTGCTGGTTCCCCCATTCAATGCACATAGAGGTGCTTGCCGCATGAGCTTTGACTGTGGAGGCTCAGAAATCAAAATAAATTTGCTTTCATTATATTTGCATGCTTTTTCATTTTATTTATAGTATTTGCATGATGCTGCATGACTTTTATGTGATAGTCGGTGAAAGAGCTAACCAGAGCTCATGATTTGTCTGTTATTATGTATATATATGCCGACTCTAAATAAAATTTACTTATTTACTTACTTACATTTACTAAATAATATCATCGGTACAAGGACATCATCTGTAAATATAAATCACCGTATAGATATCTTGTACGTTGAGGTATTTCACATCCATTCTTTTATGGTGAGATTCTATACAAAGCACAAAAATGTCGTCATTCACTTCAAAAGCTTATCGAACCTTTAAACAGTCTTATTCAGAAGGGATATAGTAACGAAACTTTTGTCAGGTCATTAAAGATGGCAGTTTTTGGAATTAAAATTGATTCACTCTTTGAATCGGAAATAAACACAATTATTCTAAAACCAGTTGTTGGCATGATATTGGTTTTGTTCTTCTCGTTTATTTTATGATAGTATGATACTAAACCCCAAACGGAAGGGATTGCGCTTGATTTTTATATGATGAAGACATAATCGTTCATTTAGTTTAATTGAGTTCTGGAGCTGGCATGTCAGTAACTGCTAGTAGTCCTTTGTTAATTTATGTTATCATTGTCAATTTTGCTTAGTTTCATCTGTTACCTATTCTAACATCGGACTCGGACTGACGTGCATCGTCCATTTTCTATAAACTAGTTACATTTTTGTTTAGGGACCAGCTGAAGCCCTTCTCCTGGTGCAGGGTTTCTAGCTATTTTGATGAACCATTGGTGGGCTTGGGCTGTATTCTGCTCTTTGGTCGGGTTGTTGTCACTTTGACACATTTTCCGTTTCCATTCTCAATTTTATCTAGAAAAGATGAGATTCAATTCAAGAGCATATCAAAGAACTTATCATTAATAACAAGTTCTACAATGACGAAACTACAAAGATGTAAATACCATAAACACAACTTTGTTACTGATTTCGGGCATGCACTTGAACATAACGAGGGGTCTAACCTCTTTATTGAAAATCCAACTGAACTTCTAATTGAAAACAATAAGTAGTGAGATGATGAATCACGTTGTGATTTGCATCAAATAAATTATAATGGTGTATCTATGTACTTTGATAAAGTCAACAGTTAACTTTCGTTATCTACTTAATTTTAGATTTTTTTTTAGTATTTTCTTGGCATCAAGCATTTCTTTTTTGCAGTTTATCAAGCAATGTCATAATAGCTAAGATAGCTAAAATAAACTACCTGTCGTCTGTTTGGCTCACACATAATCAGAAATATTTAAAGGAAAACTGTGTGCCTCGGAAAATTGTTCAACATGGAAATGTTTCCATAAGTATGTTATAACGTAATCCTTTATGATGCGCCTTCAATGAAGAAAGTCAAATAGCATCATCTAGTAAAACAATAACTCAAGCATCATGATAATGTAAGTTTCAGAGAATCTTTTGTTTGACATGTTTGAATCAGAGTGATAATTTATAAAGTACGATTTATTTTTCCATAATACAAGATTCTTGTATTTACGTTTGTAATTCTTTTTTATGAAACAAAGCATGACCAATTCTTTAAATTTGTCTTTAGGTTGGGAGTAGGGAATACTTGTGTAAAGTGTAGAAAAGTCAAATGTTTTAATACTATTACAAGATGAAAGAGACTAAGATTGTATGTACTCTAAGAGATCTTTGGAATTTTAAAGAATTCACATATAATTCAAGCTACCCCCTAGAGTAGGTAGTTTCGCAATAACTTTGAAGCCAGAATTTAGATAGGGGTTTCGTGGAACACTTTGAAGTCCAAGCAATATAATATAAAAAGATGTGGTATGATTGCCAATGAGACAACTATTCACAAGAGACCAAATGACACAGAAATAAACAACTATAGGTCACCGTACGGCATTCAACAATGAACAAAGTCATACCGCATGGTCAGCTATAAAGGACCCCGAAATGACAAATGTAAAACAATTCAAACAAGAAAACTAACGGCTAATTTATGTACAAAATAATGAACAAAAAACAAATATATAACACAGCAGCAAAGGACAACCACTGAATTACAGGCTCCTGACTTGGGACAGGCACATACAGAAAGTGGCGGGGTAAAACATGTTAGTAGTTGCCCAGCCCTCCCCTAACCTGGAACAGTGGTTTTACAGTACAATATAAGAACAAACTATAAAAATTAGTTGAAAAAGGCTGAATTCATCAGATGGATACAAATAGAAATACATCTAACAAAAATACAGAGAGGACGTGGCCGGGTACTTGTACAACAACAAAAAGACACTAAGTACATATTTGAGAGTACTCGTAGTTACTGACAGCTAGCTCAAAGCCAATAGCAACTAATAAAAAAATCATGCATCGAAGACTAAATTATCAATCAGTACACATCCAACATCCAATGGTTTAGGGTAAAGACGTCATAAACAGTCGGAGAAAAACATGACCTGGTGCAATGTTTGTTTGTAAGGACACTTGTGTTATTTAGGTATCCAATACAGTGAAGGAAGACCAAGTTCTTCATCTTATGTTGACATTCCAAGAGAACATAGAACAGACGTATGATTATTCAGGATTTCTTCCTTGGTAAGTGTCGATGGGGTATAAATTGAGTTTCCAAGTGAATAGTCAATACCTTATTCCTTTAGCAAGCAATTAATTGTTATAATTATCTTACATTGTTTGTAGCTTTAAAATTTATCTGCGGGGACAACAACATACTTCTCACGAAAAAAGGACAGGTGCTTAGCAACATTTGGATCAATAAAGATCGATGTGTATTCATATACCCATTCAGTTCTTGTATGAAAGACCTCACAGCCTTTACACATTTGGAAAAGCATCTGCGTCTTCTTTTGCGCGTTGAGCCCATTGCCTGGAATAATTCTCGACTGAATCCATCAGTATTTTGAAGTTGTGTTTCCAATTGATATTGATGGATGCAATTTGTTTGGTATTGGTATGAGAGATGATAAGTACAGACTGGTCTTTAAAGTATAAGAATCAATATCATAAATTCATATGCACCGAATTTAAACTTCAATATATATTTTGTTTAATCCGATAGCGAATAGTCAGTTACATGTACATATGTGGCTTTCCGTATTTTTTAACATTTTTATCAGATAAAAATGTGTTTTTCGGTCAGTTCACCTTAAAATATATTCTATAAATAGTAATCGAATTGCTACAATATAAAATTCAACGATAACTTATAAGGACAAGAAAAGGAACAACGATGTATACATGATCTCCCAGAAAACATACAGCCTGCTGACAGCACAGCCCCAAAAGACCGAAAACGTTTTGACACCTGTATTGTTTTTCCCTTTAATTTTAGTGTTACAAGTATTTTTAATCCTAAATGTGTTTACAGTGACGTCGCGTCATACTTGATATATATGATAACAATGAATAATAAGTTGTTAAATGTCGTCCGGAAAGTTCCATGATACTTTCATATTAAAACAAATTTTGTAAGAGCATGTTTAATGAGGTGAATTGACTTGTTGCACGGCCATATGTTTAGACCATACCCATCGATCTATTTGTCACTAAATATTTCCGAAGTTATTCCAAAGTTGGAATACAATATGTCATGTACACAAAGAAGATACCAAGTGCACATAGAAGCTAAAAGTCGAATAGGAACAGACGAAACCCTGACCAAAGGCAATAAGAAAAATTCCAATTTAAACAACTATGGTGAGCTAAGGAGCTAGAGTCACAATCGCGAAAAGAGGACGGAATTGTTTCTACATTCAGTTATATATTCATGTTTATCTGTAACTAGAGGTACACATAAAGTCCTAAACTAAATGAAGTGGATATTTGTTTTCTAAATTTCTATTTCAATCTTCGGAAGAAAGAGTCTTCATTTTTTCTGCGAACAAAATTCGTTAGGGGCATGTTTCATCATATAAGGATTATCAAATAAAAGAACCATGTATATGTACCCAATCGCAAACGATAGCGTTTCAATGCTTACTTTGGTTTACTTCTGTAATAATGATCATACGTATCAACGTGACAAAAAATTCCTCTGTTTTATTAAACGGGTGAAAAGATCGGCTTTATTGCAAATGACTTATATACGTGGTTCGTATTTCATTCATCGTTTTACCTCGTCAGTTTCAGTCAGCGCATACAGGGGGATAGAACATTATATGTAGGTAATACATTGTTTATTATTTAATACGGTTATCAGAATATCTATTTATTTCAAAGTCTGGAACTAAATGTAAGTGATTGTGTGGCTATTTAATGGAGAATATAATATATCGCAGAGTTGTTCCAGGAAATGAGGTATGTATAAAGATTATGACTAAATGATAAATAACATTTGTATCCTTTACATGTTCTAGTTTTCAAATAAGGAAATCCATATTTTAACATCTTTTAGCAACTTCAATTGTGCATACAATGTTATATGTGATTAGGTCGACGATTAAAAACTAAAGGTATGTTTATATTATGTCTAGTTCGTAAGTTGATCGTAAGCACTGGGTACAGTGCAAGCGGTATTGTTATTAATAATTCATTGGCTGATGTTTGAAGTATCCATTTTCAAGTTCAGAAACGCAGTTACAAATTGCTGAATTTCGAACGAATATAGATATGTTTATACCAATATGAGCCCTCCTGCGATTGAAGGGAATGAACCGTTTCTTGTAACTTTGTTTAAACCATTGCCGTGACGTATTCAGTTTTCCGTGGTTTCTTTTTCTAGAAACAACGCTTCCCAAATCAGTCGCTAAAATGGACTCACCAAATTATATTCAATTGTTTCCTTTGTGTGCCTTATTTATTAATTTGAATCGGCCACTTTACTGATTTCTGTTCACTCTTGAAATTGATTTAAAAATATACCTTTTACTTTTGTAATTTTTATACGCCTTCACTGAGAATCTAACTTCTCCTTGAAGTCTGTTATGTATGACTGACATCAACACCTCGACGAACTCTTTCGGACAACAATGGGTTGCAATTTAGATATCTATTATATATATATATACAAGTCTAAATTGAAAACAACGTTCAAACCTATGATTGCGTTGGATAAAACCGCAATTTTATATGTGTGCATGCAAAACAAATTTCTTGATAGAGGGATATAAATACAGCACAAACAACATTTTCCAAAAGACCAAAAAGTGAAAAATATATTTTAACAAAACGCATTTAACTAACAGGTCGAACAACAGATGTTCTTAAACCCTGCTGAAGATTATATATATATATATATATATATGAACATACTATACACATCGGTACAACGGACAGAGTGCTTATACATAATAGACAATCGTATAATATGTATAAGTTGGTATCCGCGTTGGTAGATTCAAGTTAGGAGAAGAGGGCCGGTTAAGGTTCGAATCCCTGTGATCTGTTTGTTGTTCCTATTCTTTAGTTTTTTCGTTTTTCTTATGTTTTTGTGGATATTTTTGTAATAATAGTGGGGTTTACTTTTGGATTATTATTGGCTTTTTTCATACATTTGAAAAGAAAAAGATTACATTCAATTTGTTCATTTTCTTATTTTATAAAGATAGTATGATTTCACCTGTTTTACCACATATCGTTCCAGAGGTTTATTCGCAAATTCCTATGAGAGTTAATCGTGATGTGATTAGAATTAGTTTTTGATCAGAAATTTGGGTAACATACTTCTTATGTATACTTAGACAAAACTTCGAACATGTCTTATTTTGAAAATTACAGATAATATTCAGATGCTTAATAAAAAAAGTCAGACGTGTTATGTTAAATTTGTAGTTCTCTTACTAATTAATTGTGATCTTTGATTATTAATGCATCGTTGTCGTTGAACATGATAACATGGTTATATACACTCATTTACAATACCTCCTAATTAAGAAAAGGCTTTAATTTTAAAAGACATCAACACAATAGTTTAAGTTAGAGACACAATTGATATGCGTTGATTCATGAATAACAAACCATTTGCTCTCCGGGCTCATGATTTCCTTTTCAAGAATCAAAGCTTATCCAGTGTATCTATAATACTTAACGTAGCACCACGGGTGTGCTTAACTGAAGTTTATCAGCATCACGAAAGACGCGTTGATTTGTGAATAACATATTTCATTAATTTGTGTAATTGGAACGAATTAGACCCAATGTTTATACGTCCATTTACGGGACGTATTATGGTATATAGTTGTCCGTCCGTCCGTAAGTCCGTCTGTCCAGTACGTCCGTCCGTCGTCACTTTTCAGACAATGATTCACACACGCTTTCGCCAATTTTCATGAAACTTTGGGTAATTGTTTATAACTATTGACGTAAGCTCCCATTCGATCTTTATACATTTAAGATTTTACGTTTTCGAGTATTGGGACTTTATCTCATAAAACAGGGGGGATTTTCACGTTTTCTGACAATAGCTCAAAAATGCTTTGAGCAGTTTTCATGAAACTTTGTAGGCCTATTTATAGCTATTGAAATAAGCTCCTTTTTTGGTTTGTTTTTTTCATACATTTCTGATATGACATTGCGGAGTTATGGAACTTTCGAGCTAAAAGATTGACGAGCGTATCATGCGCTCTGTCGGAGCTCTTTATTTTTATTGTTTGGTTAATATTCATGCTTTGAAAATTCACAGTTGCAGAATATTTCAAATAAAGAAAAATTATGTTATATGCGATTTGTGATTTCTCAAGTTCAAGCTTAACTTAATTTTGGAGATGATCGTTACTGTACTTGGATGTATGATAGCGTTCTATTAACACTTCACCTTGGTTCTAATTTCCTTCTGTTAACAGTTAGTACTATAGAAGGGTAGTCTTGAACAGTACTGTTGTCCAAAATAGGTTATCATGCTATTTTACTTAAATCTAAGGTTCATTTATGAAAAGTGGCCACACCTAACTAAAGTTACAAGCATTTCAAGCTGAAGGGTTCGAACTCACAACATCAGTGTTAACAGACGGGTGATTTCTGTAGATGAACTACTTAAATCACTCGGCCACCAAGGCCATCGGAAGATTAAAAATGCGGGATTAGACCACTGATATATTTGTGTATCTTTCTTATGGTCGTGATTTCAATTATAGTTAAAATGAAAATATTTTTCCATCGCGAACTTAAATCTTTCTATTTTTTTTTTTTTTTTTTTTAGAAAGTTTCTATAAAAGTTTATATCTAATATCTACTTCCTTTTTCAAAAGATATGAAAGTTCTTCGATTAATCAATGCTTTCCTATTTTCATTTAAAACAGGTTTTCACAACAATTATAAAGAAATTTATGTTGAAACCATGAAAAAAGAGATTGGAATCAACATAGTTTAACAGCGTCCAATGATATTTAAAGCGGTGCAAAACAATAGTCAACAATGAATAATTTGGCATAATTTTCGTGAAGCTGGACAATTTTTTTCATCGTTAGTTTTATTTGTTGAAACTTATTTATTTTGATCTAACAATGACATTGTCATTTATAAATAACAAAATTTAAGATCCTAAATATCGGACACCCATAACAGGTCTAAATGTTCTTAATCCTCAACAGAGTTTATATAAATAAATAGTTGTAACAGTTTATTTCTATGTCATTTAGTCTCTTGTGGGTAGTTGTCTCATTGGCAATCATACTACATCGTCTTATTTGTATATCAGTGCATGCGTGTTGACTAAACATTGCGGTTAAAATTACTTTAAAAACGTTTTATTCTAACAGTTTGCCAATAGTCGTCTCTATCAATTGTGTGTAAACGAATTACTTTGAGTGTGAGTGTATGTTCTATATATTGTATTTTATTGTTTAAAACGACAAAATAGTCAAGATTAAGAAGAACAATAAAGAGAATTATATCTAGTACTAGATTCAATAATATCTCCCTACCAAATACATATCTGTATGAGTATAAATATAAGATGTGGTATTATTACCAGTGATACAAATCAATAGCACGTTAAAAGTGACAATCGTAGTGTCTTCAAGTACTGTGTCATAGCCACAATCACATAAAGAACCAGTTCATTACATCGATGTTGAAAATAGACCAATATCCAAACCTGGCATCCGAAATAAACTTTTGTTTCTGATTTAAAAAAAGTATGATTGATTCATATTTTCTCTCGTTGTCTATATTTAGAAATTGATGTATGATTATACTCAAGAACGTTGAAATGTCGAACATTATCTTATTAAAGTAAACAAAAATAAAACCCAAAATAAAGAAATCCGCTAACAATTGAAGTACATGAACAAACCAAGATATAATATATATTTTATAAGTTACAAAAGCTAATTATCAATGAGACTGAAATCCAGTCTTTTGTCATGTGTTGATTATTCTGCGCTTTAAGAGTATACTTTGAATCACGATTGATATCAGCACTTGTGGTGTAGTGGTATGAAGCATAGACTGAAGACTGTAATTGTTTGCGATGAAGATACGCGAAATTTTGATCCCTTTATACGAAACTCGTTTTTAAGAGAAAAAAAAGATCGATAGTTAAAAGTTATAAGTTTTATCTATAGTAAGAGCAGTAGATTGACTTCAGAGAACTTGTTAAAGATAAGGCACACAAAGCTGTAATTATTATGGTAATATAATATAAAAGAACTGGTTGTCCCTCATTAGTGTTACGGTAGTCGAATGCACATCTGGTGCCGAAAAAAATAGTACGTTCTTTACAAATAAAATCATAATGCTAAGCTATTGGTAAATCACAGGAATCGGAAATTCTATCAATAAAAGTCTGTAAATAATAAAGTCGACTATCAGTAGAGCTTCTCGTAGAGAAATCAGAAATTCTATCAATAAAAATCTAAATAATAAAGTCGACTATCAACAGAGCTTCTCTTTTATGCAAAGACAGTCTGTAGATGGTTTTGTAGGGGGAAATGAATTTTGTCCAAACAATTTCCTTTTTATTTGTGCCTGAAAAGTCAACCTTTTTAAAAAATTTGAAAATTTCAAGCGGTCAAATACAATAAAAGTTTGTGATTTTCAAGATTTATAACCAATAAATGTTTAAGCAATTTTTTTGCAGGAATTAAACAATTTTTTTTTTTTTTTGGCATATTTGCTGTCCATAATTTTCACCTTATCAATATCTAAAAAACTATTTATTTACATTCAGGCTACAAGTATTACCATGATAGTTATATTTACTTTAAAATATGTTTATTCTATGCATTTTAAGAGTCATGGGTATCCCTAATGACAACATGTGCACAAACACACAATAATATATACCTAGTAGTGTTTTGACCGTTTTTTAGGGTACCCCAAAACTGGTCATATTCAATATACCCTAAACATAAAATGCAACGGTGAATTACAACAAGACTTCGACAGATGATGCATGGACAGCTACTTTTTCAATGGTGTAAATATAAGAAAAATTAAACCAGAGGAATATTTTGGGGTTACCAAGGCCTACCCCTTAAAAAGGTTCTATTCAAAGAGCAATTATCTAAATTTACATTGTTCTGACTGCATACAATATTTCATAAAAACTAAAAGATTCACTAACCTTAAATGCCAAATTAAATTAGAAAAATAAGTATGTTTGCTGCTTAAATATATTCTATATAACAAATAGGTAATAAATAAATTTGAACCGCTCGGGCTGGGTTTTCAAGTTACATTCACAGCTTTCATTCCTTTTTTGAACTGTTGGAAATGGACTGTTCACCGAAGTCAATATTTGGCACAAATTTGTTTGAACTTTCTATTCTTTTTTGTTATGATCGTGTCAACGAAGGCTTGAAATAAGGAAAATACTCAAGAGTAATGCAGAATTGAATTTATCTTATTTCAAATAATAAATAATTGGTTGATCAACAATAGTTAGCAATCCAGCATATGTAACGTTACATGCATACCGGCAAAAGCAGATAAACTGCAAATCAAGAAGACTAGCTATTCTGAGACGAAAATAAAATTAAAATTATAAATTAAGAGTAAAACTCGTGCTTCCAGCAATTAATTTTTTGGAAAGGGCTATTTACGATGATATTGTATTGTTTTACTCATCATAGTAAGTGGGGGCAAGAACAATATCATCATAAAAAATGAAAACAACACGGTATAAATTTAATGCGTCCGAAGCGCTTTTCTAGATTTACCTTTATCAGGAACGCTCAAAGCCGAATATTTGAAAGCCAATGATGTATACGGACCGAAAACGTTGAAGAGCTATAAACCAAAAAGGGCCTAAAAATAGTCAAATTCAACTGTCCTTTACAAACAAACCAGATTTTGCCGATTTGGTGTCACATTTCATTGAATTTATTTGCTGTACAGTTTTACATAATTCTCAATCTAGAATATGGAACTTGAAAAACTTATCAAATCAAAAGTTTTCTTGCACTCTTTGAATGTTATCATGATGAGTAAACCATATGCAGCCCTATTTGCAATAATGTCATAGAAAAGTACATAGAAACCAATTATTATTATTAATATCATAATTATTAATTATTATTATTATTATTATTATTATTATTATTATTGATTTATTTGTACGTATGTATCTTGGTTTATTGTAGATCCAAGGGATAATGGCTCAGGCTCCGCAACAGCCACCAAGACAAGATGTTACTTGTAAGCGAAAAATTTTACAAAAAACGTATTTGTAGAATGATCACTCTTGTCATGTTTATGAGCGTGACTTTCAAATATACCACAAAAAATACTAGAATGGTTTTCAAACGACAAATCCTACAAAACTCAAATTACCAATACCAATAAATGTTAAACTCCTGATCATGAACTAGTTCATTTAGACAACCAATACCCTCTACGTATGGGTCTACATCATTGTTAAGTATTAACACTCGTCCGTTGATGAACAAAACTCTATGTTCAGAAAGAAAAGGATACATATTTAGTGTGTACCAAAAGTTTGAGCACATAGTTTCATTTCCATGAGAAAAATTATTCATTATTAGCATTACAAACCGATTGCATAGCAGATGATGATATTTATGAGACCAAACAGCATTCTATCAATCATTATTTAAGTTATCGTTCTGTTTACAATCGGCAAAGAAACGAGGATGACATGTGTGTATACTTGGTTGCCATTGTATTGCGTACTTCATGAATATTATGCATGTAATGGTTGAATTCGGATGACATCCGCTCAAACAGATGAATGACATTCCCATGAAAGCAAATGATGAACTTCTCCATGTAGAGGCATATAATGTCACAACACACTTCATCGACAGTCATATTAGCGTCATAAATTTCTTAGTTAAGTGTTAAGTAACACTTCTGTCTTTCAGTTCAATATGATACATAAAGGTTAGACCACTAAATACAAAGGGAAGGCTATAAGTGCCTCACAATTTATTGCATATATTATATTAAATGTTTGTATGTGCTAAAACCTTATTTTCATACCGAATGTAAGTAATTACCAGATTCGACAACATAAAATGCAACAAGCTTTCATGCATAGCAAGACATGTAAACCTTTCGACACATCTGATATAACTGCTGGTTGTGATTTTTTTTTTTTTTTTTTTGTCATTTCGTTTTTGTTGATGAGTAAACCTTTTGCGTTGGTTTTTATTTTTTGTCAAACGTGTATTGTCAACTGAATAAACAATGATTCCTACCACTCTCCTTTTCGAAATTGATAGATCGGTTTATTTTACTTCTTTTAAAATGCTCTTAAAAATTGATAAAATATACGGTATTTGATTTAGAAATAATTATCCTGCTTATCTTGAAGGCTAGAGTAACCTCCCTTAATAGCATGAATGTTTTTTACAGATCCAAGTTTGGAGTTGTCAATCTGTTTAAATACAATTTCAAGACATGAAACGTGAACATGTAACATGAATGTCGACTTTTCTTGAAATATTAGTCATACACTGAATAGGCTTTCGACAAAATGTCACTCAAGGGTTCAGCTGGATAATGATATCGTCTTCGTAGTTTAATAACCCCAACTGACACAACAAACAATTTACAAGAGAATATTAAGACAACCTTAGTGTAACTGTGTTCCAATCTAATTAATCTATTACGATAAATAAAGGTTACAAGCAAACACTAACCCGGATGTATGGATTATCCGCTATGAGATGTACGAATCACCGTGTCTGCCTTTATTTTACAGATCCATATTTTTTTCAAAAGCGAAAGAGGGAATGTCTAGAATTATGCAAAGCACAATTTTCGATAGTTGACAATACTTTCACTTGTGAAGAAATCGGGTGAGTATTTGCATACTGTTACTATTGATAAATATATAGAGTAACAAGCATCAGGTAATTTTGAAAGGACTGATCCGTTTACTCGGAACTGTAATAATTCATAAGGAGGACAAACTACCGTAAGTAGCAGCTCTCTAGGTGAAAATGGCATCCCTGCACTACTTGAAAATAGCATTATTGGTCTGGTCAACGATTTTATGTCAAGGCTTGTGATTGAAAACTAATGTTGAATAAAGTTTTGAAGATATAGTTTCCCCTTCAATTAATTGTCGAAATGAGCATCTTGTGCATTTAAGTTTGTACCGGTTATTTTGTTTAACAGATATGTATAAAGATTAAATACCAATTTTTCAGAGAACAAAAGAATGTTTTTCCATAATTGATAAAAGCAACATCAGTTTTACTCAAAGTTACTTAGTGCGTCCAATCATAGGGTTCTTCATACTGATTTGAAAAAAAAATATGGTTTCTTTAGTTTTTAGTCTTTAGTCTTTAGTCTGAAAAAAGGAAGTAGTTTGCCTTCTCATATGATAGCTTAAATTCCCAAAATATATAGTTTTTGTATACGTTTGCCTGACATAAGTGTGTTCGGGGAGACATCTCTTACAGAGAAAAGTATTCAGTTAAGCAGGGTCAGTTTCAAAAGCGCTAGAACTGTGCGATATCATACACCAAACATCTAAGTAACATCTTGCAAAACAAAAATTGCATGCAAGAAATAAAAGTGGCGGGAAAAGAAAACCAAAATAATAATCAGAACGAAATCAATAGGTCTTTCCACTTTTCGGTGAAAATCTAAAATGTCAATGTTCCATCTGCTACTTCAGCATTATTTTCAGCGATGTTGTACGTACTTTAAAACCAAGCTACAGAGAGGGGAGTTCCATTTATTAAACCCTGAATCCAATAACAACTGTTACTTCAAATTGGAAATTAGCCGATATTATTGTTTGGTGCATAGGAGAGCATTTCAAAATGTGGAACTAAGCAATAATTTACTTGTAAGTAATGCTTTTTGATTATGTCTAGGGTTCTATTGACTAAAATGACATATAGAATTTGGAACATGTCCCGTACAGTAGAGATCAGTAGAAGATATAAAATAATGATAAATTACAGTATGGGTATTTAAGATCCGATCTTATACACGATTAATGAATACTTTTGCCTTTACTGGTTTACCTTGCGATATAATGTCGCGTCAAATTCATATCAATAAATACGCTCAGGCAGTTTATTTTGTTTACTTGATAATGTGAAGTGATACAGATAAATAAATATTCTGTTTGTATTTGAATCGCACCACTGTGTGAAGCTAAAAGTTTCATTCGATAATCACACCATCTTGAACTTATTTCTTAACACATATCGGTTCTGAATGGTTGTATCATGATTGGCAAAGGTTCTATTAGCTGCAATGAGATATAAAAACGTACAAAACAAAAATAAAATGTTAATTACGGCAGATAAGGATTAAAACTATAGTATGGTTATTCAAGAACCGATCAATAATTGTTGCTACATGTTGACGTAGTTTTTGATAGCGCGAAACACTCCATACTTTTTATAAAGGTTAAACTTGGTTTAAAAAATGGTCACTATAAATGTGACCATAATGTTGTCTTATTTGTTTTGGCCAGAGAAAATTTTGAGATGATAATGGATGATCAGTTATATTCCAAGTATATAATATTGTAAATGTGATTCTGATGGAAAACTTTGCATGTCTATTTTTTATTTGCCTTAAAAATTTGAAGGAGTGAGTTTAAAGTCCGTACAGGTTCATTTCAAAACCTTATATACAAACACTCCATCAATTTACTGGACAAAACAAAAGCAAGCTTTGCTTATTATTGACACCTTCATACGAATGTTTATTTACGTTTAATACTGGTAGAGGATGTCTCGTCTGAATTTGAAATGTCCAAACAAAATGACAATCATTGAGGTTTATATTTTCAATATCTTTATATTTATATAAGATTAATATAAAATATGTTTCCTTGGTAAATTTCCGCAGTATAATTAGAGACTTCTTAATTATCTAAAGCAACAATATCATCAAGACAACAGTAAATGTTGTTGAATTTACTAATTCATTAACTAATGCAAAAAAACTATAATAATTTCGTGCGTCGAAAGCACTTTTGTGGATTTATCATAGCAAGGAACATTCAACATTTAAAACCAGGGAAGATGAAATGCGATGAGAAACGTTATAAGCTATATGATCAAAAACACCTAAACAAAATAGCTAAATTCATCCACAGTGTACATTATTGAGGTAGTTGGAACATTAGTTTCTAAATAATTTCTGAATTATGAACGATGAATTTGAATAAGTATATGTCATAAATCTTGTATTTATCGAATCACTTAGGCAGCAACCATTTGATTTTCGGGATGCTATGGATTTTTTCTGGACAAACTTTTTTTTGCCTTCGGCGAAAGACAATCTATTTTTTGACGACAAGTCGAAAACATTTTTTCTTTCAATTTTAGCATTACATATAGTGGCGGCTGAGGGTGAAACAAACAATTTTTTTTCTCAGGGTCAAAACAAATTATTTTTTCTCCAAAACTGGAAACAAACTTTTTTCCAAAAATCCATAGCCCCCAGAAAATCAAATGGTTGCTGCCTTACCACTGAGCTAATGACACCCTCCGAGACTAACAGTCCATTGGCAACGTTATCGATACAGTGCTAGTTATTGAAATAATCACTCAATGAACTATACTTGCTCTTTTCTGGAGTTATCTTCATCAGGAACGCTCAAACATAAACATTTGAAAACCAGGGATTCTGAACGTTGGAATTTATATGACCACATAAAACCTGGACGTAATAGACAATAATTCGGTGTGAGCCAAGACTCCGTGTTGAAGGCCGTACTTTGACCTATAATGGTTTACTTTACAAATTGTGACTTGGATGGAGAGTTGTCTCATTGGCACTCATACCACATCTTCTTATATCTATATGATAGCCACATTCATATCAGGTCAACTTTGCCTTAAAGACTTGGAACCATAGGAATTTTGAATGAATAAATGTTAGAAATCATGTAAGTACCTAAGCAGTAACTGTTCATCAGCAGTGGATCAACCAAGTGCTAGTAAATGAAATAATCACTCTATAAATTTCGAGCGTCAGAAACGCTTTTGAGGCTTAAGTAGAATTTAAACTGATCTTTGCTGAGTTTTGTCCTACACTGTATTCATAATAATACGATAAAAGTCTGAGATTAAAGGGATGCATTTAGGGATAATTACCTACAACCTGAGTCCTTGATTATCTTTATCATTGAAACGTACAAAGAGGTTGTGAAGGGTAAATACAGCTTTAATCGTCTCTTAACAGTTACTGTAAATGCATCTAAAATATTTACCTTTTATAACCAAAAATTAGCTGTTCGATAAGATTGTGTGACAGTGTAGTGTGGATATTCGAAAACTCATAACTGTCAACTGAATTAAAAGGATCATACGTAATCAATCTGAAAGATTTATATACTCAAAAATTATAATCAATCCCATAATTTTAGGTATTCAACTTTTCCGTGGAAAGACCTTTTGATTTTGATTTGATTATTTTGTGATTATCACTGTTCAGATTAGCAGATGGTTGAGAGCTAACAAAATGTTATACCACCAAATTCGGACGCATTAAGTTTGTGACACGTTGTTTTCATATTTTCCAGCACTGGACCGATACCGCTGCTGGTGGACTATCAGTCCACGAGGGTATCAGGTAGCAATACACAGTTAGAAGTGTAGTTTCAAATTTTGGCCCCGTTGGATTTTTCAAATATGAAAGTTATTGTGCAATAAAATTCATTTTTAGACAGCTGATGACTAATTTAGCCTTCAAGTGGGTTTATAAGAACATCCAGATTATTTTTACATGTTTTATGGGCTATTGTATGTTTGACTGCACGTATTTTTATAGCCAGACTGGCCATAGGTTCAGAAATTTTTGTAATGTTTACAAAGACATTTTTTACTCGACTTTTTCGACGCAATTTTACAAAAAAATGAGTCGTAGGACATACGATTTTTATTTGATCTCTTGATAGATATATGTAAACAGTTTCAGAAAAGGTATCACCCTAAGGAATTGAAATTCCACTTTTGGCCAAATTTTGGGGATATTTGTGACACCACACCCCTTTTTGCAATATTGTATAGCAAATACATGCAGGTTGTTGCCATGGATACACCAAAACGAAAGTATCAACAACTGATTACATACATATGCACATGTATGACACAAACAGTAAGCTTGATTTATAAGAAAGTAAGGAAAGGGGATGGTAAAATTTATGAGGGTAAATTTTAATTTTTTTCCTAACTGTATATTGCTACCTCATCAGCTCAGTAGTCAGTACTTCGGTACTGGTATGATTTATAACCAACCTTTCTAAAATTTTCACTTAATAAATTTTGAAATTATAAGAAACTAAGATTTCAACTCCCTCAGGCAATATTGACCTTAGATGGTTTCGGCTCTTTTATGTTCTGTTTGGTCATATAGCTTTGCAACTGTTTTGGTTCTTGTACATCCTTGGCTTTCAAATATTCGGTTTTGAGTGTTCCTGATGAAGGTACATATAGAATAGCGCTTCTGACGCATGAAATTTGTAACGTGTTGTTTTCATGTCTTATCTATGCCGACA
The DNA here is from genome assembly GCA_017311375.1 of Mytilus coruscus. Lineage (NCBI taxonomy): Eukaryota > Metazoa > Mollusca > Bivalvia > Mytilida > Mytilidae > Mytilus > Mytilus coruscus. The sequence continues at coordinate 83,154,601 of CM029604.1, forward strand.
TGGGAGCCATTAGTTCAGTGGATGTCATTTGATACTGTCTTCTTAGACTGTTTGTTTAGTTTGTTACAGTTGAAATCAAGTTGTTAGTTTCCTGTTTTGACTTGATTCATATTCACTCACACCTTGAAGGTGCGAATCAAACCTTAATTGACTAGGATTGCCATTTTTCCTGCCGAGGGTATGTAGTTCTCTCCGGGCTTCTTATGCCTGTAAAACTGACGATATACCCACGAGTGCTTAAAGTGTCTTGTATCACATAGGTCAAATTTATTTGTTCAGTGTATGTTCAATGGTGTTACTATGTCCTTTGATTGAGTTAAGCTATTTCAGTTGATATTTTATATTGTGTCTTTCTATGTTGTGATGTTACACTATTGTTTCAGAAAAAGGGTGAAGGTTTGGTACCATTAAAACGTTTAAACCCGCTGCATTTGTTTGCACCTGTCCTAAGACAGGAATCTGATGTTCAGTAGTTGTCGTTTGTTGATGTGGTTCATAAGTGTTTCTCGTTTCTCGTAAATTAAAATTAAATTTGAAGACAAATCGTCTTTTTATTTGGTTACGTGGTATTTTTTCCATTTTACTAATGTAGATTCATATAGTTGCGCTAATAGGGTATAGTTTTGGTGGAATAGCAATGACTCATGTATGTAAAAATTAGACAAGTTGCCATATTGGTATAGAAAGAGGAAATACGTGTTATATGCCTTGAAATCTCGATGTCCGTTACGTAAACAAAAACGATTTCAAAAGCTTTTTCTTTCCAAATCCAATCCCTGACACAGTGTTCTGTCTAAATCGTATTTATTCAAGCATTAAACTTAATTTGGCCTTTTCAAGAAAAGTTTCAATGGAAGAGTGAGAGAAAAAAATAAGAACATCGTCTAGCTTGGTTTCTTTTAGAAATATGTGTTGAGATGTATATTTTCACCAAATTCATGATATTAAGCAAATATAGGAGAAATCATACCTTAGTTTACCATTTTTTTTTTACATATACATGTTCCTTCATTTAAACAAAGGTGTTTTCAACTTTACCATAAGCAATCCCGTACGTAACAATGTTTTATAACATCTATTTCAACTTCGCTAAGAGTTTGCAGAATATGTTTTGGGGTTTCTCTTTTTCATAACATTTTGTAAGTAATGACCATTAATTTTAGTGCATTTCAATTTTCTGGTTCAGCTGGTACATAAGGAATCACATTTTAGACTAGGTACATTTAGAATTATCATTCCGATTTTATGCTTCTAAACACACTGCACATATATTAAAAATATTCATATTTTCCCTCCAAATTAACAGTATTCTATACCGGCTCATGGTTGTACCAAGTCAGAAATATGGCAGTTGTTTTTCACTTGTCCAGTGAATGACCGCGTTTGATTTTGTCAGATTTTGTGGAATCCCCTTTTTTAATTTGCCTTTGAGTTCAGTACTTTTCTTATACGTTTATAACATTATTTTGTGAAAATAATCTGTAATATTATTTTCACAAAATAATGTTATATTTTTTTTACAGTAAACGTACTTGACAATAAGATACAAATCGACATTAAACAGAAAACAACAGAAGTTTGATGCTCATTGAATCACATTGCTGGTGTTCTGAGTATTAATTTGAGCCCTTAACCACGTGTGAACTTCAAAGAATGTCAAAGAAGCAAGACAACGCGAACAAATTGTCTTAAAATTTGCTTCACCGTACCGCTAAAAATTCCTTACAATTTATTTCGTACAATGAACCGCTGTGAAAGGGGAAGAGTTAAATGTGTGTAAAAAACCGAATTTCCAGATAATTTACCCGTTTGAAAATAATGATTTTTACTTGATGAAGCAATACAACGTATGGTCTTTAGGGGTTTTCTAATTTGTGAAAAATTTTATCACACTTCGCACCTAGCAAATTTTACCTTATATGTGAAAATTCCTCATCTTCGAAACGAGCCATCACACATATTCAAGTATACGATATGTACAGAGGAGAGGAGGCTAATTATGTTCATCTAAACCACTATAGGTTACTGTATGGCATTCAACAATCAGCAAAAGACATACTGTAATGTCACCGAAATGACAGAATGTGAAACAATTCAAACTTATGGCCTAGATAAACGCATAGGAAAATCAGTTATAGAACTTACTAGAAACAGAAATGAAGCAATAGTCCACGGTTTTCGGAAGTTTGTGTGACTTTGGGTAGGCAAAACATGTTAAAGAACTTCAAATATTCAATTGAGTCCTCAAGCTGAGATATTGTTATGTTATGATTTATAGTCGTTGGCTATCAGTGGAGCGCACATCCTGTGTTTATTGAAACTTTCCTTTGGTTCTTTAGGAGACCAACCACAAACCACATATACAAATGCACATGGAGAGCCAATGGACAAGAACCCAACCAGGTTCTGGTTAGGATCTATGGAAAAATCGCGACAGAGCAATTTCCAACGTTTCTTATCAACAACTTATGTGTGTTCCTCCTTTTAGCGAAACTAAATCTGGGACCGAAATGCTACGGATTTAATGATAAAGGCAGAATAGAAGAGCTTTATACGGTAATTGTACTGATATGTGTTGCATTCTCTTTTGCAATATAGTTGGGGTTCTAATTGTTGCTATTTCTCTTTTAGTTTGCTTTTCATTCATTTACTAAGATGTTAAAGCGTTTAAAATATCCACTTGTCTATTGTTTTCAGTGATATATATTTTGTCCAAAAATTATACATAAAATGCAATTTTAGGTTGAATATTTATCAATTTCGACAAATGCATGACGTCATGGTGACACAACTGCACTAAAATTTACACATTACCTCAACTGGTTCATTTATTAATATGATTTACATAGTTTTGAAAGGCTTGCACAAGTTTACTATTTTTTTGCAATTTCAGGGACCAATGACTCTTCTCCTTGAAAGGATTGGAAAATTTTACTATTTTTGCAACTTAAAGGGACAAAAATTTATCATACTATCTCCTTTGTCAATTTGTATAAATTTTTGTAGAAGATTGGCTAGGTCAATTTCTGTCTGATTGTTTTTCGTGTATATTTAATTTCTGAGCATTTATACACAATATACACTATCGTAATGCGTTTACATATCTCAATTAATATGGTTTGCTCGTGCATGCGTACACTTTACGGACTTCATTATCAAAGGTGTGCTCCTTATACAAAAACTGATACATTTGTGAGAAAAAAAGGACTGATATAAACATTTAACAAATTTACGGTTATAATAATGTATTGGAATCGATAAACTCATCATAGATAACAGGTTTAAATTTTGCACGTCTACAAAAGACTCATCAGTGACGTTCGAATCAAACAGCTTAATAAAAGGACAAATAAAGTTTGAAGATGAAGTGCATTGAGGACCCAACATTCCGAACGGTTTTGCCAAATGCAGCTAAGGTATTCTATTCCTAGGGTAGAAAATTCTAAATATATCAAAATATTCATAGTTTTGTTAACAGTTATTTTATAATTATGACCATATCAATGATAATTCATGTCAATACGTCAATACAGAAGTGAGGAAAAATTCACCAGCAGTGCTGTCGTTAATTCATGAGATTGTCCGTTTTTATTCTGCGGTTTACATGTTGTAATGTCCTTTTATATTATTAATTTATGTATTTTTCTGTGCTCAGTGTTCTTGCGTTTGTTTGTAATGTATTCCTTTCACGTAGTGTTGTCATTTTAGCGATAGTTTTTAACATTCCCATATAGGCGGGAGGTTTGGCTAGCCATAAAACCAGGTTCAACCCATCATTTTTTTTAAATGTCCTGTACCAAGTCAGGAATATGGCAGTTGTTATCAAATAGTCCGTTTCTTAGCATGTTGGCCTTTGTTTTTGTTGCAGTTCGGTGTTTCTGTTGTTCCATTGTTTTCCTCTTATAGTTGGTGTATTTCCCTCGGTTTTAGTTTGTAACCCGGATTTGTTTTCTCTTTATCGATTTATGAATTTTGAACAGCGGTATACTACTGATGCCTTTATATATTACAGTAAAAGACAGAAAATGCCAAGGTGGCAAAAAAAAACGACGAAAAGACACATAAAAGTCAACAAAACACTTAAGATAAAGCTACGGTAATTCTACCGAAATCCTTGAGTGAACAAAAGAGCTCCGGAATCTAATAAGCTGTTGTTTTCATTATGAAACAAATGAAGACGAGATTTCAGCTACAATACTTCGATAATATCTGTGTCGATATGTTAAACAGATATCCCTTGACAGTCAATCAGACTAGGATTGCGGTAATAAGATTTTAGAAGCAATGAAATTAACTTTATTATTATAAATCATTTAGTTCAATAATTTCCTTGTTTACAAGAACTCTCCATAAAAATCATGATAGGTAACAAAACCCTTTGATATATATTAAAATTGAGAGTGGAAATGGGGAATATGTCATAGAGACAACAACCCGATCAAAGAGCAGATAACAACCGAAGGCCACCAATGGGTCTTCAACGCAGCGAGAAAATCCTGTAGCCGGAGGTGGTCCTAAGCTGGCCCCTAAATAAAATTGTGTACTGGTTCAGTGAAAATGGACGTCACCCTAAACTCCAAAACATATAGAGGAACTAAAATTAAAAAACATACAAGACTAACAAAAGCCAGAGGCTCCTGACTTGGGACAGGCGCAAAAATGCGGCGGGGTTAAACATGTTTTGTGAGATCTCAACCCTCCCCTATACCTCTAGCCAATGAAGAATAAAGAAACACATAGCAATACGCACAGTAAAAATCAGTTTGAAAGAAGTCCGAGTCCGATTCCATATTTCTACAAGTAGTTAGTTTCCAATGCAAAAATTTAAATAATCATTTAATACCCTCGCTCTAAAGAGAAGAATACTGAATAAGTCTGTCTGTTGGTCCGTCAGTCCGTCACATAAAAGATTGGCTATTTTTTCTCATGAACTACAACTCAAATATTTCTGATTTTTTTGATCGGGTTAAAGGTAAGTTTGCTTTAACATCCCTCACTCATCAATTTCATGCTTTCCAAATACTTAAAGTGCAGGTATTAATTTAAGACGATCGGTATTATCAATTTCTAGGTTAAAACTCAACAAATATTGCATATTAAGTTGCATCTACGGTATGCTTAGTTTCATGTCATTTACTAAGTAACCAAACTTTGAAATGTTCGATGAAAGGACACATCTTTTTATCTTAAGTATGTAGGCATGTGAAATTTTAAAAAATCTGGAATTCAAAATTAATACGCTAAATCAGAAGAAATCATAATTATAGGTAATGGAATTACTGTACGAAATATTTAATTTTTTTTAAATGGCGGGAAAACGCTGACTCGGACTTTTACCTTATAATTGGTTCTCAAATCGTAAGAAAAAAATCTAGAATATGCTAAAATTTGGGTAAATTACCTCTTAAATGCTATCAAAGTCTACCATGAAAAGAAAGGTGGGTGATATAGGGCAACATATTTTACCCTGTATCGTAGGAAAGCAAAACAAAGGAGTCCGAACGCTGACAAAATCACTCACTAAATAATTTAAAAATTATTTTTCGAAGATGTTCAATCAAATAAAGAACGTCACAGACACGGGCATAGCGAACGATTTGCAAAAAATACGCACCGTAAGAAAATGATCTTATTTTACCCGCTATTCTGATATTTTAGCTGTAACAGGAATGATAATGTTTTGGTAACAGCATAAACAAATCAACTATTTATTGCAGCTGCAAAAGTTACAATAATGTTTACTGATGTTTTTAATGATTTAGTGTGAACATCTAGAGAGGTCTGACTTGACGTCCGAAACATATGGCGAGCTGATAGCGATAAAATTAGCTGAAATTCATGAACAAGAGATGCCATTGCCAAAAGCACCCACATTTCTAATTGATTTTTGCGCTCCGTAAGTATCGTTATTTGGCATTTTCGTTTATTAAAGCTCTTCAGTTTGCATTTTAACATATCTTAATGCGAGCACCACTGATGGGTCTAATGAAAATTTGCAATTACAATTTTTCTGCACCAGATGCGCATTTCGACAATACATGTCTCTTCAGTGATTCTCGAATTAAAACTATTTGAAAATCCAATGCTAATTAAGGATAAAGAGTTATAATCCAAAAAGATAAAAAAACGTATAGCCATATATAGCCGGGCAAGGAATAAGAGAGCTTTGCATGAGGGAGATATATTCCTAATTTAAAATAATTTTCTCTAACATTTGGTAACAGCAAATTTTAATAACAAAAAAATCCGTATTTTCATGCAACAATATGACCAATCAGTTTGATCTAAAAAATAAATAAAGAAAACAAAGGATTTTTTCTACTTTTTCGCAAAGCATTTAACATCTTGGTGAAAAAAGCACGGATTGATCGCATTATAGTCATACTATGTGTCAGAGTTATGTGCTTTTGGTACTTATTACAGATTTATCTATTACGTCACAACATGTACTCGACGTGTCAGAATATTACATAATGGGGTATATCCAAATTAATATAAACATCTTTGTCCGAAATGGCAATGGAATATTTAGTTGGGGAAGTTCGCATCGTCGTAAAAACTACATTTACTAACAAGTCTAACCTTGCGACCCCTTTCTGTAGACATCAAAATGATTCTTGAGTTCAGGAACTAGTAACTTCGACATCTTATCGTAGTGGATATTTTAACTCTTGCCTAGGTGTAGATGCTGCCATGGGCATCGTCATTATATATTATCAGCTCTTCATGCTAACTCCGATTGGTATTATATGTATTAAAAATGTCCTTTCTAAAATACAAGATAATATTGAATACGGCTTGCTTAAACATTCTGTACCAGCATTTTAATCAGCCTGATCATTCCATCGTTTCTATGACAGTTCATATAATCGAAAAAATATACCACAAGACTAACAATCCTCAACTTGCAACGCCTCTCCGTAGACAAAAAGAGGACTACTGGATTCGACAATTGGGAACTGCGACACCATATGGTTGCAATGACAAAATTGATGGTATAGGTATTCTATCTAGTCCTTCCTGTAGCTCGGTGAATGTGATGAATATTTTCAACTCTACTCCTCGACGTAGACGCAGTCATGGTCATCGTCATTATACATCACCTACTTTGCATGATGTCTCTATTAATGACTTGCTGCCATTTATACAAAAGCCGTTAGGTATTCATCACATTCGCACGAAACTGTATTCATTACCCTTTCAAAACTTCATTCTCTGTTCAATTTATGTTTGAAAACCACTGTTACAAACCCTCATTCAAACCAATACAAACTTACAGCTATTATTTCGGATATTGCAAGTCACAGACTTTTCAAACCAGTTCGCATTGGAAAAGATGAAAAAGAGAAAAGATCTTTTCTTAAACTTTCCTTTGCCAACAAAGGTCTCGATGGCGTCAACTTAGGCAATATCCTTCATCATAAATTAGTTCAGTCGAATATACCTCTTTATTTTAAAGATCAGTCTGTACCAATAATTTCTTATACCTATACCAAACCAATTGCAACTAAAATTTTCAATTACAAACACGTTTTGCAGGATCTCAACATTGACGACTTCAAGTCTAAACCTCCTGATTGCACCTGTGCTAGTTCCCAATTCACATATAATCCGGCTGGCCACGTTATTACCGGAGACCTCAACATTGTCAATAACACTTTCCTGCGAAATTCGTTATCCAAAGGTCCGAAATATCGTGAGCCTGAAATCCATCAATTGGAAATACAACTTCAAAATACTGATGGATTCAGTCGAGGATTATGCCAGGCAATGGGCTAAACGCGAGAAAGAAGATGTAGATACTCTTTCCGAATGGATTAAGGCTTTGAGGTCGGTGATACAAACTGAATTAAGAAACTAAATGGGCATATCAATACCCACGCTACATCAATTTTAAAGACCCAAATGTTGCAAAGCACTTGTCCTACCTTCATGACAAATATGTTGTTGTCCCCGCAGATAAAGCCCCAAACAACATCGTTTTTGTGTGTAAATATCATTACATAAACTGCTTGATAAATGAATTAGGTATTGACAATTCACTTGGAAACTCAACATATACCCTCACGACACTTACCAAAGAGGAAATCCTGGATAATCATAGGTCTGTTCTTTGTTCCTTTGGAATTTCAACCAAAGATGAAGAACTGGATCTTCCATCACTGTATTGGATACCTAAACTATATAAGTGTCCTTACAAACAACGGTATATTGCTGGGTCTTCCAAATGCTCCACGAAACTCTTTCTAAATTATTAACATCTATTTTATCAGCAATCAAAGCCGGGCTCCAAAGTTATTGTGAAACTGCCTTTTCTAGAGGTGGCGTGAATCAGATGTGGATACTAAAAAATTCCAAAGATCTTTTAGAGTACATACAATCTTAGACTCTCTCATCTTGCAATAGTATTAAAACATTTGACTTTTCTACACTTTACACAAGTATTCCCCATTCCAAACTAAAAGACAAATTGAAAGAGTTGGTATTACTTTGTTTCATTAAAAAGAATGGCGAACGTAGAAACAAGTATCTTGTCTTGGGGAGGGATAAATCCTACTTTGTAAAGAATCACTCTGATTCAAACAAAAAATTCTCTGAAACTGACATTGTCAAGATGCTTGATTTCTTTTTTTTTTTATTTTTAAAATTTCTTTATTTCCATCAGTTGCTTGTTACATTGTCTTCAACAAGACCAAGCTCCTTGTGAAGAATACATATAAGTTTCAATTCTATTATATTAATAAATAAAACATCAATCTAATAAATGTTTCTTAACATTAACTAAAAATTTATCTTCTTTAACTTCTTTGAATAATACATTCGTTTTGTAAATTCTCTAATGAATAGACAAAAACATCAAGTCTTTTCATTTTCTGATCAGATACATAGTAGGATTTATAAATTAAAACCCAATAATAGTAATAAGATAGTTAAAGCCAAAGTAATATTTATCAGATATTTTATAGCCAAAACAATATCTTTTAATGTGAAATCTTTTCTATATTTACTTTTGCAATAAATTATGAATTTTCTCTAAAATCGTGTAAAAGGAACATGACATAAAATAATGTTGATAATCTTCTTCAGTAAAGCATTTGTTACATAAATCATTGTCTGTTACCTTCCATCTAAATAATAACTTTTAGTAGGTAATATACTTTGTAAAAGTTTCCATCGATACATCTTCAATTTATTTTCTTCCAAATAGTAAAAATAAAGTTGTACAATGGTTTCAAATGAAATTCTGTCTGTATTGGAAATACATTTAACCATACATTTATACCAATAGGTTTCACAATTTTTTTCTTTACTAATCTGTTATATGATAACTTATTTGACAAAAAAGAAATGTCAATATAATTACCACTTATTGACAAACATTGTCTTCTTACATTGACTATACTTCTCGTTGAATTCTCTGATCTAAGACATTGTAACCAATCTTTTGGAATTGCGTTTTTTAGGGATGTCAACTCAGATATCCAGTTGGATTTATTTTCAATTTTTGCAAAATTAGATCTTGTAAAATTTCCCATTTTCATTTAAAATATCATTTATATAAATCAAATTACCTTTTATCCAATTTTTGAAAAAGACATTTGTTATTAAATTTAATGTATTTATTCCCCAAATAATTTGTTTTCTAATTTCGTAAAGGTTTTGGTATATCTGTCTGCCCTCCTCCTAATTTCATCCAGCTTTTTAATACATTTTTATAAAATTTTGGAATATTAGGTAGATATTGATCAACTTTATTATAATCCATATTCATATAAACTGCTAGGCAATTTTTTCCTGAGCATTGTAAATAATTTAAAGGTATAAGTTGCCATCTGGCAATATCTGTATTTAAAATTCTACCTATCCATGATGCTTTTAGTGATTCAAAGTGACTTTCAATGTCAATCATATTCAAACCCCCGTTTTCATAACTACCAATCATCGTATTTCTTTTAACTTTATCTGGTTTGTCATTCCAGATAAAATTGAAAGATTTTCTTTCTATTTCTTTTTTATATTTTTCTGGAAATACGCATGAGCTAGCTAAAAAGGTAAAGAGTGGTATAATCAAAGATTTGATGATCAAGATTTTCCCTAAAATAGTGACATTTCGCTTTTTCCAAAGAATAAATAATTTATCCATTTTATCTTTTTTATTTTCAAAATTTAATTTCTCACATTCTTCATTATTATGTCCAAAATAAATCCCTAAAGCTTTTACAGGTTTATCTGTCCAATTAATATTTGCTATTTTGTCTTTTCTTTTTTTAGTTTTCCTATCCATATCCCTTCTGTTTTATTTTTATTCATAATTAATCCGGAATAAGATCCGACGATTTCAATTTCATTCAATGCTAGTTCGATATCATTTTTATCATTAAAAAATAAAGTTGTGTCATCAGCTAATTGGTTTATTTTATTACAATGTGTTTTTCTATCAAAGTTTATCTGAAATCCTTTTATATCTTCGTTATTTCGAAGTCTCAGTGCCAATATTTCAACGGATATGACAAAAAGTAGAGCAGATAAAGGACACCCTTGTCTAATCCCTCTTGAATTCTTAAACATTTCTGATATCCACCCATTATTAATAATACATGTTTGAATATCAGTATACAAAGTTTTAACCCAATTTATGAATGATTCATTGAATCCAAAGTGATATAAAGTATCTAACATAAATTTCAATTCAAGAGTGTCACAGGCTTTTTTAAAATCGACAAAAACAATAGCCCCTTCTATATTATATATATCTGCATAATCTATAATGTCCTGTATTTGCCTTAAATTAAATCCAATGAATCTATTTTTTATGTATCCAGACTGATCTGTGTTTATGAGTTTTGGTAAAACGTTTTTCAGTCGTTGAGCTAGTACATGGGACAAGATTTTAAGATCGACGTTTAATAATGAAATTGGTCTATAATTTTCAAATTTTAATGGGTCCCCCTTTTTAAATATTAACGACAAAACACTAGACCGCTGCGAGTAAGTCAATAAATTATCTTCATGCCCCTTATTATATACCTTAACAAGTAAATATTTAAGCGTCTCCCAAAACGTTTTGTAAAATTCTACGGTTAGACCGTCAAGTCCAGGAGACTTGTTTAATTTCATATTTTTATCGCTTCAGAACACTCCTCAAGCGTAACTGAACCATCACACAATAGTTTTTCTTCATCATTTAATTTATTTTCTAATTTTGTGTTTTTAATGTATTCTTGAGATAATGTATCATTAGGATTTTGAGATGTAAACAATTTTTCATAGTATTTTTTAATTTCAAGTAAAATCTTACTTTGATCTTTTAAAACATTATTTGTTTCATCTAATAACTTATTTATCGATTTCTTAATTTGCCTTTGCTTTTCAAGTCCCAAAAATACGCATTATTTTTTCTCCTAATTCAACCCATTTTTCTCTGGCTCTGATTTGTGCACCAATGACTTTTTCATCCTAAATCTTATTCAGTTCTGATTCCAAATTTTTAATACGATTATCCAAATTAGAGTTTAACAAATTTAATTGGTCTCTTTCAACCATCTTTTCTTTTAATTCTCGTCCTTTTTCCGACGCCCCCGTTTTAAATGTTAAACAAACACTCAGATGATCAGTATACTGAACCGTTACCGGTTTAATTTTACATGTATCTATCTGAGGTCTTAAATTGGTACCAATCAATATTAGATCTATTCTACTCGCCTGAGATTTATCTTTTCTCCTCCAAGTAAACTGTTGTATATTTTCATTCATAACTCGCCAAATATCAATAAGATTATAATCTTTCAACAACGATTTCAAGCTTGATACTGTTTTATTGTTTTTGTGATTGTTACTTGCACTTATTCTATCAATATTTTTTAATGTTTCATTAAAGTCTCCCCCAATTATTGGGATTCCAATACCATTTTCTTTCACAAAGAGATCCACCTTTTTAAAAAGACTTTCTTGCAGTTGTGTTGTTTGGTCCATATAAACAAACTATTGAAAAAATTGTGTCATTAATTTGGATATTTAATAAAACAATCCTTCCATCTTTATCTGTAAAATGATTTATAATCTCATACTTCAATAAATTGTTTATAAATATCGAGACCTCCCTGCTTGCTGATGTACCATTACTGCAAAAAACATCAAAGTTAGTTTGATTTTTTATTTCATTTTCAATATCTAAGTCTATATGCGTTTCTTGTATTAAGGCTATTGATATTTTTTGAGATTTTAACCATGTCAAAATCCTGTTACGTTTTTCTCTTGAGTGCATGCCATTTACATTAAGGCTGCACAATTTTACTGTGTTATCAAATAACATATTAAAAAGTTTACAATTCTATTCACAACATTGAATAAATCATGCATTTTCTCCATACACATATATCAATTTGGTATACACACATCTTGTAAAGAAATAGCAATAATTATAAACATCACTATGCGGGATCGCATACTTATTTTTTTTTTAATTGTACATACATGCTGTTTGATACACATGGATTATTATTCTGAACATTTTTGTGTAATTGTATTCTATGTTTCTACAACAAAGATATTCATAATGTTCTCTTGTTATATAAATTGTTGGATTGGATATACAAATTTCATTTATACACATTGAATCTGTGAAACTGGTATAAATATGTGTGTATAAATTTGAACGGAAATCATGGAAATTACTTTTGCTGAATGGATGTTTTTGCACAACAGGTAAGGGATATATATCTTTTATTATCAATATTGAACACAGAAAAGTATTTTTAAAAACTATATCTAGTATGTCTGTGTAAACGATTTCACTGTTTGGAGTAAATACCGGTTTGGCAATATTATTATGAACTTTAAATGTTTGAATTAGACATTTCGTTTCTATAAATAGTACTGGGAAAAACCTATATAATATGTAAACATAAACCAGCTGTTTATACATTGAGTTCACACTTTTTCTGTCTACATATATTAATATAATCACATAACTACGTGTTACTACAATTCGTATTACTTCATTTCCACAACTTGCACATAATATAACATACAGCAAATAAATACAGCTTCCAAAATCGTTTATACACGTGTGTCGATTTTGAAAAACGTTGGACATATGTTAACTCTTTCAGTTTGAGCTTACTATTTTTCATATTTTTTAAATTTTTATATTTTGGATAAGATAAAATTATTTACATTGACATGATTGTTTTCATTTATTATATTCGTATTAGATGTTCAAGTTTTCCCTGTATTTTGTTTCTTTTGCATTCTGTTGTGACTGTTTTTGTCATGAAGTCTTTCTGGTGGTGTTGGCGGTGTTCACGCTTTTGGATCTGGCCTAATCTGTCCTGAAAGTGTTTTAACAAATTTGTCCATGGACTGTTGAGACTTGGTTGGTTTTTTCTTGAACATCACTATCAACAATCTTTACAGTTTTTGTTGTGTTTTTCATAGTTTGTCCATCTTTGTCTGATTTACTGGTGTTTTTCATTTTGACAGTTTTATCACTAACATCACTATGTATAGGTACCTGTGTTGAGGTTACTTTACTATGTGTGTGTTCATCATTCACTTCATTTTCTTGTACATTCTCAATTTCAGAGAAGCCTTTTGTACACTCCATCATTCTATGGCCACTTTCATTACAAGACTTGCACACCCAGTCATTAGGGCAATGTTGCATAATATGCCCTTTTAACAAACATTTATGGCATATTTTCTCATTTAAACTTGTGGAATTTGGGCTATTATTGAAATGGCTAAATTCTGGTTGCCCAGGATGAAATATTTTAGCATAATATTTTCCAATTGTTAGATCTCTTGGTATGGGTTTATCTAATATTTTACTGATTACTAATCTGTCCCCAGTTTGACAGTTTGTGACTTTACCATCTACTCTCAGTCTTTCTCTAGAGAGATCCTGGATGTTGCATCCAGCTAATGTAAGAGCTCTGTGTATTTGCTCGTCGTCCGCTGACAAGGGAACATTTTTAACTTTTATTCGTATGATATCTGGTTGGAGATTAGAGGGATTACGGGGATTTTGCGGATGCAAGGGAATCTGCCTGCCACGCAGATTTAAACCTTGAATCAACAATGACAGTCTGTCTTCCTCATTATCCATATATATTCTCCACATGCTTGGGATACCTTTTATACACCCAGCATGGACTTTGAGAGAAATGGCTTTATAGATTTCGACGTTCGTGAGCCATAAAGATCGGGCAGGTTTGGCCGTGCCGTGTACATCTTCATCAAGAAGAAAGAAGGGTTTCACTCGATCGCTAGATTGTGAATTATTTGGTGAATTTATTTGGTCTTGACTAATGTGATTGTAACTGTAGTTTTTATCATTGTTTTTATCATTGTCATCATCTGTTTGACTATTTTTTCCCGTTAGCGCATTAGAATAAGACGCCATATTTGCTTTGTTCACATTGTTTACATCGTGAGTTTCAACTTGACCTTCAATTTCTGGCGATTTCATACAAACTAAACTTTGAATTAACTGCTGAATCTGCTCTTGATTGAGTTCTTTACACAACTGTTCAATTGTTTGCGACATTATTGTTAACTTTTAAATATAATTTCAATTTTTACGAAGCTCGTTCTTGGACAGCCTTAACAAACCAAGGGGCGTAATCCTTTCTCTTGATTTCTTGATTGACAACATATTTGTTACGTTTGGAGGACGTGTTTTTCAACAGACTGTCGGAATTCCAATGGGAACCAATTGTTCCCCTCTTCTTGCCGACTTGTTTCTTTATTATTATGAGGCTGACTTCATACAGGAACTTCTTAGGAAGAAAGATAAGAAGTTAGCAATATCCTTTAACTCTACGTTCCGCTATATACGGAGTATATATCTCCCAATTGATACGATATTCCCGGGCTTGTGTTTCCTATCATGATTTCCTTGATAGAGGATTGCTGCTCACAAGGAAGCTATTAAACCAAGAGTTCCAAATGGTGACGTTAAAATCATCCCTTCGTAAATTTTACGGACGCCATCACGAGTTGGTTGACCGTTATGGAATAACCGTTTCACAGATGATATCGGATATGTTCCTTATGTCGTAACTACAATACCCTTCCTTTTCACGAATGTGACTTACCGAATTAGGCTATTTACCGGATTTAATAACATAAGCAACACGACGGGTGCCACATGTGGAGCAGGATCTGCTTACCCTTCTGAGCACCTGAGATCACCCCAGTTTTGGTGGGGTTCGTGTTGCTTAGTCTTTAGTATTCTATGTTGTGTCATCTGTAATATTATTTGTCTGTTTGTCTTTTTATTTTTGGCCATGGCGTTGTCAGTTTGTTTTCGATCTATGAGTTTGACTGTCCCTCTGGTATCTTTCGTCCCTCTTTTAAACATCTTTTCGAGCGTTCAATCATCTCGCTAATTTGGGACGATGGTGTGACAGTGCAAAAAAAAAGACTGTAAAAATCGGTCAATGTTAGGGAGTTCCTTTCGTTATTGTATTGTGTCTAGAACGAGTGCTGGCAGATCTCATTCTTATAATGGTAAGATACATGGTTGTATCCTCTCAATGTTCATGCTGTTGCACTTAAGCAGGTAGTTTGTATTGAAACATACTAGTTTTCAATGTCATACACTTGCAGCTTGATACAATTTTTGTAGGCCTGTCATCTGCATGTTTGTGACAAAAGCGGTACTGTTTGGTATTACCATGTCATTAGCACATTCCGATGGTATATTCGTTCGTTTTTTTACAAGGGTCCTGTAGCATGCTCCTTTTGGGCACCTGGAACTATTTCCCTATAAAAAACATTCTTGCTCACCTTCCTCACCATTTGGTCTATAATTGTGTGTGAATTTTATTGATGTTGGATATTCATTTTTACATATTTCGCCGATTCAACTTAGTCGACGAAATTGTCATTCGATGTTAAATGTCTAAATGGTTGTATGTTTCTTTGTCGGAAATGGAATTAATTTACGTGAAATTCCATAAGTAATTTATTTGCCGGTGATTTGAGAGCCTTAACGATCTTTCAGCAGGTTTTTGTCTCTTTTGTTTTTCTTGCGCAAGACGCTATCCTCAGCTTAATGTCAGTCTGATTCTATTTTCACTTTAAGTTTTTGATATATAGTAGAGTGAGACCTAGAACGCTGTCCTCAGAGAATATAAACAGGAAAGTTGCAGCAGCAGATCATTTGTTTATGCAGCTGTTCAGTGTTTCTGTTGTTCCGTTGTTTTCCTCTTATAGTTGATGTGTTTCCCTCGGTTTTGGTTTGTGACCCGGAATTGTTTCAGTTAAATCGATTTATGACTATTGAACAGCGGTATACTACTGTTGCATTTAATTATGGCAAACCTGCAATGTTCTGTTATATAGACAGTCTTAATCCATGTGCGTAGGTGTTCCGTATTTCATTGTAACGAATAGTATGCTTCATCCTCATGAGTAATACCTTCTCGAAGACAATCAGAATTACATCTTTCTGTCAAGTGTAATCACTTGCGTTGGCAATATATATGTATGTTTTCCTCTTCGGTGTTTTTCTTAATTTAGATTCAATGTCTCCCTTAAATCTCCGGGAATAACAATTCGATTGAAAGACAGGCGAAAGATACCAAAGGAACATTAAAACTCATAAGTCGAAAATAAACTGAGAACGCCATGGCAAAAAAGAAAACACAAAACAAAACAAAAACAACAGTATACAAAACACAACATAGGACACTAAAAACTCAGCAACAAAAACCCAAACAAAAACCAGGAGTGGTCTCGTGTTCCCCGTAAGGTTAAGCAGATCCTGCTCCACACGTGGCACCCGTCTTGTTGATCATGTAAGTAAGAATCTGGTGATAAGTCTTTTTTGGTAGGTCATATTAGTGGAAAAGCATGACGGGATTGTTGTTACGACGATTGGATGTCATTATTTATGAAACAGATACTCAATACCGGTCAACCACCTCGTAATGGCGTCAATACAATTTTCGAAGGGATGATTTCAACTTCACCAAGCCATAGAATATCGTATCAACTGGGATATATATACTCCATATACAGACGCTGCTGGAATGTTGCTACAAAGAAATGACAAGTTGGAAAACTGACATCATCTTTTCTGTCGTTATGTTTTCTTCTTAACCGTAATTGTCATTCGATGTGAGACAAGACATGAGGCAGACTTAACTCTATCTTGTTTATTTCAAGTTCACTCCGATAGAAGCGTTCAACATAGCCACCAAACTTCAAATTAGTTAGTGATAGGACAACATCTGTAAAGCTAAAATGAAGTTAAAGGATAATACTAGCTTCTTTTCGTTCTTCCTAAGAAATCAGCCTCGTATTAGGCCACCGAAAGCTGTTCGGTCTAGGTGGCCGAGTGGTCTAGAGCGCTGGGCACAGTGTAGGCTTCCGCAAATTTGCAGATTTAACATTGTTGTGCTGATATTTAGAGTAATCATGTATATATATATTTGTTCCGCAAATTTGCAGATTAAAATTGTTGTGCTGATATTTAAAGTTTTATGAATATATATATATTCATAATTACTTTAACTATCAGCATAACAATGTTAAATCTGCAAATTTGCAAAGAAAATATTTGTTCTTCCCTCGCCGGATTCGAACTCATGCTATTGGGATATCGTGACAGCACCGCCTGCACTGTGTCCAGCGCTCTAGACCACTCAGCCACCTAGACTGAACTCAAAATTCAGCTTTCGGTGGCCCAGTGTTACCTTTCATCGTCAGTAGAGTTGTAACACAGTACATGATATTTTAGGCAATATATATATAAGTCTAAAGATTTGCACAACGGTAATATACGATGGTAATATACGAACATGATTTTATAAGATCGTGTTGACAAATATTTCTGTTAACAAATAGCCTTCGTAAATGTCTAATGAAAATAATTATTGACACTGACGAAGGCTATTTGTTAAACCGAAATATTTGTTCAAAATTATTGACACTGACGAAGGCTACTATTATGTGTTAAGCCGAAATATTTGTCAACACGATTTTATAACATCATCTTCGTATATTACTAACTTATAACAGTACCATTGTGCAAATCTTTAGTTTTCCTTATTTGCGCAGTATCGTCTATTCTGGACAATCCAGTACATATCTAATTCGCTGGTTGGTCCTTTTTAAAGACTTCTAATAAATATATAGCGCGCCAGGCATAGTGCAAGGCGATTTAATGCCACGATATCTCAGTAGCATGAGTTCGAATCCCGGCAAGGGAAGAACAAACATTTGCTTCCAACACTTTACAGATCTAACATTGTTGGGCTGTTATTTAGACGAATTATATATACATATATATATGTATACTGAAGAGACATTAATTGTCGAAATCCGGATATGGTGTACCAATTTTTGCACCTCATGTTTGTGGTATATCATCTTTTCTGCAAGTTTATTGTTTTTTTTTATATTGAATTGATAATTAAGATCCATTTTGTTACATCTGGTGATCCGTTTATTTGGCAATCGCCATGGCAGTCAGCAGGGTTTAAGAACATCCGTTGTTCGTCCTGCTAGTCAAATACGTTTTGTTAAAATATACTTTTTCACTTTTTTAATCTTTTGGAAAATGTTGTTTGTGCTGTATTTAGACCCCTCAACTTAGAAATTTGTTTTGCATGTACATGTATAAAAATTGCGGTTTTTATCCAACGCAATCATAGGTTTGAACGTTGTTTTCAGTTTAGGCTTGTTTATATTTTTTCGTTTGGGCTTGTATTATATTTGCCTTCGGGTTTATATAATCCGTTCATCCTAATTCGACTCTTTAAAATTCAAGAGTCTATCCATAATTGAGGTAAATTTACCAAATACCGTTTCGATTCCTAACATCACTGAAGAGACATTAATTGTCGAAATCCGGATATGGTGTACAAACTTTTGCACCTCATGTTTGCGGTATACCATCTTTTCCGCAAGTTTATTATTTTCTGTTTGGTATTAAATTAATAGTTTAGATCCATTTTGTTACATCTGGTGATCCGTTTATTTGGCAATCGCCATGGCAGTCAGCAGGGTTTAAGAACATCCGTTGTTCGTCCTCCTAGTCAAATGTGTTTTGTTAAAATACACATTTTCACTTTTTTGGTCTTTTGGAAAAATGTTGTTTGTGCTGTATTTAGACCCCTCAACTTAGAAATTTGTTTTGCATGTACACGTATAAAAATTGCGGTTTTTATCCAACGCAATCATAGGTTTGAACGTTGATTTCAATTTAGACTTGCACGAATAAAGGCCTAAAAAGTGTTAAAAACAACATTCATATTGTGTTAATTTACGTTTTTGATTGAGTTAAGCCTTCCAATTGATGTTTTATCGTGTGTTTTCTATGTTGTGATGTTATACTATTGTTTCAGAAAAGGGAGAAGGTTTGGTACCATTAAAACGTTTAATCCTGCTGCAAATGTTTGCACCTGTCCTAAGTCAGGAATCTGATGTACAGTAGTTGTCGTTTGTTTATGTAATTTATACGTGTTTCTCGTTTCTCGTTTTTATATAGACTAGACCGTTGGTTTTACCGTTTGAATGGTTTTACACTAGTACTTTTGGGGCCCTTTATAGCTTGTTGTTCGGTGTGAGCCAAGGCTCCGTGTTGAAGGCCGTACATTGACCTATAATGGTTTACTTTTATAAATTGTTATTTGGATGGAGAGTTGTCTCATTGGCACTCACACCACATCTTCCTATATCTAATTAATATTAAAAAAAAGGAAACATTAAATGTAATTTTCTATAGATATTTCGGATAACAGATATCCTTCATCAGTATGATTATTATGTGAAATTAATCAGAATAGATTTATATGATAACCCGATGATCGTCGCAAATATCTTTGTTTCTTAAGTATAAGCATTTCAATGTAATTATATTCCTTTTTTTTCATTTCAGGAGAATTGCAAACATTCAACGGTATGTATACATTTAATTTATTGGTTTTATCGTTGATATATTCTTAGAAGTCGTACTATAAAACAGATTTGTAAGGTTCAGATATTACAAAGTTTCTAAGTGCACATGGATATCCGTATTTCGTATTTTTCCGTTACGTGAAAGCATTATTTTGTGGGCGAGATTAAAATAAAGCAGAAGAAAGATTTATTAGCACAAATAGGAAACGTTAACTATGTTTTTAAATCGGACAAATATAATTTACGAAATGTGCCATGCAAAGCCAGACAGAAACAGGAAATAATCAATATAAACAGGCGTATAACATTTGTGCGGATTTTGAGGATTACCAGACAGAACATTTGCGCAAAAAAAAAAATTGCGCGACTTTAACCTACAGATCTACCTGTATATCAAACTTGCTAGTAACTTACTGTTAGGTCATATTATATACTTTATACTGATTAAATTTGAATCCAATTTGTTGGTGTCATTTGAAAATTCTACCTCCGTTTGGGACTACTGCTATATAAAGCCATCTAACGAGAACTTTGACAGGGACAACAGTTTTTATATGTCATATTAACCTTTAAATTACTATTTTGTTTAAAATCTGCACAAACGTAATGATATTTCTCGGCATTTTTATCGAGCAAATGTAATGCAAATCCGCGAAAAATGTAATAAACCGATATAAACATGTATACGTTATATGCATTAATGATGAAATGTCCTCTAATAATTTAAAGTGATCACATCAGTTCCACATGCAGTCACAAAAATAATTGTAATGTTAAGTAGTCAACTAGATATTGCAATTGTTTTAAT
Organism: Mytilus coruscus; assembly: GCA_017311375.1. Taxonomy (NCBI): domain Eukaryota; kingdom Metazoa; phylum Mollusca; class Bivalvia; order Mytilida; family Mytilidae; genus Mytilus; species Mytilus coruscus. The sequence goes on from CM029604.1 coordinate 83,175,320, forward strand.
GTTATTACATTCACATGTTATACCCCCAGTTATCTTTACCGAACTTGTGAAAAGTCTGAAAGGAACAGCTACAAAACTGTTGTTACAATTAATTGTCCTGTAATATGTAATATATCATAACTCAAGGCAGAGGAAACGAATGTGTCTTACGGACAGAGTCATTTCGTCTATTAGCTAAATCCAATGCTTGTGAAACTATTCCTTGAGGGTCTTGTTGTGGGTTTCTTAAAACTGTTAGAGGACTCTGTGTTCGAGTGGTCTAGGTAATAATAACATTGATAGATAACAGTAGCCTAATGACACTGAGGTTGTTAGTTCGAATGGCATGTCCGTTTGACTCCAAACCGGATTTGACTAGCATTGCTAGTTTACCTGCCGAAGGTTGACGTTTTCTCCTGGCACTCCGGTTTACCACACCAATAAAAACTAAAATGGCATTAGACACCATCAATCAATCAATTAATCTTGGTTTAATTTTCTTTATTTCACTTAGGTCATTTTTGTCCAATTGTCTCTATTCTTTGAATGTTTGCATCGCGGCAATATTGCCTTCTTTGTGATGATGCGAAGCGAAACAAACATCGATCAATTGTATGTTAGCACAATATTATTATGTTAATTCTTTATATTTTAGCATCTTTTTTTTTCTTTTCTTTCTTTTTTATCATAATAATATTTATTCATCAAATATTGCTTGTTACAAATTTCACCAAGAGTCCAAGCTTCTCTTGATTTTTTTCTATTCTTTATATTTCAATACCCAATTATTCTGCATTCCTGAAATTCTAGCACCCTAGTATTCTCTATATTTATCCCACTCTCCACTTTTTAGCCCATTGTGTAGTCTTTGTCCATTTCTCTCTATGATTTAAACACCCCCATTTATACCTTTTAGCTCACCTGGCCCAAAAGGGCCATGTGAGCTTTTCTCATCACTTGGCGTCCGTCGTCCGTCGTCGTCGTTTGACGTCATCCGTCGTCGTCTGTTAACTTTTACAAAAATCTTCTCCTCTGAAACTACTGGGCCAAATTTAACCAAACTTGGCCACAATCATCATTGGGGTATCTCATTTACAAAATGTGCCCGACGACCTCGCTTGCCAACAAATATGGCCGTCATGGCTAAAAATAGAACATAGGGGTAAAATGCAGTTTTTGGCTTATATCTCTAAAACTAAAGCATTAAGAGTAAATCTGATAAGTTAAAAATGTTTATCAGGTTTAGATCTATCTGCCCTATAATTTTCAGACCAATCAGACAACCCGTTGTTGGGTTGCTGCCCCTGAATTTGTAATTTTAAGGAAATTCAGCAGTTTTTCGCTTATTATCTTGAATATTTTTATAGATAGAGATAAAGTGTAAACAGCAATAGTGTTCAGCAAAGTAAGATCTACAAATAAGTCAACATGACCAAAATTGTCAATTGACCCCTTAAGGAGTTATTGCCCTTTATAATCGATTTTTAACAATTTTTCGTAAATTTTTGTAATCTTTTACAAAAATCTCCTCTTCTGAAACTACGTAGACAAATTCAACCAAACTTGGCCACAATCATCATTAGGGTATCTAGTTTAAAAAATGTGTCTGATGACCCCACCTGCCAACCAACATGGCTGACATAGCTAAAAATAGAACATATGGGTAAAATGCAGTTTTTGGCTTATATCTCTGAAACTAAAGCAAAAGTATAATGGTTGCATTATTTCATGCATCAATTTTAAACAAAAATATCAGGTGAGCGACACAGGCTTGATACTGCATATTTATCTAGTTCTATACAAATAATTAGAACGGATTAATATTTTAGTCTTTTAGCTTATGGTATACATAGTAGCAGATTATATAAAGCCAGTGAAAATACTTACACTAAGGAAATATATATATTTAAATTAATCTTGACAAAACAATTTATTCAAGTTAAAGAGAAGACAGATTTGTATATGACATCTTTTTGAGAAAAATACATGTATTTATGAATGTATGTGTATTTTAACAACCCTTGTCGAAGTGCACATCTTGTCTTTATCTAATGTTGTATTCCAGATTGTCTCTGAAAACTTGAGCTTCTGTCCAAAAGGAAGCAAATCAAATTTACCATCTAAGTTGCCATATAATCTAGACCTTACTGCTAGTCAACAGTGTGTTTTATCTATTTTCAGTTGGCTGTTATTTACTGAAATAACTGGTAATGTCAGGACAATTGATTCATTTGACTTTAAACAGAATCTGAGGGATGTAATGTAAGTTCAATCTTCCTAGGCGCTATGCATAAGAAATATACCACGATAGAAATATACAAACAACTGATAAAGAAGGAAACAAAGGAGCTACAACATCTTGGGGAAAATAAAAAAATAAAAAGGCAATTATATAAAATGCTACACAGATGAAAACGATCCAGCAACACTTAATTCACTCAACATCTAGAATAAAATCAGGTACTCCGGGAGGGTAAGTTGTTCTGTCAACCGTCCTGCATAATGACTAATATATGTAACGCTTAGAACAAATATATTTTTCCTTTTCTTTCTGTTTTATATTTACATTAAAAGCGGACAAATTAAACAAAATCACCAATCCAAGAACTCAATTTTCGAAAAAAATAAACTCATAATCGCAAACTACTCAGTCTGATAATTACAATTATTGTTATCCACAAGTGTACTGTTTGCTATTTGTAATATAATTCAGGTCACAAGTGAGTGTCTAAAATCAGGGGTATGCCTTGAACGGTTCCCCACAAATTATCCTTATCACAAAATCAAAAACTTTAACGTTAATCTATGCTAAACGCCGCAAGAAACAGCAAGCCAAAGTCTCGCACTCAGGCGAGACAGACATAGATATTTGTTGATTAATTTAGCGATTCCATATTTTTTGCTAATTCTGAAAACAAGCCTTAAGTAGACGTGAAGTTTGAAGAATACGAATTCGAGGTTCGAATTCGCTTTACTCACGAAATAAAGGCAAATTAGTTCTTAACAAAAAGTAATGATTCTAAATATGCTAAGGCTCATTGTGAAATAAATTGAAATTAGACGGCTAATTTTCACACGTCTAAGATCACGGATATCTATCTATCTGCAATTCTTTTTATAAGATACGAAGACAGCAGGTCAGTACGATTGTAAGGCAAAGTTGGCCTTAGAAGGAATTGGCTATTATTTTAGGTATTTTTTTTTTATCATATAGCTCTTCAACTATTTAGGTTTTATACATCCTTGGCTTTCAAATATTCGGCTTTGAGCGTTCCTGGTGAAAGTAAATCCAGAAAAGCGGTTCGAACGCATTACATTTATAACTTATTGTTTTCATTTTTTACAGCACTGGGTCGATACCTCTGCTGGTGGACTATTAGTCCCCGAGGGTATCATCAGCTCAGTAGTCAGTACTTCGTTACTGACATGATTGATAACGAACCTTTATAAAGTTGCCCGTTTATAAATTTTGAAATTATAAAAAAGCTAAGGTTTTAATCCCTCAGGCAAAGTTGGCCTTAGAAGGAATTGGCTATTATTTTAGGTATTTTTTTTTTATTATTATATAGCTGTTCAACTATTTCAGTTTTATACATCCTTGGCTTTCAAATATTCGGCTTTGAGCGTTTCTGATGAAGGTAAATCCAGAAAATCGCTTTGAACGCATTAAATGTATAACTTGTTGTTTTCATTTTTTGTCAGAAAAAGCGAAACCCATATAATTTAAAAAGATATAAAGGACTCCGGTGTAGATCGACGATAAGTGAAAAACATGTGGTTCCACTCAAATGATAACTGTCTACTGAAAAAAACATTCCCATAACGTTAAAAATGTTGTATCTATAAAAACAAAATCGAGCACTATCTTTATTTCTGTACAAAGAATTTTTTTTGTATCAATCAGAATGGTCTCAACACATTTCTAAACCTAAAACCATTGATTGTTGAAAAGAAATAGGATAACCTATACATTTTGGAATATGTGTATGCATTTTCGAATTTTGGACTATAAGTTTAAAATTATTTAAAATCAAGTATTAGTTGTAGATCGTTTAATGTTGTCGCGATCGATTCCTGCCTTTGTATTGTCCGTTTTTCTTCTACTTGTGATAGCCATTTGGAATCTCCAGCCTTTGTACATTCTTGACCGTGTGTTCTCATCGTTAACGATACCTTTTTAAGGTTAATCCACCATTGAAATTCCGGCTAACGCTGGAAACGAATTTTTTAAACAAGGTTATTATTACCTTATTATCTGTTTTAAATATTTTCAATTCCACGGATGAAGTTTCTTATTTTAGAAGGGCTACTGCTGATTTGAAATCAGAAGTTGTGTTTTCACATAACGGTTTGACAGAAGGTAAGAAGTCTACTTTCTAATCTCCTTTCCAATTACGGAAAGTATGGTAATTCATCCTAAACATCAATTTCACTAATACAATAATTATGATAAAACTAGTGATACAATAATTTTGTCAAAAGAGCGAGAATATTCTTTACACAAAACTGGTATAAAATAAGTTTAAAACTTTTAAGGGAGGATGCGGTGGATGATTATTAGACATTTTCGGAAAGTCGTCTACACGGACACTTACACTGACACCGATACCTACACTGACTACAAAAATATAGGGACCGTATCAAAATGTCGAAACATATTGAATGAATGTCCTCGTAAAACTTGGTTGCAGGTATAAAAAAATACTTTCTGTATTTTTCTTATATAATGTTTTATTCGGAATTTGCGCTAGAAACACCGAATACTCTTTTTATTTTTTATTATTTTAAGTATGAATATGTGATATTCCATTCATTTCTTTTCAATCTTTCAAACGGAATACCGTGAGTGTTGCGGTAGAATATACAATTGGCGAATTGAATTGCTAGAAAGCATTCGGAATATAGATAAAGTATCTTATTTCTGATGAAGCGAGCATATATCAAAATGAGAAACCCCCTTTTCCATCATCAATGTAAATCAACAGGTCTTAGGATTTGTAATGGACGTTTCGGTGACTCAAGTATCAAACAAAAATGGTTGTAGTGTAAAATTCCACCAACAATAAAATGCAAAAGTAAAAGAAACAACTGCAAAAGTAAAACAAAATGCAAAAGTAATAAAACAATTACAAAATTACAAAAACACTAAATGTTGCCAAAATAAACAAAACTTTTTGCCGAAATTCCCAAAATACAATGTCCCAAAACTAAACAGAAAATTTAATTTTGACCCTCCCCTTTTACAAAAAAAGAAATATATGAATACTAAATTTATATTTGACGCACAGCAACACCATTGTTGAATTTATGTGAAGTGGAAGTTCTTCAGAAGAATTTTTCAATTTTATACCCAGGTGTAAAATTAGTAAAGGAAAGTTAATAAATTGTTTTCCTAGTGTTATCAGGGTGTACGGAATTTTACAATGCGTTTTCCACACCGTTGTAAAATTCATACACCCTGATTACACTCAGATAACACATACTACACGCTATAAAAGACTTTACACGTTCCTGTTTCTGATTAAAGTTTTACTAATTTACGCAAAGCCCCTTTTTTACAAAGTACAGGTTAATTCTCAGCAACTAAACATAGCTAATAAAGTAGCAGATCATTCAAAATAAAAGTTTTATACAGTATTTAGAATGTAAATTAGAAAAATATATAATTTAAATGAGTGTGATCGTTGTACATATTGAGATGACCCTTCTCAAAAAGGTTACCTGTAGGCATAGGTGTAGGTGTAAGCGTCGGTAGCGAATAGTTTTCGAAAATGTCTATTAATACATTTGATACTAAAACAGAAGGTTTACCTATATATATATATATATATATATATATATATATATATATATATATATCATGTTTGTTAATTTGCTTTTGCATAATCCAAATATTTGCGTCATATATTACAGTTTGGACACAAAAAAAAAAAACAATTACAAAACGTATGACAAATATGATTCTAATCTATTAGGATGCCACTCCTTAAAAATAAACAAATCTTGTTTTATGCAGACAACAAAAATCGTAAGATTCCAAACTAGTTCTTGGTAGTTCTTGGTATACAATATTTGTGAAACAAAATCAACTCTGCAAAAAAAGGTTTAACATATCGTTCAAACCAACAAACCAACAAGGTCTTCAAGGCTCAGTTAGCATCAGCGCGTCCAAACAAGGTTTAAATAATAGATATTTTGCATGGTTGTTAACCCACAATTAGGCTACGACTAGATTTATATTTTAGGAGATATACTGCGCCTTACAGAGGAAACAGACCTTCTAGCCAGTTTGAAATTGATAGATTTCGAATACAGTGCCTACAACTACCGGTAGCTATTAAATCACGCAAAACCCGTTTAGTTTAAACATAATTTGACAATGGTTTGCAAATATTTCCGAATATTGTGTACTGCATTATTTTGGTTTGGTATCTTCTACTTTACATTTAGAGTGTTTACAATTATACAGTGTGTGCTTATGTTTGTCTGAGAGTGTTGTTGTTGGTGTTGATGATAGCGTTGCATGTGATATTGATGTTGGTTGTGGTCCATACACCCATTTTAAAAATTTTATATGACTCGTTTCTGCATTTTTATGGATTTTACCCTTCAACATTATGGAGCTGGTATATTTTAACCTCAATGTTATTGCTGTCGTTCATGTTGGTCAACAATAAAAAAGTTGTGCACAAGCCTTATAAGAAATTAATTTAAGATTTTTAAGAATATGATGTCGTATCAATTCATGACACAAAGCACAATATGCACAATTGTTCAATTAAAGTGACCTTACATTGTAAGAATAAGCCTTTGTGTAGACTTCATAGACTTTCCTAACAAGTTTACGCATTTCCTCTTCAATCAAAAATAGAAAGATTTCCAGATGTATTTTTAGAAAGTCACGCGTTGGAATCTTTAACATAATTGCAATTTATTGATGTTCCATAATTTTTTTTGTTCAGTTTGTATACTGTTGCCCAAATTCTTTTACTATGATGATGATAAAGATTTTAATTATTTGATACTAGAGCCTACGATCTAAGTATGCTGTTTATTGAATGTTGTATTGAATACCGGAATGTACCAGATACTCCATATTTTAAGTTCAACAACGAGGACTATCCTTCTGCAGAAATCCGAGTGAGTGTTTCTGTTATAAATTAGTAATGAATAATCGCGTTCTCTTAACTTTTATTCCATTACCGTTATTGATAAAAACAATGTGGTACAAATGACAATGTGACAACTACGGTACAGTATCTGTTTTATTTTGATACATCGGATCAGTGATGGTGCCATTGCAATGTTTTAACGGATATATTCTAATTTGCTGATGAACATCGTAGTTTTGGTCGATTTAAGTACATGTATATTATATCTGAAGATGTAATGTTACTTATTATTTTAAGAAAAGATTTTTTTCTTTTTGTATTTGATTGTGGTGGAAAAAACTACTTGTTATTTTAAACTTTCACTTTCGGTCACGAATTACGTGTACCAAAGATTTAGAGTCTTTTATTTCTTTAGGTAAGACAAAGGGAATTAATCAATCCGTTATTGTGCTATGTCTTATAATAGATTAAAAAATTATTACTCATTATCTTTTTAGAATCTTCTTAATTTTATTCGTTAATGTGATCTCTATTAGCAAACATGACCGCTCATGTTTTAATGCGTTTACCGTGTAGTTTCTATGATAATTACATGTAAAGAAATAAGCACTGCTCTTGAAATATTTTATCAACATTATGGTAATCATATGACTACTGTGTCCGCTGAACAAAATAAGTTTGCCTTGCCAGAGGCGACTTTCATCGAGTGTGCATAGAGTTAACATACCAAGATACTGAAAAAAAGATGTACAGGTTGCACTTTGTAGATACAGCTGTTTCACAAACCACGCCTCTTTTGGGGAGCTATATAATATTCATAGATATTTTGTTTGTTTACGTACTGGGTCCCAGATATGATCTCTATGTTTCATCTCATAGAGACATAACTTGGGAATGTTACAAGTATATTTACACATGGTTGCAGGGAATTTTGAATTCTGAGGGTCACCTAAAGTGAAGGTAGGGGTAGTACAGAACTTAAGTATAAGTTTAAACTCTTAGATGTTCGGGGCATATAAATGTTGAAAATATGCCGCACAGCCCTATGTTTTGACCTTTGAATACAATAGTAGTGCACATCAACTTTCCATTCTAGGATATAATTTTTCACGAAACTTCATAGTAAAAGTGGCATAGTTTTAGCCGTAAAGGGAGTTCCAATGGGAAAATGCATTGTCTATATTTAGAGAAATGCAACCTACATTATACATTAAAAGCCTGATGTCATAATAATAAATCTATCATTAATGTACAATAGAGTAGATATTCACCTCCGTCAACAGCATTTTTTGACCATCTCTTTCCTTCTGGTAAAAAAAAACAATGTTTACATCATGATAGCATACTCAAAATCAATAAATATGCATATAAAATTAGTGAAGTATAAAAGTTTACGAGTACAACAAAACAAATCCTTCGTAGAGAGTATAAATGAAAGAACCTTGTTTAACTTATGATTCTCAAAAGATCAATAGTTGTAAAATTTATTTAAGAAATGGACAAATAATCAAATGTTGTGGAATCATTTATTTTCGTGGGTATCAATTCTCGTTGCATGAGGAAAATGTGTGTCTTTGTTGCTTTTGCATTTCGTTGAATTGCCAAAGCCTTTATTCAAGACTTATCCCAAATTATGTCATATTCTTGGTCTACCAATACCCATGAAATCAACGAAAACTGGTATACACCACAAATAAGAGTGGAACAACAAATTTTTAAAAACACGATGCCAAACTCCGTATGCCTTACATGTAATTCTGGAATAATCTTCTCCGTCCTTCCTATAACAGAAACAGATTTGCAGAGCATATTTAATGGCAAGATCAAATACGGGAGATCCAACAGATGGCGAAGTAAACAGATTATTTCATGAAACTGAAATATGTGAATTAGCTGTACATCTAATGTGGGCAATATGGGGAGTTGATCAGCATATTAGAGGAGAGAAAATTTCTTTGGGATATTTGGTGAGTATAGCGAGACTCCATTTTTCGTAATACATTTGTGTTTATGGTCCGGACCATATCAGTATTTGGACTATACGCGTATGGTCATGATCACATACATGTTCCGACCATACGCGTATGATCCGTATGTTCCGGGAGATTAATACGTTGAACGTTGCCTTATTTAATTGAATGGTAATCTTTGTGTCGTGATTAATGAAATAAAGTGAATTTTATTCACAAATTAAAATAATGGATAGTAAACGCATTTTAATTGGTCAATATCGAGTATTCCTTACGAAACACAATACGCCGACTTCGACTTTTAAAAATAATTTCAAGAGATATCTAAATGAACTGTTACACAAGGAGTCAACTGTTTTGCTCACAAATACTTGGGGCATTGTATCCTCTTTTTCTTCTTTATTTTGGCGCTTTAATGTGTTTTTAGTAGATTAAAATTTATTAAATATTTCAATTTATTGTAAGGTATTTAATGCGTTCATGCTTCTTTTCATATGATTGTACAATAACAGCTTTCCCTCTATTCATATAAGAATAGAGGGGCAGTAGTTATAAACTACTGTTATGATAAAATTGAATGAATAGAAGCAAGAATACATCATTTAAGTGAAAACAAGTAAAAATTAGAAGAAACAAAAAAATAGATAAACTCATCTAGACACCGGAAAAAAAGGAAAAGGCCCATGCCCCAAACTCCTTTTGTTTCACTTACAGATATCAAATATCGACAGGATCAAAGAGTTTTAATTGACTCTAGCAAACACAATGTAACAGATTCACCAAGATTCGGACAATATGTAAAAGACAAAGTGTTTAGACTTTGTATGTAATCACTCATATACAATAAAACTAGCAATAAGTCATTGACTTGAGCCGATTCCGAGAATGAGCTGTGTGTTCCTGCGAAGGCAGTTATAAATTATCCGAAATATACCTATATGGTCTAAATACTCGTATGGTCCGGCCATTTGATAACCAAACGAGTATATACTCATATGATCGGACCATACGAGTATACGCAAATGGTCATGACCATACGTTTATGTAACCTTTTTCAACACTATAAGATCATTATCATAACGAATTTAATTGCAAATGAAAAAAAAGAAGGGATAGTTAATATTTATTTCAAAAGTTATTGAACGCATGTCAAAGCATTGATAGGAAAAACAAAAACACATCCAGAAAAAAGGTGTATGTAATCACTCATATACAATAAAACTATGATTGCATGTATTTAAAAAAACAACAGAATATAGGATTGTTTGTATGATTTTTTTTTTTTTTTATTATTATAAACCAAATGAACACATTTTTTTTTTAGTTTAACAATTAGATGTGTCATAAGAGCAATGCGACAACTATCCGTAAAGACTATAGGACAAAATTGTGAAAAACAATTTGAAGTCAGCGTGCTACCTTCAACAATGACCAAATTACATACCGTATTTTAAGCTATAGAAAGCCCCGGCATAACAAAATTTGAAACAATTCAAAAGAGAAAAACAACAACCTGATTGATACTGAAACTTTTATAAAGAAAGAAAAAAAAATTTAAGAAGACCTTAACAACAACAACCTTTGAATTTCAGGGACCTGGCTAGGAACGTGTCCATAAAAAATGTGATGTGGTCACCATGCTTCTTGGCTTAAACCCATAACCTGAAACAACATAACATAAGAACAAACTGTTAAAATCAGTTAGCATTTACACTAATACAAACACACAGTACAGTCGAAAGAGTACTTCTACATGTAGCTACTGAAAGCTCGCGCAATGTTTTCAACCACTTTATAATCCATGTTCTCCTAGACAAAAATGTCAATTAGTACCCCTTCGACGGACTGTGTGACCATGTCATAAGCAGTCTAAAATCATGACCTTGACAATATGCGATATTAACGTAAGTTTCATTTCTTTAAAGGAATATGCAGTTGTTCATTTAAATGAATATATGAACAAAAAGCAACGTCGATTACCATAGTAAAAGCAGGTGTGTACATTGCAATTACTTTGTCTATGCTCCAGTTGTGGATTTGCAGAAAGAAATTATCGAAGAAGAGAAGATATGAACTTGAATGGATATGTACAAATCATTTTCTATCATTGTCATAATATTTTGCAAGTTTTGTCTTGGCTATTTCAAACTTTTTTATCTTTAATACGTTGCACAACAAGAAATCGAAAAGCTGTTTTACAAACTCACTGGCATTATCATTCCGTTTCTATTTAAAACACAATCCAGGCAAAACAATACAAGTGTAGATTTCATTTTTTTCCCATTTATGAAAAGTATCAGAATTTCAGTTGTTTCTAATTATCGTCAACGAAAAACGTAACCACAACCGCTATTATTTTAATTTTTGTCTTCTTTGTTTTTAATATATTGTGTATATATTTTGACATCTAATAATATTATCAGAGTGTACCCAATGTTTATATTATGTAAATTAACTCATGTGTAAAATATTTACTGATGCAATTCATATGCTTTTACTAGCGGGAAGAGAAATCATTCAATTTCGTCATGTGCTTTCTGTTCGTATGAAAACTGCCCATGAAAGCAACCCAAAATTATATAATTATAAGATATGTCACTTTAATCAGTCAACACTATTTTTGCCAATTTTCAAGTACTTTGTACAAACGATAATGCTTTTTGAAATAAAAACCACAGCAAATTTTATTCCTTGAAAAAATAGTTGACAAAATATCTTGAAATATTGATATATGATAGAAATGTAATAATGATTGTCCTATGATAAATATGTACAATATTGATTGCAATAAGTATTTTAAGAGGTAACTACTTTGAAATTGACATCTTCATTTTCGATTTCAGCTATATAAAGTATAAATAATTGATTTCAAGTGGAATGAAACTGTCCTTATCTCACTAGACAATTTCTTCTGGGGGCCTCGGTAGCCGAGTGGTCTAAGTAGTTACTACTGTAATCACTAGCCAGTCAACACTGAGGTTGTGAATTCGAACCTCGCTAGTGCAGGTGCACTCGACTCCAATCTTAATTGACTAGGATTGTCAGTTTTCCTATCGAAGGTCGGTGGTTTTCTCCGGGCACTCCGGTTTCCTCCACCAATAAAAACTGGCCGCCACGAAAAAGCCCAAAAGCGGTGCTTAAAAGTGGCGTTAAAACACCAAAAATCAAATCAAAAATCAAAATTTCTTCCGAAGTATTGTGTTTGAACTTGTTCTCAATGTGAATATCATATATTTTGTTGTTGGATAATCCGTAAATATAAGAATGGAACATCGTTCAATAATTTAATGACAGTCACTGAGTTTATATATATAAGTGTAACAAAAATACCAAGATTCAAGACTAATTCAAAAAGGGGTTGTATATAAAAACTGACAAAATTAAACGCTAATAATCAACGAAACAAACGAGGAAAAACTGCCATATTCCTGACTCAGTAAAGATATTTTCGGAAGAATATAGTGAGTTTAACCTTATTGTATAGCTAGCTAAACCTCCCACTTGCATGACAGTTGTTCATAATTCCATCATATTGACAAAATTAAGTAAGCAACCACAACAGAAATTATAGGTGAATGTGACAATAACTGGGATCAAAAAACCAAAAACTGTGTACGCATTAAAATAGTTAATTTTGAAGAACAACATGAACATTTTTTTTTTTTTTTTATATATTTTGCTTGTTTAGCCAAATACTGATGCATACATCATCACAAATATACAACACAACTTTCTAACAAATTCAAACAAACGTACAAATTAATCTAACAAAGACGCCAACAAAAAAAAGCGTAGTAGTCATATTTTACTCTGATTATTTTTCATTTTCATTTCATATCTTTATATTGTGTATTAACTGCTAATGATTGGCAGTTGTTTTGTGGGAGAGATACTACACTGTTTATCTAAATAGTTCTTTTAATCACTTGAAACAATTCTAATATATTTAGCCAAAGGATATTCATGAACAATCTCATCTTTAATTTTGTAAGCTGAACTGACGTAGAGATAACTATTATTGTTTTATTGAAATATTTAAACATGTTAGGGATGTATTCTTCTGATGTTTCAGTCTTGTTGAAATCTCATTCTGGAATTATTTCCAAAACATGTGATACAAGAGCAAAATATCAATGAATTTTTAAAATATTGTAACCAAACTTAACTCTGTGAAAACATTCTTTACTTACAAAAAGCAGTTTTTTATAAATAAAATTTTCCAAATTTTATAACCAATCCGGTCAATGTCATCAGCCAAAATGTTGAGAAAATGGGTGAGGAGTAAAAAGAAATGATTTTACCAAAAATATGAACATCCCATATCATTTTTTTTTTTCTTTTCAAAATAAATTCTTAGATATGTATTTTTCCAATCATTTATAACAACGAAGTTGACATAATATGCTTCTTGTCCAAAAAAAAGAGAAAAATCCCAAATTGACAAATTTGACAGCATGGTCAATTTGACACGAAAAAGCAACATACTTTTTTAAAACTTTCAAATCTTAACAACAACCTTTAGTTTTTAAGTTAAATTTATTAAGATTGGTCCACATCATCTTAAGTGAAAGTATGAAAAAAAGTTTAATTGTGAAACTGTGATTTTTTTTCATGATAATATAATAACTCCAAAATGGGTAAAAATTGATGAAAAATGGAAAAATCATTAAAAATGGGGTATTTTCAAATGGCCGCAGCAAAAAAAAAAAGGTGCATCACAATATGATTTTTTAGTCATCAATTACTTTCTTACAGTCATATAAACCCAAAAAATCAGGTTAAGAAAAAAAGTTTAATTCTAGAAATGTTTGGCTCCTCAGAGATGTACATCCTTCAGCATATCTTTGATGTTATTTATTCTAAAATTCAATAGAGGTGTAATACCATCATTGATTTCCCCTATAAGTCTTTGTTAAATTTACACTTTTCAAAAAATTGTGTAGAATTTATCTGTTTCAAATAAAGAAAAAAACGTGGCATTAGTAAAGTTTAATCCTGTCCAGTACTATATACAAAATTTCACATAACATTTCATTGCATATAAAAAAATAACTATCACTGGAAGTTAACCAATCAACTTTTCATCCCTTTTTTCCCTGTGTACAAGCTTTAGTAACCATATAACTTCAAGTTTCCAAAATATTCAATAGAAACACCAAATAAAAACATAATGATGCTTTGAAACACCCAAGGTATATGTTAATGACTCAGAATTTTTTTATTGCGATGAAATGTAGGATTTATTTCCTACAACTGTCAAATGCATGGGAATATTTTTATCGACCCTTTTTCGTATGCAACCGGATGTGACGTACTATGATGTGGTGGTATTACTAAAGAAGACTTTTTTTGTTGAAAAAACTGAATGTGATTTTTTTACTTTGTAATACTGGTTATTTCAAGCATTACTGTCAAGTTTTGTCATAATCAGTTCAATAGTTTGAGAAAAATCTAGTATAATGTAAGACGACATCTACAGCGATTCGAGCAAAATTTCTTCAAAAAATCCAAATCAGGCCGCATCATGATAGAATATAGTGTGGACCAATAAATGACCAAATATTTATCTCATCTACATGCAAACAGTTGAATATGATACAAAAGATGACTCTAGGATGATATATACCACTAATGGACCTCTTTGTCTTCATTATAAGGTGCCTTTTGGTCCATTTATACCTCTCATTTCCTCAAAATTTCAACTTTTTAGGCCAATAAATAAAAATTCTGGTATAACTTTCACTCATTTATGAAAGAAATGTGATAATGAATGAGTAATCGAAGAATTCTAGCTGAATGAACTATCAATATACAAGTTTACTTACTCCATGGAGGTTTCAATAAGTAAAATCACAAAAATACTGAACTCCGAGGAAAATTCAAAAAGGAAAGTCCATAATCAAAAGCTCAAACACATCAAACGAATGGATAACAACTGTCATATTCCTGACTTGGTACAGGCATTTTCTTATGAAGAAAATGGTGGATTGAACCTGGTTTTTATAGCTACCTAAACCTCTCACTTGTATGACAGTCGCATCAAATTCCATTATATTGACAACGATGCGTGAACAAAACAAACAAACACAATACGTAAAAATGACAAACATAGGGGTACAGCAGTCAACATTGTGTTAAACTAAAATTTACGTCGAGTTTCAGAGAGGGACATAAAAAGCTTTCCTTTGAGTGAATATTTTGTTGTTACCTCTTCAAAAATAATTCCATGTACTAATTACTATATATTTATTAAAATATTACTTAGGAAAAAGTTTTCTATTATAGCAAAATATAAGAAATAAGGAAAAAAAGTCAGAAAAAGCTTTTCAAAACACTGAGTATGGCTTGCTCTGTCTACTAATATTCATGGTACAGTCCTATTTCAAGGCAATTTTCTCATAAAATATGTTTTTGAGACTCAATCTACTCAGAATATTTCATTTTTGTAATATTTCACTTAAATAGCATGACATTTTAACAAATGAGAGTACACATAAGGTCAAAGGTGCATGTGCAGCTTCCCATAATTGGTGTAATACCACCATTGATTTTCCCCTATTAGTCTTTGTTAAATTTACACTTTTCAAGAAATTGTGCAGAATTTATTTAAGTTTCAAATAAAGAAATACTTAGCATAAGTAAAGTTTAATCCTGTCCAGTACTAAATACAAAATTTTACGTAACATTTAATTGCATACAAGAAAAAAAATCACTGGAAGTTAGCCAATCAAATTTTAACCCTTTTTTTCCCTGTGTACAAGCTTTAGTAACCATGTTACCTCAAGTTTCCAAAATATTCTATAGAAACACCAAATAAAAAAATAATGGTGCTTTGAAACACACAAGGTATATGTTTATGACTCAGAATTTTTTTACTGCAATGAAATGTAGGATTAATTTCCTACAACTGTCAAATTCAAGGGAATATTTTTGTCGACCCTTTTTCGATTTGGTGGAATTACACCTAGACTGCGTTGAAGGTTCACTTCCTTTCGTATCAAAAATTGAATCTATTGGATAATTTTTTTAATTGATATTAGACAGAAATGCAATAAATAATTTGAAAGTAACAATAGAAATTGTGTTGCTACAGAATCAGTTCCTCTGCATTATATCATACGAATCTTTGCTTATTATTTAAGCTCCGTCAGGCTTCTAATTTTATTTTTGAAAAACTTTTATGAGATATGAAATGACTTCTAACAATGTATGTCATATAAATGTATACAGCTACAGATAAAACTGTGATGTATCCAAGATATTACAATTAAGATTTGATATTATATGTTTTGTAATAGATAACAAAAATATATTGTACTTTTGTGATGGATACATTAAATATATAATCCTTTTAAACTAAACATATTGTATTTGTGTATGTTGCAAAACACACTGTTCTTGGAGTAATGTTGTCGTTGATATGTTGCCTTATATTATCATAAAAGTCAGGAGATGTTGTATCGATTGCAAATAAGACGTCTATCTGTATCAACCAGAAACCACATAAAGAATGTTTATCCAAAACATGTCTGTGAGCGCTCAACATTCCCCTTATCTGAGACCGTCGTGTAACACCACAAAATAGTAACAAACTGGGTCAATTTGCGTAGTTCATTTCAAGTAGGCAGATGTGGTTAATGTTTTGAAATACGAAATGAGATTATTTTTCCCAATGTTACATACACCGAAGATCCCTTTGTAAAGCGGTTTCTCGAAGAGAAAATCTCTATTTTCACACTAAAAGTTATCTAGAGGTTCAGTTCTTAACAACACCCAAAACTTTAACTCGACACAGTACGGTACGGACGGAAGGACGTACAAACAGTCCAGAAACCCTAAAGCCCACTACTTTTCATAAGTATGTAGCAATATTTGCCTTGTCGAATATGTCATTCTAAGTATAATAGATTTAATTTTCTAAAAGGGCTAACCTTAAAAAAATTTAATCGATGACACTAGATTAAAATACTATATAGTAAGGAGTTGTGGTATGATTTCAAATGAGACAACTATCCACCATGAGTCCGAATGACGTGGATGAAAGCAACTATATATCACTTCACAGCCTTACGCAGCTAAAACCCCGCACCGTGTGTTCAGCTATGAAATGTCCCGACATGACAATATGAAAAATAATTCGAACACTTTATGATAAAACGAAAACGAAGAACAAATATGACAAACAACAACCAACGACAACCACAATAAACACATAATATAAAAAAGAAGATGTGGCATGATTGCCAATGAGACAACTCTTCACAAGAGACCAAATAACACAGAAATTAACAACTTTAGGTCACCGTATGACCGTCAACATTGATCAAAGCCCATACCGCATAGTCAGCTATAAACATGTTCGTGAGGTATATGATCAGAAGGGAAAAAATCTATTCCTCTAAGGTCAACTTTGCCTGAGGGATATGGAACCTTATTTTCTAAATAATTTTTTCATTTATCAAAATGAATATTTTTTTAAAACGTGTTACAAATCCTGTCAATTCCAAAGCACTGACTACAAAAGTAAATCTACCTACTCCTTCGTCTTCAGCATAGAGCCAAACGATAGTCATCAAAACCTTTATTAACACGATCTGCATTTAAACTTGAGAGGAATCTATATGTGTTGGTAGGGAAAACATCCCCTGTTCTACCAGTATAACACGGTCTGTTGCTCAATTTTTTTTTTTTTTTTTTTTTTTTCAATACTATCTAAACGAACATAAAGTTGAGTATTAAATTTAATTGGAGAATTAAATCATGAAACACTTTAGGAAATCTTTGAGGAAATGTATAATTACACGTTTTTACAGTGTCAGTGGCTTTCAAGTCAAATGATCTTGACAATATAATTTTTACGATCAATCGGTTTTGATAATTATGATTTTGTCAGTGCTGCTAGTAGTCGACTAACTTTAGCACTTTCAAGTCACTAGCCAAAGCTTCTGTGTTGACACCTTGCATGATGTATTTTGTAAAATATAAAACTTTAGTTACAAATACCTCATGCAGATTTCATCGAAATTGAGTGTGACTATCCTGTTTAGACCTCTTTTGTATTCAATGCTCATAATAAACTCATTATGGATTCCAAGCTGAATATTTTGTACGCCAGACGCGCATTTCGTCTGCAAAAGACTCATCAGTGACCATCGAAGTAAAACCAAAACATGATAAAAAGGTCAAATAAGTATACGAAGATGAAAAACATTTAGGATGATTTAGGCAATTTGTGCTTCCAATTCTTCTGGCCTTGCGCGTACCTCTTTGTAAGTGGAAAAGGAAATTGCAGAAACATCGTCGTTCTCACTAAACAAAAACTTAAAAAATTCGATTGCTTCTTCATTCTCAAAAAGCAGATTGACTTGGTGATCACATGCTTGCCTTCTTGCTCGTGAACAACAATATCATTAAACTTACAAAGAAGATATGGTGCAGTCATGATTTGGTTGACCGTTTTGAAAAATCTGTGGCACAAATTGTTGTTACTTTCTTCCTCGATCGTGACAATACCGAAAGCGACTTTTCATCGTATATTTACTTGCACTGAGTAACACAACGGGTGCCGAAAATGAAACAGAAACTCCTTACTCTTCTACATAATCTATTTTAGCCACATATTTTGCAGAGGTTCTTGTTGCTCTATCTTAAGTTTCTTGTGAAGCGTTATGTGAGCTGTTAACTTGTTTGTCTGCTCGTCTGTTTTCGTTTGCATTGGTGGCGTCTGTTTTTATTTGGCTTATGATTTTTAATGCCCTCTTGGTATCTTCTCTCTTTCGTGTTTTTGTTCAAACATCACCAAGGTTGTATTGTCATATTTTGGACTGCTGATTAGAATAAGCTCAATTTGACACTTTGCTTTTTTATCACGTTCTTTCTATTGGTATTAACATCAAAGAAAACGAAGAAAATCTACCGTCATTATACGGGATACCAAAACTTCACAAAACTCCTTATATAGGACGATACATAGCTGGATCATAAGGATGTTCGACTAAACATCTTTCTAAACTGCTGACTACTATTCTTTCTACAGTAAAAATGGTCTTCAAAAATATTGCGATGAGATATATTCAACCAGTGGTGTCAATCAGATGTGGATTCTTAATATTTCAAAAGATCTACTGCTAAATCTTAGATCACAATCTCTGCAATTTTGCAGGAACATTTAGACCTTTGAATTTTCTACGCTTAACACCGCTATTCTCCATGCTCAATTGAGAGATCGACTTCACCATCTCATTAAACAGAGCTCTATAAAAATGGGAATCTTAGATTTAAATTTCATGTTTTGGATTATAATAATTCTTATTATGTGAAGATCCACACGGATTCTCTCAGAAAATACACTGGGGTTGATATTATCAAAATGCTGGACTTTTTGATCGACAATATATTTTTTTTTAGTTTAGAGGATTGATATTTCGACAGACAGTCGGTATTCCAATGGATACTAATTGTGCACCCCTACTGACTGATTTGTTTTTGTACTCGTATGTACCAGAATTCATTCAGAACCTTCTTAAAGACAAAAATAAAAAGCACCTTGCGAAATTCTTTAATTTTACTTTCAGATATATTGATGATGTCCTAACACTGAATAACCTATATTTCAGTCAGTACTTGCATCTCATATACCCCAGTGAACTTGAAATGAAGTATACTACTGAAACTAGAAGGACTGCTTGATCTTTTCCTCAATATTGACACAGATGGACGACTTCACACTAAAATCTATGACAACTGGATAATTTCAACTTCCCAATAATCAATTTCCCATTTCTCAGCAGTAACATATCCTCTGCCCCGTCGAATGGTGTTTACTATCTCAATTGATACGTTATGCTCGTGCATGTTCACACTATACGACTTTATATACAGGAGTGTGCTCCTTACGCAAAAACTGCTCCAACATTTTTACCACGTCTTAGATTGTTGATTGATTGATTTTTGGTGTTTTAACGCCACTTTTAAGCACCGCTTTTGGGCTATTTCGTGGCGGCCTGGAGGAAGCCGGGTACGCAATTAAGATTGAGTCGAAAACTCGAACTCACAACCTCAGTGTTGACTGGCTAGTGATCACAGTAGTAACTACTTAGACCACTCGGCCACCGAGGCCCCCTGTCTTAGATTGTGGTTTACCATCTAAGTCGTCTGGTCTGCAAGGTACCGAATGTGACCTATTCCCGAAAATGACTGTTCTGTCAAGTGTGAATTCACATTGCTGTACGATGTGTCTCGGTATTTATACATCCAACATTCATGTATTTAGTTATGATGTTTCTTTTGTAAGTCCTGTTAGATATTGTGTTATATTTTATCGTTTGTGGTTTGAATTCTGTATTTTCGGTACATTTCACATATGTCTTATTTGTCAGTATAGTCGAGTTTCTCGTGGTTCGTCTACAGTGTTTTTGTTTTATATTGTTTGTTTTCAATTGTGTTTACTGTTTGGTCTTACATGATCTTGCCTTATATAACTGTAATTTTATTTTTATTTTCTATATTATGTAAAAGTTAAGATAACTAATCAGCTATTTCATTATATCATTTGAAAAGTTTAAAGCAACAATATTGGACTTCCGGTGACTGCCATCTTTGAATAACACGAAAATTTTGCTCCCGGTATTTCTGTGTGAAAAGGATCTATTTTGCTGTAGAATTTGAAAACTGATATGTAAAGACACTTCCTTATTCATAGGTTTACCATTACCTGTCGTTTAATTGGTGACTTTCATTTAATTAAGTGTAAAAAATTTGATTGTTTTTGAACTCCTTCCCGCCACACGAGTACAATGAGCAACATAAGTGACTCACCCCCGTCGTATAAATGTAAAGACTTTGAGGACATTGCAAAGTGTTTCGAAAAATTCATTTGCACATCAACAGTGAAGTTGAAATGCTGAAGACAAAACAAATTGAGACGGAAAAAAGGGTTGATGCGACTGTCATACAAGTGAGAGGTTTAGCGCTATAAAACCAGGTTCAATCCACAATTCTCTACATAAGAAAATGCCTGTACCAAGTCAGGAATATGACAGTTGTTATCCATTCGTTTGATGTATTTGTGCTTTTGATTTTGCCATTTGATTAGGGACTTTCCGTTTTGAATTTTCCTCGGAGTTCAGTATTTTTGTAATTTAACTTTTTCATAGAGAATCACAATGAATTTATGAACTCTGAACTACATGAAATCCACAATACACACATACATTATTATAATCTTTATGCCCCTCGGGGCCTAAAATTGGTTAATAAAATTTATCTTATCCTAAAATCTTAAATCATAAATCATACCAAACCTAGAGCGTGTGATAGAAAGGGAACAAACTGAACGGTTCAGACTGAAACTAGATATATGGGAGCGTAAGTGGAATGTCGTTATACGAGGTGTGCAAGGAGCTCGTATTAAACAGGAACTACCAAACTACCGAGGCATTCACAAGGGCCTTTCTGAGGAATACATTGAATATCCCACTTGAACGTGCAGACAACATGCTTTTCACCGCAGTCCACCGACTACCATCTGGTGATGATGACAGACGCAGTATTATGCTAAGACTATCGAGTCTGATCGACCGGGACGAAATTCTTAATGGGGTTATAGAATTACCGCCTCGCTCAGGATATAGTGTCAAGCCAGATCTATCACACAGTCTCTCAGTTCGTCGAGGTGAACTTTTAAAAGAACGACGGAAAATGTCACCAGAATCCAATAGGAGACGAAATTGGTTTACCTCCGACATGCTCCATTTCTGAAGCTTGTCACCAAGCGATCATAGATCACAACATTTAGATACAATGTACATAATAAAAGTTTGTTTTTAGTTATTTTATGTTTAAAGCATATGTGTTATTTACATTTATTATGATTATTTTTGTCTTCAGATTGAAATCCTTAAATATTTTAGAAGAATATACTTTAATTTTATTTGTCCTGGGCGTGTATTTCTACAAAATTTCTAAATTGTATATTAGCTGGGGTGTCTTTGATGAAGTCCGCGTTTTTAAAAATCAGCAACAACTATTTGTTTGGATTGTTTTTTTCACCGCAAATTGTAAATTATTGCAAACAGTTTCTTTTTTTCATACCGTATATTAGACTTATACACATCCGGCAGTGGCCTCATTTGATTAAATATTTCAATAAACACTTCTTTACATTGAAGGATAAATGTACTCAGGGAATGCATGTACATCCATGCTCAGAGGTTGTTTTGTTATTTTGTTTGGTCTTTTTTCCTTTTCTTTCTCTCACATGAGTCATAATTACATATACAGTAGTTTTCATAATTCTTAAGCTAGAAAAAAAACAACCGGAGAGCATATCATGACTTTGTTGTCCTTTCTATTAAATGGTACCACAGGGAATTACTTCTTTTGGGGGCAATTTTGGGGTTTATTTATTTCCAAAATACCTTTTTTCACTTATTACATTTTTGTATGCTTTAGATTCGTTGTGTTTAGGTTCAACATGTCAGTGTCAGGGAATAGTGATAAGAAAATTTTTTTTTCATGTTTCACAACTTGAGTATATCTATGAATTCGATATATTGATTACACTTGTCTTCATATTTTTAAATGACAAATATTATTTATTTAAACCATTGATTTATGTGATTACATGTAAACATGTATATATGCAACTTAGTTTGAAATTTTTAGTTATATGGCAGCTACGTTAGGAACTCTTAATTGCAGGGGACTGTCAGAAGAGGTAAAATGTAGAGATATTTTTGATAGATGTAATAAAAATATGATATAACTATTTTATGTGATACACATTGCACAAAAGAAGGGAAAATAGAAGGTGGAATGAATGGGAGTACCAAGCGTATTTCTGCTCGTTTACCGGACACAGCAGGGGAATTGCTATACTTCTGAATAATAATTTCAAAGTTATTGTTCATAAAAAAAATAATATAAAAGTGCACACAAAATTAATAGAAATAAAGAACTCTTTAGACTTAGTGGATGTTTGGAGAGCAAATAACCCAGACAAGAAAAGATATACATGAAGAGGCCCTGAACATAAACAAAGGTGACTAGACTATTTTTTTTTTTATATCCACTGATTTTGAATCCTTAGTAAATAAATCTGATATAGATATTAGCTACCGTTCTGACCTTTCTCCTGTTTCTCTCTGCTTAAAATTTGATAACCAAGAAAGGGGAGGGGTACTTGGAAATTCAATAATAGCTTACTACATGATACGTATTATGTGGCTGAGATTAAAAAGTGTATATCAGACACTGTTAATCAATTTAACCTATCAAAACAGATACTGGGGGAGAAACAGAATTATCTGTAGACCCCATATATTTTGGGAGTTATTGAAATGTACAAGAAGAGGGAAAACTATATCTTATACTTCATATTTAAAAAAGAAAAGTCAAAGGGAAGAATTTGAACTTGAACAACAATTAAACATTTTACAAAACAGATATGACTTACACTAGAACAGGAACTAAAAACTGAAATTCAAAACATAGAAGAGAGTTTAAAAACTTTAAGAGAAAAAATAAATGTTATAATTGCAAAAGCAAAAGCAAAATGGGAAGCAGAAGGAGAAAAATGTACAAACTATTTTTGTAATTTAGAAAAAAAGACATTATAATGAAAAAATTATTCCTAAAGTTATCAATGAAAATGGGGAGAAAATCTTTGATCAATTTGAAATATTCGAAGAACAGAGAAAATTCTATAAAAATTTATGCTCATCTAAAAATGTATTTTGTAAAATGGAACATGAAAACATTTTTTTCAACAAAAATAACTCTTTTATCAATTGTTTATCGGAAGAAACAAATGTTAGAAGCTGAAGGAAAATTAACAACTCAAGAATGTCTGAATGCTTTAAAAATTATGAAAAATAATAAATCACCAGGGGTAGATGGGTACACAGCAGATTTTAAAATTTTTTCTGGAATGACCTTAAGTTCTATTTACTTAATTCCTTTTACTATAGCTTTGAAGAAGGCTCTTTGTCCATTTCGCAAAGACAATGCATTGTTACATGCATCCCAAAAGAAGGGAAATCTAAGTTTTATTTAAAAAACTGGCGACCTATCAACCTTCTAAATGTTGATATGAAAATATGTTCCTCGTCTATTGCAAATAGAATAAAACTTTTGCTCAAACATGTTATAAGTGAAACTCAGTTAGGATTTATTAAAGGTAGATACACTGGGGAATTTTTTTTTTTACTTAATAAAAAGAACTGAAGAAGAAAGTATATCTGGACTTTTACTTCTTTTAGATTTTGAAAAAGCATTTGATACTCTTGAATAGTCATTTATAAATAAAGTACTTGTATTCTTAGGCCTTGGTCCTGATTTCTGTAATTGGGTAAATTCTTTATATTTCAATATCGAAAGTTGTATTATAAATAATGGTCATTGTTCCAGTTTCTTTAATATAGAAAGAGAAGTTCGTCAAGGGGATACTTTATCCCCTTACCTTTTTATACTGGCTGATGAGTGCAGCAATGAAAAACAACCAAGACATTAATGGTATAAAGATACACAACTCTGAGTATTTCCTTAGTCAGTATGCAGATGACTCAACCTTAACTTTAGTTGACGATGAAAAGTCCTAAGAACAGACCCTATATATTTTAGAAAAGTTCTCTGAGAGTTCTGGTTTACGAGCCAACTTAGAAAGAAACAAAAGCTATATGGATTGGCTCAAAAGTACATTCAAAAGAAATATATCACCAAGGAGAAAGATTAAACTGGACAGGGAAATTTAAACTTTTAGGTATAAACTATGATATTTTTGCTGTCGACAAGACTGCATATAATTTTGAAGAGAAAATTGAAAAGATAAAGGCATTATTAAATACTTGGATTTACCAAGATCTTTCATACCTAGGAAAAATAACAGTCATAATGTCTTCAGCATTGCCAATTCTCATTCAGTCATTAACAATATTGCCAAATCCCTCTTTTGAAAATTTTAAGAAAATTGGAAATATTTTTTTTTTCAAGTTTCTATGGAATGGTAAACCAGATAAAATCAAAAGAAATGTTCTAATTGGATTATATGATACTGATGGACAAAAGATGCCTCATATTGAATCCTTCTGTTATGTACTGAAAATGACATGGATCCATAAATTATTAGACCCTTTCAATTTTTCTCCTTGGAAAATTCTTTTCAATGATAAATATAAAAAATATGGTGCAGATAAAATATGGATGATGAATAATGATAGTATTAAAAAAATTTCAGTATATTTTAATAGTTTTTGGAAGGACATCCTTCTTAATTGGGCTAATCTGAGAAATGCACCCCATGACCAAAATGACTTCATGAGCCAGCCTATTTGGTTTTATACACTTTTAAAATTGAAAATAAAACTATTATTTATGAAAAATGGTGTGAGGCAGGAATAATTTTTGTCAATGATTTACTGAATGAGAACAATGAATTTCTCTCTTTTAATCAATTTAAAGAAACATATGATATTGAAACAAATTTTCTTCAATTCTATGGTATATATCATATGATCCCAAGAAGTTGGAAGGACCACATCAAAAACTGTGAAAAGAAAATCAACATTACTTGTGATAAGTTAGATGCCTATTCTACAGGTGGCGTGAATAAGATGTGGATACTAAAAAATTCCAAAGATCTTTTAGAGTACATACAATCTAAGACTCTCTCATCTTGCAATAGTATTAAAACATTTGACTTTTCTATACTTTACACAAGTATTCCCCATTCCAAACTAAAAGACAAATTGAAAGAGTTGGTATTACTTTGTTTCACTAAAAAGAATGGTGAACGTAGATACAAGTATCTTGTCTTGGGGAGGGATAAATCCTACTTTGTAAAGAATCACTCTGATTGAAACAAAAAATTCTCTGAAACTGACATTATCAAGATGCTTGATTTCTTGATTGACAACATATTTGTTACGTCTGGAGGAAGTGTTTTTCAACAGACTGTCGGAATTCCAATGGGAACCAATTGTGCCCCTCTTCGTGCTGACTTGTTTCTTTATTATTGAGGCTGACTTCATACAGGAACTTCTTAGGAAGAAAGATAAGAAGTTAGGAATATCCTTTAACTTTACGTTCCGCTATATAGATGATGTTCTCTAACTAAATAATACAAAATTTGGTGACTATGTTGAACAAGGGTCGGTTGAAAACAAAACTTTACGACAAAAGAGATGATGTCATCTTCCAAATTGTGAACTTTCCATTTCTATGTAGCAACATTCCAGCAGCGCCTGCATACAAAGTATATATCTCCCAATTGATACGATATTCCCGGGCTTGTATTTCCTATCATGATTTCCTTGATAGAGGATTGCTGCTCACAAGGAAGCTATTAAACCAAGAGTTCCAAATGGTGAAGTTGAAATCATCCCTTCGTAAATTTTACGGACGCCATCACGAGTTGGTTGACCGTTAAGGAATAACCGTTTCACAGATGATATCGGATATGTTCCTTATGTCGTAACTACAATACCCTTCCCTTTTCACGAATGTGACCTACCGAATTAGACTATTTACCGGATTTGAAATAACATAAGCAACACGACAGGTGCCACATGTGGAGCAGGATCTGCTTACCCTTCCGGAGCACCTGAGATCACCCCAGTTTCGGTGGGGTTCGTGTTGCTTAGTCTTTAGTTTTCTATGTTGTGTCTTCTGTATTATTATTTGTCATTGCGTTGTCAGTTTATTTTCAATCTATGAGTTTGACTGTCTCTTTGGTATCTTTCGTCCCTCTTTTTCAGACTATTTGAAAACAAATCAGAAATCATGCCCATAATTTTATAAATTACTTTTTTCTATTTATCATGAAAACCCCACAAAATCACAAAGTAAATGGAAAGAAATTTTACATATGGAAATAGATCACTGGGATCTTATCTATATGCATCCTTTCAAGTGTACTTTAAGTAAGAAACTGGTCATATTTAAATACAAAATTCTGCACAGAATTTTAAGCACAAATGATCTGCTATATAAGTGTAAACTTAAAGAAACACACCAATGAAACGAAAGAGACAATAGATCATATTTTTGGGGAATGTTACATTGTCAAAAGTTTTTGGCTTCAACTAGTTGATATATTACAATTAGATTGCAATTATGAGCTTCTGGTATCAAAACAAAACATCCTCTTGGGATCAGATATTATAGATATCTCTGAAAAAATTTTCATTGTTCTCATAAGGTACTATATTTATTCTTGTAGATTGCGCTCACTGTTACCTTCTGTTAAGTTTGTACTTAAGAAGTTAAAAAATTATTACATTATTGGAAAATTATCTTCTACCTTTCACAGTTTTCCTGCAATAGGTGAGGAGAAAATAGAAAAAAATTGGGAACCAGTTCAACAATTAATTTCATGATACAAGAAAGATAACTCATACTAAACTGTAAACTAAATGTGAAACACAACTGGATGCACATCACAATTGGACAGTGGTTAGTGTGCATCCTATAGATATATATATATGTATGCAAGTCTTGAATATATCTTACTATGCTATGATAATTGGAGTTTAGATAATTTTTATAAGATTTCCAGTCTAGATAGAAATATATTCTTATGTAAAGAATAACGAATTTTTCTACTTTTGTAGAGAAAATAACAACAAAATATGTCACTATATGTTTTTATGAGTACATGTACAAATATGTTGCGTCAATAATAATCTATTCTATTAATATCAATTTAATCATAAATGAATATTAGTTAATGTTTTTTTTTTTTTTGTTTGTTTGTTTTTTTTTTTTTTTTCTTTGGGGGTTATATAATATAAGCGCTGACACTGACAGGTCATAATTATTAAACATGTATTGTATCCTTCTTAAATAGAAAAAATGCATATAATTAAGGTATGAGACGAGGAAATACAAAATAAAGAAATATAAAAAAAAAAGTCAGGAAAATAGCAGTTGTTATCAAATAGTCCATTTCTATGTATGTTGGCGTTTGTTTTTTTGTTGCAGTTAGGTGTTTCTGTTGTTCTGTTGTTTTCCTCTTATAGTTGATGTGTTTCCCTCGGTTTTCGTTTGTAATCCGGATTTGTTTTCGCTTAACCGATTTATGACTATTGAACAGCGGTATACTACGGTCTTTATTTATATGGTCGATTTATAAAGCCCATTTTACACACATGGTTTAATAAAATTAATTACGAGCCAAGGACTTAGCACAAAGATATTTTACCCACGCCTTGTGTATTAAATATGACAAGACACAATTAAAAAGACTATGAATAATGATTTTTTTCCAGGCTAATGTCTATCTTGTGAACATTTTAAGGATGTCATTTAATATACATATATTTATGATTTTAAATTCCAGATTAAAGATTATGCAAGCCGATGAAGGACGAACAATAGTTCACAAAACACCAACTTGAAAATTAAATATTGAACAACACGAACAACACCATAAACTGGTGACCTTATGTGCTACAGATTGGTAATCAGTTACTGCTCCACTGAGGGTATTCAATCGCGTTTTTGTAATATTTACGATTTATATTTTATTTTAAGAAAGAAATTGATATGTCATTTGAATTTCTTGTACACGGATTAATCACGGTACTATTTTACTTATAATCGCACATGTAATGCTCGTCACGATCTAGCCATTTTGAGCTGTCGCTGCGTAAAGCATGAATCAATCAATCATTTAATGGTTTGCTTTTGGCATGATGAAAAAAAAACATTTTGTCTGTTCCGATAAGCAATCAGTTTACAACTCGAAAAATTCAATTTAGTTCCAAGTAATATTGTCTTCGCAAGAGAGATTTAACATTTGGGATTAACAAATTCTCTCTCTTTTTACTCATAAATTACACGTTGCCCAACTCTTTGCTTGCTAAAGCTGAATACAGAAAACGCTTAGGTAAATCAATACTATAAGTGGCCTAAACAAAAACAAAACAACATTGTCAAAATATTGTCAGAATATTGTCAAAATAAAAAAATAAAACTTTTCATCGGTAATCAATTTTGTCCAATATATTTGAAATACAATGTGTAAACGGTTCTAAATCTATTAAGCAGAGATAGCTAGTGTTGACCGATATCCCGTCCGCCTTTTGACCGATATTCCGTCTGCCTTCTAGTCGTACTACCCAGAATTGCCAACCGTATTTTTGTTAAGAAAACCCTGTGAACATTTAAATTTCAAAATAGCGATTCTAGTTTTTGACAAGCTTTATTATTAAACGGTGCATGACTGGTGCATGACTGTTTCCCCTGAATGTGCTCTACTCAGACAAGGGACTAAATCCCGAAAGTTGTTGAAACCTATTGGAATTTAGCAATAATTTTCCAATATATCCATATATGATTAACATTACAATGTTAATGTTTTAAATTGCTGTTGTAGATTTCCTTTGAGAAAAATAATTGTACATGTTTTAGTCAAATTTACATTGAAGGATTGATTTCTGCGTAAACGCCTAGTAGCAACTTCTCCGTGTATTACATTGTAGTCAACCAAACTCAATTCATGTTTAAAAGTGTATACCGAGTTACAGTTTTATGCAATAAAATATTCTTACCTTTCGAGTCATCTGGCTCAATCCACCTTCTAAAGTAGATCCAACAGCCATCATTTTCGAGGACTATTTGAACTAAATGTATGCGCAGATCTTTCGGTTAAGAAAAATCCAAAAACGATTTGCACGGACTGCGGGAAAAACTTAATGAATATGTATATGACATAAAATATTTACAGTACAATTTACGCGTTGGGACTGACAATGCAGGGGCGTGGAAATATTGTTGTCGCATGCGCGACGCGAATATTTCCACGACCCTGAATTGTAAATCACTTACAACTCCTAAGTGAACTCTGGACCCATGTCTCTGTCTGTATATCCAACTATCAAAATAAGTCGACATGTTCATTTAGAAAAAATTGGCATAGAAGCGATTGTTGTAAATATTCTTTCACATTATGCTTTATTCTAACTGCTAAGCTGCATCTGATATTTTTTTGATATTTTACCCCCTAAAAAGGAACAGAATAAGAAATAGCTTAGACTGGCCTCTTTTCTAAAGGTACGTTTTACGTTGCTTTATAACAGCTTGGGCTTGTCTTCCAGTTTTATTTATTTTTTTAAATTGGCTCTTCGCCGTTTTCTTGATTTAGACAAATGTTTTTAAACGCACTCTACCTCATTTTTTGTGTGATGCGTATTTTCCTAGATTTAGCACAGCTTTATATTGGAATAGTCAGTGTGTGCTGTATTACTATTTTCGTTGTCAATGGGTCGGTATCGCTGATGGTGGATTGACAGTTATGGTAAGTATACTAGCCACCCAGTAGCCAATGCATGTTTACAGGCACGACAAAAATAAATTAAATGTATAGTGCTTCCGTTTTTATGAATTGGTAAAAGGTACTAGAAAATAAGATGCAATTCCATCAGACAAAGGTGATCTTGAAGTTTAGGTTTTAATATATTATGTTTTGACACTTTAAGTTAATAATTCTCCTAATTGTTGTTGTATTTAACTTACATTTTTTTTCTCTTAACCGTACGTGCTGATGAGTAAAATCATGTGTTTATTTCACAATTCCTTTTCTTGAAATAAATGCAATGATTTAACTAATGTGACATTGATTAATCAAATGTGTAGTTTAATTGTATGAACCGCAGATTTATACAAACGTTTGATACCAACTCCCCTGTTCAAGACACGTGTCAAGATCAAAAATGTTGCGAAGCCAAATGTGTAAAACATTTAAGAGAAAAAAACAAGAGGGGTCTAACCGGTACAGACAAAATCATCTAAGATCAATAAAAGGAGTTCCGGATATAGTTTCAGTAAAGAAATTATATTCTATAGAAACGTCAAATGTTCAATCAATATTCATCATTTCAATCGTGTGAGTATCGATGAACTTTCTACTGGACAGGGAGATGGTATCTTCGATTGCGGATATAGATAGGCCACCAGCGGCGTTACCCAGCAAGTGTCTGTTATATAAACGTAGAGTTCCAATTTCTGTGCGCACGACACATACTATTTGGAATAACTTAAATTGGTCAGTTACTATTGATTCCTCATTTTAAGATGTTGAAATGCGCGTGAGATGAAAAGGAAATTATTGTAACAGTTCATTCTGATGTTTATAAATTTGGTAGGGTTTTACGGTACGAAAAGATGCATCTACAAATTAAGCGGTTGTATGATTCTTTATTACCGAATATTACTTATCTGTTTAAACATAACTTGGCAGTAATACGACGCGTGTCAATAGTATAAAATGCTGAATGTTTCGGGTTACACAATCTAAAGTTTCCTTTGTAGAGATAAGATGTGATAATGGAAACTGATCAAACTATCGGTTTATCAGTATGTATGTTTTGGTCCTTGTACGTTATATCAGTTTTAAATCTTGATCAACCTGATGTAATTTGTAGAAATAAATACTTAATTAATCATGATATTACGAAATGGCAAGAAAACAATATACACCAATCCTTCAAGGATATTCGCGTGCTCAAAAAACCTCATTCCTAATATAAATTCAACCGCCGTCAATCTAAATTCCCCTTCTAAATTTAGCACTTTTTACAATTGTGTCAAAGGTGGCAATGCTGCTGCAGCTAGATTATTAAATGAAAATGCACGTGGATATCCACAAATATTCCCGTGCAATGTCAGAAAATGACTAGTCTGATCTAGATTATCTTCTGATAATACTGTTAGATCAACAGTGAACGGGAGAGCTGTTTCGCTTTCCTTTTCCTGTGACATTACATGAAAAACTCAAAGCCTCATTTATCTGGTTACTTGAACAATGCCAAAGTGTGGTATACAATATGTAGGACAAACAGGACGGGAATTATTTAGACGAACACAGGAACATCTATACCGCTTCCGAAAACCTAAGAAATTCAAAAGTATAATTTACCAACATTTAGGTAAACACAACCACAATATTAAATTTATAAGATTCCAACCTGTCGAAACGATCCAGAAACAACAAGGGCAATCGCATAAACAATTTGAAGATTTCCGTAAAATTATCGAACCGTCTTGGATTAAACGACTTCAGACAGCTTTTCCCCTGGATCTAAATGACAATATACATGGACAAGGGAACATATCTAAAACTTCTTCTATTGATATCATGAATATTGTTGATAAAAGATAACGTAATAATAGGTCTCATGGCAAACGTATCAATCGAAATCAACGAATTAAACATCGCATAAATTATACACTTGATAATCTCCCATCTATGTTTAAAAACAATGGTAGGCATCAATTATTATGTAAACTGGGTCAAATACCAATTAGTAAATTACATGATATTTTCAAGGAGTGTGACACAATCTCTTTCTTCAGCCCACTCTATGAATATTCGCGTATAATTACAGCTTTTGCCACCATAGGCTGTTTCCGCGTATCGATAAACCTGAAGATCATAAACGGCACTTTCTGAAAATTAAATATATTAACAGAGGTATTGATTTTATCAACTTATCGAGTATATTTAACGACTCTACCATTCAAAACTTTATACCTCCCTATTTTGATAACACAGAACCTCCTATTATTTCGAACACATACAAAAAAAACAGCAGAAGTTTAATTTTTAATTATACGTCAGTAACATCAGACGTCAGTGTAGAAAATAATACTCCTCTAATTTGAAAGTTTAGATATGATCCCTATGGCCATGTTATTACGGGGAACTCTATATCGTCCAAGACAGAGAGGTTAA
Organism: Mytilus coruscus; assembly: GCA_017311375.1. Lineage (NCBI taxonomy): Eukaryota > Metazoa > Mollusca > Bivalvia > Mytilida > Mytilidae > Mytilus > Mytilus coruscus. Next base: position 83,208,112 of record CM029604.1, read on the forward strand.
AAACTTTTTGAAAAAAGGACCAAAATATCGTCCTCCATCTAAAATAGATTGGAAACAGTGTCGTCAGGTCACAAAAGATGCTCTTTCCTCGTATTGTAAATATTGGTGTAAACAGGAAAAATCTGATAAAAAAATCATTTGATCCTTATTTAAATAAGTGTATGCATGTTCTGGATATTCGAATATCACATTTTGAAAATAATTCAGAAAATAAATAAAAGAGTACATAATACGCATATTTTTAGAATAAGAAATAAACTTCAAGAACTTTTAAAGCGGTTTGTGTTTGTACCGGCCGACTGAGCAGCCAACAATGTGGTGGTGGTATTCCGTAAATACTGCACGGACGTTCTTAAGACTGAAACTTTAAATTCATCTACATTCAAGTCCGTGCGCTCCACAGAGAGTCATATAGTAAACAAACATATCATAACCACATCACAGCTTAATGCCTCTTCTGAACATTTGAAAGTCCCTACTATGTATTGGTTACATAAACTACACAAAAAACCAGTAAAATATCGTTTCATCTCGGCCTCTAGTAAGTGTTCTGCAACTAATCTTTCAGTGCTTTTAACTAGTTCCTTAACTACTATCAAAAGAACTTATCATAAACTTTTGTAATAAAATATATGAAAATAATGTAATTAACTATTTTTGGAGTGTAAAAAATTCTTTTGGTGTTTAAGATAAATAAAGTGCTTTTGGTGGTCCTCTTGATTCTGTTGACAGTTTTGACTTTTCAACTCTTTACACTACACTTCCACACAATCTTATCAAACAAAAGTTTTCCTATTTAATTAAATGGTCGTTTGGTAAATCTGAATGCAAATATATTTGCTGCAACTCATTTAAAGCCTTCTTCTCTAATGAGAAAGGTAAATATGCTAGATATACTTACTGGAGTTGTGATGAGATGATTGAAGCTGTTAATTTTTTCCTTGATAATATTTATGTATGTTTCGGCAACAAAGTTTTTCGACAGGTTGTAGGTATTCCTATGGGCACTGAGTGCGCCCCTTTAATAGCAGACTTGTGTTTGTACTGTTATGAATCACAGTTTATGACCAAACTCAATAAAGACCCGTCTAAATTGCATTTAATTGATAAATTCAACAACACTTACCATTATCTTGATGATATTTATTCGTTAAATAATCAAGAATTTTCTAAATATACTGCCGTAATTTACCCAAAGGAACTTACTTTAAATAAATCAAATGTAAACGGTAATAACTGTCCTTTCCTAGATTTAGATATTTCAGTTTTACACGGGAAACTCCACACTAAAATTTACGACAAAAGGGACGATTTTTCGTTCCCTATTGTTAATTTTCCTTTTTTGGATGGTGATGTTCCTTTGGCACCGTCTTACGGTGTTTATATATCACAAATCGTTCGCTATGCCCGTGTCTGTTGTGACGTTTAGGATTTTAATGAACGTAATCTATGTATTACTGGTAAATCATTAAGTCAGGGATTTCGTTACCACAAATTACTTAAAACCTTTACTAAATTCTTCCATAGATATAAAGATTTGGTTTTGAAGTTTATGTGTAAATTATTTCAAACGAGATAGCACATCCTCATTTTTACGGAGATGTTGTTTACCGTGCCCGGAAATTTAGAAACGATCCTGGTAAACTTATCGATCCTTTAAATAAACTTATTCTAAAAGGTTATCAATTCAACACTGTAATTAGATCTTTGAATATTGTTTTTATTGGTATTAATATTGATTTTGTTATCAGTAAATTAAAAGCAAACTAAATATTATTGTTATATACATTATGCAAATTCATGGCTCTACAATCTGTCGATACCTGTATCTTGGCATTGCACAAGGTCATGTTTTTCTCTGACTATTTATGACGTCTTTACACTAAATCCATTGGATGTTGGATGTGTAATGATTGATAATTTAGTCTTAGATTCATGATATTTTTTATTAGTTGTTATTGGCTTTGAACTAGCTGTCAGTAACTACGAGTACTCTCAGATCTGTACTTTATGTCTTTTTGTTGTTGGGATGTACAAGTACCCAGCCACGTCCACTCTGTGTTTTTGTTAGATGTATTTCTATTTGTATCCATCTGATGAGTTAAGCCTTTTTCAACTGATTTTTATAGTTCGTTCTTATGTTGTACTGTTACACCAGTGTCCAAGGTTAGGGGGAGGGTTTGGATCCCGCTAACATGTTTAACCCCGTCACATTTTGTATGTATGTGCCTGTCCCAAGTCAGGAGCCTGTTGTCCTTTGTTGCTATGTTACATATTTGTTTTTCGTTCGTTTTTTTTTTTTTTGTACATAAATTAGGCCGTTAGTTTTCTCGTTTGAATTGTTTTACATTTTTCGTTTCGGGGCCTTTTATAGCTGACTATGCGTTATGGGCTTTGCTCATTGTTGAAGGCCGTACGGTGACCTATAGTTGTTAATGTCTGTGTCATTTGCTCTTTTTTGAAGAGTTGTCTCATTGGCAATCATACCACATCTTCTTTTTTATGAGTAGTGATTTTTAGGTATATTCATATCTATAAGAAAAATTATTTGCATGGATAAATTTGTTGATTTTCCTTCTCAAATCTCAAGCTAGTATCCTTTAATTAGGCTTTCCCATTACTCATACATGTACATATTAAGGGAATGTTCATCGTGGCTATTGAACATCCATATTGTTATTGTAAGCACATGTACAAACTTATACATGAGTTGTAGTCATAGTTTCTTCGGAGGGAGAGAGAGGGGTGCGTTTAGCATATTGATCTAATTTGCTTTATACAGTGTTATACAAATGATGTGAAAAGTATAGTTCCTTCTTATTGTTGGTACTAAAAATAATAAAAAGTCCGGACCGGAACATCTACGTCAAAACAATTGGAAGTATTTTCAAGAGAGATGATGATAAAAAAATCTCGAAAATACCACATTTCATGTCTGTGCAGCTTTTTGTTTTACTTTCCTTGGTCGATAATGGCAACAAATTTAGGTTATTATATAAAATCAATAAAATATTTGCCTGTAACTTGCATCAATATATCAATTTTGAACAATATAATAATAATTAAAATTAATATTATAAAGCTTTATCTCAAGTCGGTACGGTTAATAAATAGACAAATTAGCTCCACTGAACTTTTGACCGATATTATGAGAAGTTGAACCGTGGCTAACATTGTACTATAAAAATCAAAATTATTTTTGCATTGGCTCAATCAACATTTCGGGATTTATAAGGAAATGGTGCATGTCCTCCGCAGTATTTTAATGTCTTTTTTTAAATAGTTGAATCTTTTTTTCTCTTAGCACACGTAAGAAAAAATCGATGACACAAATAATATAGTTTCTTCTATTCTAGTTTAAACTGGTATTTATGTAAGGATATTGTAGTTCTTCATATGGCTCCAGTTTAAACTGGAATACACATGGAAATGCATTTTCGTATTGTGTATTTGTACTTGACAATGTTTGGATTTTGTTTCATCAAAATCGAGACAATTTTTGAAAACATATAGAATACGTCGTCTCTGGAACTGCGATATATTATTTATACCTACTTCTTAATATCGGTATATTTATTATCTTGAAGAGAGATAGATTATTATAGAAATCCAATAAGTTGTACATCAAGTAAAGTCTGAGAGTAAAGTAGTTTGAATAATTCTATTATCATTAAATTGAACTGTATATCACAAAAGGAAACTAATTTTGCGCAAAATAAAAAAAAATCGGTTGTCAACTGCAATAATTAAACGTTTATGTGGAAAGTATTGCCTGATATGCATAGAGGAATATTACAACACAAACACATGAAAGAAGATTTGTTTAGTAACTTCTATGTCTTGCATAGGTAAGTTTAGAGCCTGTAGTATTACCATGATAGTGAAAAGGTATCACACACATTATAAAATTCAATGCACCAAGGGAGATACACACTAAAAAAAGAGGAGAACTGAGCAATTCAACTCCGTCCTGTCAATTCAGGAACCTCACTGACGTTTCAATCACATCTTTTAATCGTCAGATAAATTTTCCTTATATTGTTCTGAGAATGGTTTGAATTTACATGCATTGAAAAAGCGACCTTTCGTATATTTTTAGAAACACAGCGTTCAAAGTTTAATTGTTTTAGAAAGATAGGGTGGACATCTTTCTTAGGTAAATTAAACAAACTTATTGATAGAAATTGGTAAATCGTCTCCCCTGAAATGAAAGAAATTTGATGTTTTTTTTTTATTAATATAAAGCGTTAACCAATGAGATACAATTTTTATCAGCCGTTGTATGCCCACTTTAGTCTCTTATTTACTGTCTATAAATACTGGAATTTAAAACCCCATTTATTGAAAAGAACTTTGTTTTTTTTAATTATACGTATTCAATTACCTGTCATGGAAAAAACGTATATCGTATATAAATGTTAATGACTATTTTTCTTATATATATAATCGTCCTAAATATGCATGAAATATTTGCCACTGGACGTTAAGCAACCAACAATCAATCAATCTTATAGATATTGCATACCAATTGAAATGTTTGACCTTTCAAAGCTGTTGCAATGCAGAAATTTCGAAATGTCAACCATTTCGGAAATATATAATTATACATCGTATAAATAGAACATTACAAAAATAGAAACAATTGTCAATCTTTAGATCAAGTCATCTATGAGTACAAAAATCTGAATGCTGCATAAAATCAACAACACAATTAATTAATGACAATACTAATGAAAATTAAATACTTCAGAGTAATCAAACAAAAGAAGGTGCTTTGACCAAAACCACAAACATGACAGACAAAATCCACTTCTGATCAATTCCTAACTATCTTACAAAATAGTTAACGAGCAAAGCATAAGCTTCGAGACGGTAAAACAAAAATGAATCGTAAATAAGTAGGAGGTTTGCATCATGGAATTTGAAATGGTCAATAGTACGTCATATATGTCTTCTTATATTTTATTTTATTTTATTTTTTCGTATATTTTAACACTATTTATAATTTAATGCTCGCACTATATACTTTTATTTTTATTATTAAATGTTGAGTTAAGAGGCTAGAGAAAACAGGAGAAGATTTTTTAAAGTAAGCAAACTAGATGAACAAATTGTGAAAACATTCTTTAAAGGGCAATAACTCCGTCCATTAAATTTATTTGAAGATCTCCATTCTGGTATACTAATCATATTTCATCACGAAAGGTAACAAAAGCATTAACCAGTAGCAATTCCAATATAGCTCAAGTTTAAGAATATCCTTTTATTTCATCGCTGGCCTTATAAGGCATATAATACATTTCCATAAATTTAATATTTTTAAGGGTAATAACTCTTAAAAAGTCGATTGGCCACCAATATATAACTTGTTTGAGATGTTGCTTATATTAACCTAAAGTATTACTCTATTTTACATGATCGGACAGACAGACAGACAGACACATGGACAGCCAGATGGACACAAGAACGGACGGCAATTTTTCAATGTTAATAAATAAGACCTATAATATTCTATTTAAAATATTTGGGACAGTTATTAAGTATTTATAAATAGTAAACTTTACGTCACACTTAAGCTTCGACATGTATCGGAACCTCTATTGAAATTTACAGAACCGTTCTTTCTATTCTAATATATAATGAATCTAACTTATGCACGAGACATGGTTTTCATAAAATGGACATTTATGAAACATGGTCTCCGCCACGGCAGGGGCATACAAATGTAAATATAACAATTGATAAAATTGAGCAAAATTCCATGAATAATCTTTTCACATGGTGGTCCTAAGGTTTTGAGAATCAAAACAGTATATACTAGTTAGGACCAGCAAGTTTTCCTCAAGGCCCACAAGGAGAATATGTTTTGAGAACTATAAAGATGCGATAACTCTGCCTTATACAAATAATAATTCAGTTAGGTTATTTAAAAAACAATTGATAGACAAGCTATCCTTTTCCATCATATACCATACAAACATTGACAAAGTCTTGCAGAGTTTAAGATAGATCGTTGGTATATATGTAACACTCAGAAACGTGTCCTTCCCCCCAAACGGGTCTGATTCCCCCAAACGTGTCCACATCGACGTCACAGAACTGCAAAACATGTCTAGTTGAAAAAGGGCGTCAAAGCTTGTCATTTGTATAAACGCCCAAACATGTCCTTTTTTTATTAAACACTCAAACGTGTCCATATCAAGCTTTTTTCATTTACTGGAACTATCATTCGTGTCCATATTATAAATACGTAGGTTTTATATTATTGTATACTCATTTTACGATCTTTTACTATTTCATTAAAAGATAAAATAAATTACTTTAGGTCTTTTCTCTGTGCATTAAAATCTTTGTAGCATTTCACTCTTTATATAATGTGCCATCAGTTGTATTTTGAAGGCAACATTTTTAAAAATTTAAAACGGCCTCTATAACATAACAGAGATTGAAGTAGTTTCTTACTGAAGTCATAAACAAATCGGTCTTTACTCGCAATTATTTTTTAGATAAAATCCCATCTAGTGTTAATCCCAAATAACCGTAAAGATTAAGGCCCAATCTTAAATTCCTGTATGATAATAGAACCTATCTACAGTATATATCGTTAACATGATGTCGTTCAAATAACAAATGAAATATTTGGCACAGGACGTTATGTCTCTTGTTCGTGTGTCTTTAGTGATGCGCGTTACCTAAAATTTATTAAAAATACCAGAACTGTTAAAAAAAGGGAGATTAATTCGACTGAAAGCCCGCCGTGCAATATTCTGATTAATATAAAAGGCATCATCGGAGTTTATTAGTATAAAATAATTTACATAGAAACGATTAATTCAACTGTACTAAAATTATTTGTATGTTCGCTCTAAATGAGCATGAAATACTTGCAACTGGACAATAAGCAAATTCAGTCAAAAGTTAATTCATATGTTACAGATTAAATTTTCAGTTATGATAATCATTAACAACCGGCATTGAACAAACTAATGCCAATAAATGACCACTTCATCAACTGTGTTCCCCATCATAGAACTGCCGTGAACGTTATTGGTGTCGCATTTAGGACATGTATTAGCGCTAAAAGACGCGAGACATTCTGGCGTTTAAAAGTGGACACGTTTGGGCGAATAACAATTATCGGAAGGTTTGGGGGTAATGAAATCGGACATGTTTGGGGAATATTGAATATTATGGACACGTTTGGGGAGAATAGACACGTTTGGGGGAATCGGACACGTTTGGGGGAAGGACTTCGTTTCCGTTCTTTCTCTTTCGTCTGTCTGACATAGTTCATCTTACCCTGACCTCATTTTCTTAGAACATTGATAATGTTAAGTTAATATGATACTTGTATTAAAATCTTTATATAACAGAGTTTCAAAAGTAACTCATTGATAAATAAAACCAACCAGACATTTCAGGGTGTGCATTCTTGTTTAGCAGATCTTAGTCTAGGGCAATTTTTTAAAATTGTTCATTAAGATTTGTTTACAGACAATCATGTTATGCTCATTGTTGAAGGCTGTACGATGACCTGTGGTTGTTCATTTCTATGTCATTTGGTCTCTTGCGGAGAGTTGTCTCATTGGCAATTACAACACATCCTCTTATTTTTATACACAGACTTAAATGTTTTTGGAGTTCAATATTATTCTTTTTCACTAACAGCATCAATCCCAGACACGACAACGGGTTATGCGTATTACCATTTTTTTCAAACTTCTGAGAAATCTTACATATAACTATAGAAGAAATGTTATGCTTAAATTCATAAAATGCTTAGTTCACAAGTAAACACAATAAGATTCCACATTTTTTTCAACAAATTTTATAATTTTGAAAAAAATGATTTTTTTTCCATAAAAAAGGGGGAGGGTGCACCATACCCAGAGTGATGAGTTTTCGTTTTGTACAAGTATATCTTCATTAATCATATATTCTAGTTTAAAATTAGCAAATGTGTCAGAACTGCACATACAAATGGAATATTTTAGCTTTTAAGTTCAAAATGTTTGATTATTCATCTGTTTGGTAATCTGAATTTTGGTGAAAATTGACAATTTTGACTAAAATTATTTTTTAAAGAAAAAAACACACGACTTTCTTTTATTTTATGAATATATAGAATGTTGTCTTTCAAAATTTGTCACTGACATGTATTTGTATTGTTGGTCTTGGGAGATAAACAGATTTAAAATTTAGGAGTTTTGAAATTTTTCATTTCGAATTTTAACACATTTTTAAATGGTTGCTATGGAAACAAACTATTTAGTAAATTCAAAATTTTAACGTTTTGTATAGTTTGGGGTTTTGTTTGTCAATACTGTAAATATACTTATTGTTTGTATTGATTAACTTTATTTCAATGGTTCTTTAAAATCCCTTATATTTCAATTTTCAAAGGCTACTTTTGTACGTATTCTGGCAAAATTTTGTAAGGATGGTTTCCATGGCAACCAAGGTTCAAAAGAAAAAAATTGATATATGAAACTTATTTTCATACCATACCTTCTTCATAAACAAAATATAAAGACATTTGAAGAGGGTCATGAATCGCCCATTAACAGGAACCTGCATGATTCTTACAAAGACAGGTACTTAAGGTGCAAAGGGTTCAAAATTAAACTTAGTTTGATTTTAACAAAATTGAATTCTTAGGGTTCTTTGATATGCTGAATCTAAACATGTATTTAGATTTTTGATAATGGGCCCAGTTTTCAAGTTGGTCCAAATCGGGGTCCAAAATTAGACTTTGTTTGATTTCAACAAAATTGAATATATGGGGTCCTTTGATATGCTGAATCTAACCATGTATTTAGATTTTTGATTTTGGACCTTGTTATCAACTTTGTCCACATTGAGGTTAAAAGGGTCAAAATTAAACTTTGTTTGATTTCATCAAAATTGAACTCTTGGGGTTCTTTGATATGCTGAATCTAACCATGTATTTAGATTTTGGATATTGGACCATAATAGGTAAATTAAAAAATTAAGTTCTTAGACTACATTCATTCTGTGTCAGAAACCTATGCTGAAAAAATTAAGTTCTTAGATTACATTCATTCTGTGTCAGAAACCTATGCTGAAAAAATTAAGTTCTTAGATTACATTCATTCTGTGTCAGAAACCTATGCTGTGTCAAATATTTAATCACAATCCAAATTCAGTGCTGTATCCAGCTTGAATGTTGTGTCCATACTTGCCCCAACTGTTCAGGGTTCGACCTCTGCGGTCGTATCAAGCTGCGCCCTGCGGAGCATTTTATTAAATATTAATTAGTTTAAGTAGCGTATCCTTTTATTTCATCGCTGGCCTTTTAAGGCATGTCATACATTGTCATACATTTAGGGATTCTATTTTACATATGTTTTAAATATTTTTAGATAAGACCTATAATATGCTACTTTTAAAAATCTTTAAAAGTATTTATAAATAGTCAACTTTATGTCACACTTAAGCTTACCGGAACCTCTATTTTAATACATGTGCATGAGACATGGTTTTCTATTTATGAAACATTAAGTTGTGCAGTTAATCTTTTATAAAGTAACCGATACTGCAACAGGAACAATACTCCACGGACCACAATCAAAATGGCACAACGTAAAGTAGTATCTAGTGTGGATAGAATGATTTTCTGTCAACAATTACGAAAGGATTATGTTTTTAGTAACTGTAGTTTCTTGTATGGGTAAGTTGAAAGCCTAAAACTGTACACCCGTGTAAAATGTCAATAGTCACAGGTCATTTTCAATATATATAAAAAGTGTTTCTTTGCAGTTGATTACAGTGTGAATTGCAATTGACTTTAGAACGGTGTACAGTAAGTAAACATTTACCATCAAAAACTCTGAATTAATTGAAGCGAAGGTAAAAATGCGACTATACATTTTCTTCGGGAGAAAAATACTTTTGAAGAACAAGTTTCGTTTCAAAAACATTGATTAAAGTAAAAATTTTGAAACTTGCATGTATAAAACTCATCTGTTTTCTTTATTTCCACTATTTTAGAGGTTTACACACGACATGCGCAATTGATTTCTTTTCTAATAAAAAAAAAAAAACAACGTTCATTCGATATCTAAACAACTCTTAATTCTAAATCCTATTTAAAAAGTTTGATAATACTATAAACATTCTTATCGTTTAATACTTTGCCCCTTACCTGCACAGGACGAGATTGCCAAAACCCTCTACAGTAAATTAAGATTAAACTTATAGAATTGGAATCAGTCGGCGGCAACCAAAACGATTAAAATTGTAGGATTCTTTACAAGGAACCATGACATCAATGCAATGACAATTGAAATATATATGCACGGTTATTGACACATTGATGAAAGCCATGCAGTTCATACTATAGATGGTAATTTAAAAAGCTGTCATATACTCATATATAACACGGACTGGTTTTAAGATCAAACTCCGACATTTTAAGGGATGTTGTTTATAGAGCCCGTAAATTTAGATAAGATTCATGAAAATTTATTGAGTTGTAAAACCGCCATATTTGTAATGAGCCGGTCCTTAGTCAGGAACCTCTATTTCAGTGGTTGTCGTTGATTACTGTTTGCTATATTTGTTTTCGTTTATTTTTCTAGCTTTATCACGCAGTTGGTTCTCTCGTTTGAATTATTTTAAGTTTTGTCATGCGGAGGCAATTTGTATCTTACCATACGGTAGTGGTTTTTGTCATGCATTGTTGAAGGCCTTATGGTGGCCTACATTTGGTCATATTCACGGGATTTGGTTTCAGGTGAATAGTTGTCTCATTCGCCATCATACCACATCTTATTATTTTTGTATTATCTATCAAATCAGAATAACACAATTAAATGCAGTTTAAAATATTTCAGAATGGTTATAAGAAGAAAACACAAACACAGTTATCAAAGCAGAGCCCATACCCCGCCGATACAACTTAGTATGACAAGATATCAGAGGTATTTCATAAAACTGATATTAGTTATATTACCATGGATATAGTCATGTCAATTATAAAGTTTGGGCCAATCTTTACGTGGGCCTCGGTGGTCGAACGGTCTAATAAGTTTATCTACCTTATCGCTAGAGCGCCTGTTAACACTGAGGTTTTGAGTTCAAACCCCGTAGGTGCGTTCGACTCCAATCTTAATTGACTAAGACCGTCAGTTTTCCTGCCGAAAGTTGGTGGTGCTCTCCGGCTTCTTCTACTAATCAAAACTGACTGCCACGAAGTAGCCAATAGTACTGCAAGCGGCGTTAAACACCAAAATTCAATCAATCAACCAATCTCGACGTGAAAAGAAGTAATCCATGTAGAAATTATTCTTACTAAATTGAGACACTAACAACGTAAAAACTTGTGAAAATGATATTTTTGATGCAAAATAAAACTATTAAAAAAAAAGATGGGGACTCATTTCTTCATTGTATACAATGTGCGTATAAAGTGTATACGTCAACAAGGAAGCAAACAGGCTACCAAATAAGTTATATAGAGCTAAAGATACGGTCGTCAACAATAGACAAGAATTAAACAATACCAGCTGGGTGTTGAATTTGGATGTCTTCAATTTTCTCAAAAGGCGAATTAATCCGATAGTTGATAAACCTATCAATATGTCCAATCTTATACTTTACATCTAAAAGTTATTCGCGATTCTATTGACATTTAACCCACTGGTCAGATTTTAAAAAAATTGTGAATAAGCGTTTTTATTTAGCGGAATTTGTAATAATTTTCAACTGTTGATTCAAATGGGCAACGTTTATGTGTAACCGTCCTGGCATTTTTCGGTCTCGGCTTAAATGAAAAGTATTTTTAGCCCCTTGAATTCAAAAAATGAAAACAAGCTTTATTAATCGGATAACACCTTTCAGATGTTCGTAAGATCTAGACTTTAGTTTGTAGTTATTGATGTATATAAATTGTAATTCTATCTGAAATAGTTGGTCAATTTCGATATGTTTAAGACCACAAATGACATTTCTACACTAAAAGGTAAAGGTTATAAATTCCTTTTCGTTTATGATTTTGAAAGGGTTGAATAATTTTATATTTTTTGCTATTTCAAGGGCCAAATAATGATTTTTATCCTATCTCTTCCTTTGAGCGTTTACCACTCACACCAAAGATTTGACACTGATAAGAATGTTTGTTTTGTTTAATCAGAAAGAAGGCATTTTTACAAGCTCAACATATAAAATGTATGATATATATAGTATATAGTATGTGTGTGTAGTTCATACATGTTCAAACTGCTTTTCTTTTTCTTTGTATGCATACTTGATTACTGTTTTTTTTGTTTTGTTGTTTTTTTTTTTTTTTTTTTTTTCTTTTTTTAAATAATATCTCATATTGTAATATGTTCTTTGTGAGCACATTTAATGTGAAAATAAAACATCTATAGTTGGTTTATATTGGCTTTGCAGTTTCGGTGGAGTTGACCAAGCTGTCAAAAATAAACAGACGATGGAAGGCGGACGCCAGATGATGACAATAGATCAACTGGACATTTGGACGAGGTGAGATTAAGATAGGATCTATATACTCTTGTGGAGCACCTGAGATCAGTTTTCTATGTAGTGTTTTGTAAACTTTTGTTTATTTTTTCAACGTTTTTTTTTCTATTTTGCACTGGTATTGTCAGTTTTTCTTCAACTAACGATTTGTGCTGTCTTTTTTGGTATCGTCGATCTTTTTTCAAGCTAAAGAGACAGAAACTTTACTATAACTTAACGATCACAAGTCTCTGACCTATTTAATAAATCATTTGTTAGCTCTGATACTATATATAATCATTCTTTAATGATACCTTTTAATTGTACGCATGACACATGCTCCGAGAAACCCCTTTAGTGCGACCATGAAGACCAAAAATATAGGATACAAAACGTTTGAAAGCATCAAATCCAAAATCCAAAGGACATAAACGATCCACAGGCACTTAGGGCATGGATTCCCCTTTTATTCTTTTCTTTTCGTATTTAATCCCTTTTAGTAACTATTTATGTTTTAATCTATACATGCTACCCCTCAATTCTTTTTTCCAAGAATGGTTGGCATATATTAACTACTACTATTGTAATATCGTATGGATAAGAGCAAGAACATAATAGATAAGTGAAAATCAGGTAAAATGATAAAAATTATTTACATAAAAAATTTAACATAAAGGAAGCAGACAAAAAATAAATAGGGCCCATCCAAAGCGCCTGTTTAACCAACAGCTAAAATAGTCTACCGTTATTTTGCTTGAGGGTGGAGGAACATTAATAAAAATACATATTTTAAAGCAAGAACTGCTGATTCTCTGGGAGCATCTGGGTTTTGATAGGGGTTCGTGTTACTGAAAATTTACTTTTCTTTGCAGAGTTTTTATGACTGTTCGCCTTTTTTCTCTCTTTTAGCAAAGCATGGTGCTGTCTGTTTTGTTCGACTTATGTATGGCTTTTGATTGGCGCCTTGGTAACTTCTTCTCTATTTTTAAAACTGGAATTTTTGAAATAAAATGTACTATTCAAATTAATCTTTGAAGCATAACACATGTCAGACTTCAACAACTGTATCGAAAAGTCATCTAAGGATTGCGTATTATTGTAAAACCTGCATTTAAGGTCATCACTTTTTAAGAGAAAATCTGTCTTTGTCAGCTCTCCCTTCTTTCCCGGCTGTAGTGATACATTTGCATGTTTAACCCGACTGTTTAAAGGTCACCTCTCTGGTAACCTTTATATACAGTTTGACTATACGCTTGTTTGTGCATTACCAAGTTGTAAATGTCATACCTCTATTTTCAAATCACTATAGTTAAATGTTAGTTTTGGGCAGTGACTAAATACATAAATGTAATGAAAATGCATATGTGTGGTGCATTCAATGGGTCGTTGAACTTCATTATTATGAAAAGCTGTCAATTAAAAAATGACATATTATACAGATTACGATATTATGATTATGATATAACTTTTATAACAGTTGTTATACAGATTAACTTGCTATATGTATTGTCTTCTTAGACAAAATGTCTAGATGGATAGAATTTTACATATGGTCAACGGGAGACAACCCAAATGTAAAAACAAGTCATGCATTTTTTTTTTCATTTTTTTCAAGCTTATCATTTATCATTTATAGTGTTACAAGTAGCATTATTTTCTTCTTCAAAAGACCGATAATATACCATTTTAGTTTACATGTAAATCTAGTTGTATAATTATATTATATGCAGCTAGATTTACATATTGAAATCGGTAGTAATAGTCGGTTGCATTTCCTAACAAGATACTTTCATAGAATGTTGCTGCTCACTAGGTAAATACTGAGGCAAGGGTTCATCGTGGCAATGTTGATAGCATATCTGCAAAATTATTAATTCGCCATCATGGCTTTAACGGTCGTTACAAAGTTTATCGTAGACGGTTTTGGTTGTTTTATTTAAACCGTATTGGTTTTAATTCTCAAACGTTCTATAGTTTTTTTTTTTACTTTCCAACATTTTGGTCACGAGCGCGAGTTGTATGTACGCCAATTTTTAGATTTTCTGTTTCCGAGCTGTTGGAATTTATTCATAAAAAAGGGAGATTTCAGTTTTCTGACTATAACTCAAGAAAGCTTTGAGCAATTTTTATGAAACAGTGGTGAATTGTTTATATATATTGACATAAGTTCCCTTTCGATTTTTAAAATTTCAGATTGTACGTTTTGATTATTGTGACTTTATTCATAAAAAAGGGGGATTTTCCACTCAAACACGCTTTGGGCAGTTTTCATGAAACTTTAGTGACCTGTTTATATCTATTGAAATAAGCTCCTTTTGTTAGTTTTTTATAAATTTCTGATATGACATTGTGGAGTAATGGAACTTAATTCGTTGAAAAATCGTCGTTTTGTGTCAATGGGTACCACTGTGTATGCATGTCTTCTTCTTTTTCTTGGGGGTTATATGAGCAGTGCTCATAGTATTTCTAGTTGGTATATAAATTCATTTCAACCATAAAAACGAGCTAAAAGGGCGACGGGCGTATCGTGCGCTCATGGCACAACTCTTTATTACTACCTCTGCTGTATGGTCCCCGATATTCCCACCCACACAGCAGCCATGCAGTGCTTTAGTATTGATGATTTACGATGTCTTCTCTTGTAACTTAGGTTTCAACCCACTAGACTGAGATGACCTTAAAGCTCGTTTTGGAGAGTTCTAGAAAGGCCTTTGTGCTCTAAATTTATTATTTATGTTTTCTAAATATTATTTCACGAGCGCACTAGATGAATGTTAATTCAGAAACACGTGTTGTATGAACATAACTCGTATCATTTGGGTTTTAACTTCATATTTAAGTCATATATGTCCATAGATTGTTACATTTGTCGTAACATCAAATCCGTCGATCTTTTTATCGTTTATGACTTTTTATTAATTGCGATTTTCGACACAAAGTATCAATGCATTACTCCAATAGATCACAACAGTTTTATCAGTGATAGAAATCTTACACCTGCAAAGATATGGGTAAATTGACAAATTTGGGTGAAAACTGCAAACATCGTTTAATTGGAAAAAAAAGTCTCCGGCGCAACCACTATGACTTTTTACATGTAGCTTCTATACTGCGCAATATACTATTGATGATTGGAGGTTAAGCTGTTTAGGTAGAGCGTATCTTTATTTTTTATTTTATTTTTTTTTTTTTTTTGTAAAAAAATTAAAAACATATGTTCGCACGCAAAAAAAAGTAAGCGACGGACCGTCCCAAAAGGTGAATGATGAAGTTTCAGTACTTAGATACCGGCATGAAAATACGGATATTGTTTGATTGAAATTTGCTGTAATAAAATTTTGGAAATCATTTTCAGTTATGGAATATATCTCCCTCATGCAAAGCTCTGATTCCTTGTGTCCGGATTCGACTACATGTTTGTTCCTTTGTGGTTTTGTCAACTCTTCAGCGTTTGTACAAGTTTTGAATTTTCAAATCTTTCGGCGTTGAGTATCCCGAAGAACATTATAATTGTCAATGCACATCTGGTGCAGAAAATTGGTACCGTAACGTTGTAATTACTACCACTGGGCCGATTTGTATCATGATAATATGGATATTGTTTGATTGAAATTTGCTGTTATAATATTTTGGAAATCATGTTAAATGATCCAAGAATACATCTCCCTCATGTAAAGCCCCCCCCCTTTCAGGACAAACATTTATATATTTCAACTTTAGTTTTTAATATACCATACAGGAACAGATGTCTTTGAGTTAAAATTTGCTCTCATCTGGGACTATTATACTATGTCCCAGCTCACTTGTTTTTGTTTTTGTTTTCTCTCTCTTAACATGCTTAAACATAACGTGTGGGTACCAAAATTGCACCTATTTTGACAGTTTTTTCACCTACGTTTATTTATGATCCAGACAAAAGTTTCCATTCTGTGTTTATTTTGTAGATGTATCCTTATCTACAATATAGTTACACCAATTTAATTTTGAATCCATCTTGAATCATAGAAAAATGGGTTTGAACCAACCTCCAAACGATCCATGATTCTGTAATGAGGAGTACCCAAATTGCATCCATGCTTAAATTCACATCCTTAAAAATCGAATAACAGATGTTTTGTTTTATTTCTTCAAATATTTAGAACAATTTGACATTAGTCCATGTTTAGTATTAATTTTTTTTAAGAAATGGATGCTTGTAACATATTTTATTAGCTCATTTTTAAAAGATGACTTTTTCTGGACGTTCCGTATATTTTACTTTTTCTAGTGAATACATCATCTATTGATATATACTGTGAACGTTTTGTGTATATTTAAATGTAGCTTACCTATGTTGAAAGACGTGTATAATGTCAAATCATAAAAATACAAATTGTTTAGTCTCAGAGAAAACTTGTCAGATTTCCGCTGCTATTTTTACTTAATAGGTGCAATTTTGGGTACTCGGTGCAATTTGGGTACTCTGACGTTAGACATAAAACTTTTATTCAAAGTCGGCACACAGATTACAATTAAAAGCTTTGTAGACAGATTTTAACCGACTTGATAACTAAACCAGATATGACCGGTAACGGCGGGTGACTGCTGGTTTCTTGGCACTTTGTGTCACACATTTCAGTAGGCTCAAACATAAAAAAACAACATAATCCAGGGCAAAGGGAAACCAGTCAGTCTATTTTTAAATCATACACTGTATAAAATCTTGCGCACACTTGTAAACAAACATAATTGACATAGATTTCGAGAGTAAAACAAGCACACAGCGTTATCAAGTTAAGAGATTCAACCGATTGAAAAATGAACCTTCAAGTAAAGATATCCAAGTCCACTTATCTTAATGCAATGTCTATCTACAGATATGGTCCACAAATATTGACTAAGTTCATTGATAAAGTCCAACGTGTCATATATATCGTTTGTGAACTTTGGCGTGGTGGAATGTGTGAAAAAATGAACGTAGAAGAACATTTAGAGAGTGAAAATAAAGAATTGATTTTATATCAGACTCATAAAGACCAAGGTTACCAGTGGTGTCGGGAATTTCTTGGTGGATCATGGTCAACTATCAAAAAAGAAGATTTCATATTCACCAAATTAGGGTAAGATATTTATATCGTACGATGTTTATAAATTTCCGGATGAATGACTAATATTGTTTACGTGTTTACATGCTTCTTCTTTTGCCAGATCAGATGAGATGACATCATAATGAAATAGGTTAATTTATTATACTTTGTGATAAACAAAATGCCACAATTATGACAATGTGTTAACATGTGTTAATAAATTAAAACAAAACAACATGTAATACTGTAATTGCAAACTAATTCGATTGTCTTTCCTTTCAACTGTTCAGCTTTAAAAATGGTCTGTATTTTTTGCATGAACATACATTTTTTGTACATATATCATTATGTAGCACAGAATTATTCCAAATGTGAAGTCAACTTAATTGTTTCATCAGATCAGAAAAGTTCTGACTGGTGATGTTGGTGTTTAAGTGCAATGCAATGCCCCCCCACAAAAAAAAAATCTTCTTTGGCCTTGGGCAACATTGAACATCAGTGCAATGAGACCTGCAGGATCAACAACATAAAAAATGCCATGATATCTGGCTTTAAATTATTGCACATAAATTTATGTTCTGAAAGTTTCATTATGAGTTTGTGTCCTGCCTTAACATGCTTAAAGTCAATATTATTCATAAATTTCCATGATGAACAAATCTGTATATCAATGTATATATCTACAAATATTTTTGAGTTAAATGATGAAAATTTCATTAACATCTGTTGTAAAATGAGTTCAACATATTTTTTGAAAATTTAATAATTTGTTTATACATGTCATAGGGAGATATTGATAAAGGAATGACTTTTGTACAAATATTTATTAGAACATACCTGACAATTTTACCCATTGACCTTTAAATCTTATCCAGATCATCTCACAGTGTTAATGGTCAATATATATATATCTCTTCTCTTACTTGTCTCTTATATGGGGTTTAGGACAGTCACCCAAAGTTAAAGAAATGGAAGAAATCTGGACACAAACATTGTTACAGTTTTAAACATTAGACAATTATCTATCAATCTATTTATTTATGTAAAGCTCTTAAGCCTCTAAACTATCCAGAGTGGAGAAAATTATGAATACATTTAAAATAGATCAATTCAGAAGTTTACTGTAAACCAACTTCTTTTAGATATACTTTAATTCGTTTAGCTCCTTCTAGCCCATTTCGCGCGATTTAATTTCGTGATTTTAGACTTGGGACAAATGTGGGACATGCATATGAATAATAGACAAAGATAGCTGTATTAGACTTGGGACAAATGTGGGACATGCATATGAATAATAGACAAAAATAGCTGAATTAGACTTGGGACAAATGTGGGACATGCATATGAATAATAGACAAAGATAGCTGTATTAGACTTGGGACAAATGTGGGACATGCATATGAATAATAGACAAAGATAGCTGTATTAGACTTGGGACAAATGTGGGACATGCATATGAATAATAGACAAAGATAGCTGTATTAGACTTGGGACAAATGTGGGACATGCATATGAATAATAGACAAAGATAGCTGTATTAGACTTGGGACAAATGTGGGACATGCATATGAATAATAGACAAAGATAGCTGTATTAGACTTGGGACAAATGTGGGACATGCATATGAATAATAGACAAAGATAGCTGTATTAGACTTGGGACAAATGTGGGACATGCATATGTTCCTGAACAAATCTGGGAACAGTATATCAGTATATATGTTCCTGAACAAATCTGGGAACAGTATATCAATATATATATATGTTTCTGAACAAATCTGGGAACAGTTTATCAATATATATATATATGTTTCTGAACAAATCTGGGAACAGTATATCAGTATATATGTTCCTGAACAAATCTGGGAACAGTATATCAATATATATATATGTTCCTGAACAAATCTAGAACAGTATATCAATATATATATATTTTCTGAACAAATCTGGGAACAGTTTATCAATATATACATGTATATATATATGTTTCTGAACAAATCTGGGAACAGTTTATCAATATATATATATGTTTCTGAACAAATCTGGGAACAGTATATCAGTATATATGTTCCTGAACAAATCTGGGAACAGTATATCAATATATATATATGTTCCTGAACAAATCTGGGAACAGTATATCAGTATATATGTTCCTGAACAAATCTGGGAACAGTATATCAATATATATATATGCTTCTGAACAAATCTGGGAACAGTATATCAATATATATATATATATATGTTCCTGAACAAATCTGGGAACAGTATATCAATATATATATATGTTTCTGAACAAATCTGGGAACAGTATATCAATATATATATATGTTTCTGAACAAATCTGGGAACAGTTTATCAATATATATATATATGTTTCTGAACAAATCTGGGAACAGTATATCAGTATATATGTTCCTGAACAAATCTGGGAACAGTATATCAATATATATATGTTCCTGAACAAATCTGGGAACAGTATATCAATATATATATATTTTTCTGAACAAATCTGGGAACAGTTTATCAATATATACATGTATATATATATGTTTCTGAACAAATCTGGGAACAGTTTATCAATATATATATATGTTTCTGAACAAATCTGGGAACAGTATATCAGTATATATGTTCCTGAACAAATCTGGGAACAGTATATCAATATATATATATGTTCCTGAACAAATCTGGGAACAGTATATCAGTATATATGTTCCTGAACAAATCTGGGAACAGTATATCAATATATATATATGCTTCTGAACAAATCTGGGAACAGTATATCAATATATATATATATATATGTTCCTGAACAAATCTGGGAACAGTATATCAATATATATATATGTTTCTGAACAAATCTGGGAACAGTATATCAATATATATATATGTTTCTGAACAAATCAATATAGGGAAAAAGTTATTACTTTGTTGGGTTTTCCTTATTTAATATTTTAAATCAATAAATTTTCTAAAACTATTTTGATCTCATTTCTCTCTGGTTTTCCTGATTGTTTTATTGTTTGACTGTAAAACAATAGTCAATGTTTTAGATGTAAATTTTGTTTTAATGTGGCAATATTGCTATACATAGTAACTTGTGACCAAAATAAGTAAGTTCATGTTTAACTTACAAATTCTGAAATCTATGATATAAAAAATTATGAAAATTAATATAGAAAACTACAAATATTTTTGAGTTAAATGATGAAAATTTCATTAACATCTGTTGTAAAATGAGTTCAACATATTTTTGAAAATTTAATAATTTGTTTATACATGTCATAGGGGAGATATTGATAAAGGAATGACTTTTGTACAAATATTTATTAGAACATACCTGACAATTTTACCCATTGACCTTTAAATCTTATCCAGATCATCTCACAGTGTTAATGGTCAATATATATATATCTCTCTTTTCTTACTTGTCTCTTATATGGGGTTTAGGACAGTCACCCAAAGTTAAAGAAATGGAAGAAATCTGGACACAAACATTGTTACAGTTTTAAACATTAGACAAGTATCTATCAATCTATTTATTTATGTAAAGCTCTTAAGCCTCTAAACTATCCAGAGTGGAGAAAAATTATGAATACATTTAAAATAGATCAATTCAGAAGTTTACTGTAAACCAACTTCTTTTCGCATATACTTTAATTCGCCTTTAGCTCCTTCTAGCCCATTTCGCAGCGATTTAATTTTGTGATTTTCAAATTTACTTGATGTACATACATGTGTAATAACAAAAAATCCAAGTTTCACATCTTCACGAAGATTTATATTCGCGTTATTTTTCTACTCGCGAAAATTAGTTGGTTTACAGTATTCCTTAATGAAAAAAACAAACATTAAGCATACAAACAAACAATCACAATAGATTTTGTGACTTGGGACAAATGTGGGACATGCATATGAATAATAGACAAAGATAGCTGTATTAGACTTGGGACAAATGTGGGACATGCATATGAATAATAGACAAAAATAGCTGAATTAGACTTGGGACAAATGTGGGACATGCATATGAATAATAGACAAAAATAGCTGAATTAGACTTGGGACAAATGTGGGACATGCATATGATAGCTGTATTAGACTTGGGACAAATGTGGGACATGCATATGAATAATAGACAAAGATAGCTGAATTAGACTTGGGACAAATGTGGGACATGCATATGAATAATAGACAAAGATAGCTGTATTAGACTTGGGACAAATGTGGGACATGCATATGAATAATAGACAAAGATAGCTGTATTAGACTTGGGACAAATGTGGGACATGCATATGAATAATAGACAAAGATAGCTGTATTAGACTTGGGACAAATGTGGGACATGCATATGAATAATAGACAAAGATAGCTGTATTAGACTTGGGACAAATGTGGGACATGTATATGAATAATAGACAAAGATAGCTGTATTAGACTTGGGACAAATGTGGGACATGCATATGAATAATAGACAAAGATAGCTGTATTAGTGTATTGAGTCCTCTGTATTTTTTAGATCTGTGTAATAACAAGAGGTCTCAGGTGATTGCTCTAAAGAATATACTTCATGTACTTAATAATCAGTACAGTACACACTTCACGATACTGATAAAATCTTTATCAAATACACATATACATGTTTAAGCAAAACAATAACAAGTGATCGGTACATTGTATCTTCTGAAACAAAGTACAGTAGAGTTCTCTTTACCTGATGAAGGTGAAATCATGCCACCTTTAAGTAATCTATAAAGTAACTTTAATATTGGTGGCTGTATTTCAGATAAGATTTCAACATCATGAAACGACATAAACTTATTAATAAAATTCTTAACAAATACAGGGATTTAACCAAATTATTAAAACTGGTAGGCATTTTTAAAAATCTCAGAACATTTCAGGGATTCTACAGAATTAATTCACTGTAAAATATATATATATATATATATCTGTCCCTGAGTATAAAATCCAAATAACATTTATCGCATATATAAGAAAATAATCTTACTAGGAAGTAGATTAAACAAAGTTTCCGTCTTTATGTTTGAGTTTTGAGGAAAAGTAGTCAGTTGGACACTTCAAGTGTTATAAATTGTTTATAAAACCATATAAACATAAAAAAAAGAATGATGTAAATCCATGCCTGAAACTGTCATCTTATAACATGTAGCTAAAACAATGTTAAGATAAATTGCCTTGCTGCATCAAAATATGCTTTTTAAGCTAAAAATCTCAGGACTTAAATATTTTTTGCAGTCATCAAATATGCTTTTTAAGCTAAAAATCTCAGGACTAATATATATTATTTGCAGTCATCATGATCAAAGGTTAAAATTATTCACATTATCATGATTATGTGATATTACATTAGGAAGTTTAATGTCTAATACAAAATACATTTTTATGCCCCTTCTGCAGCGGAGGGGCATTAAGTTTTACCCTTATCTGTCTGTCCATATGTCTGTACATCCCGAAATTAGTTTCCGTTCTCTAACATTAGTTTTCCTCAGCCAAATGTTATGAAACTTATAAACAATGCTTATTATCATTAAAGATCACTTTCACCGTTCTCAAAGTATGTCCCTTTATAAATGAAAAAAAAAATGCTAAATTTGTCATTTCCACACTCTTAATTAACTTTAGTAAGCCTCAACTAAATGTTATGAAACCCCTACACAATGCTTATATTACCACCAAACACAGACAAGGATCGAATTTGGGTGACATCACTTACATTGTTCATGAGTAACGTACCTTTATAAATGGAAAAGTTGCTGAATTTGCAGTTTATTTACAAATGGGGGCATCTGTTTCCTGTGGATGGTACAGCATTAATTTTGGAATCCTTTTTATTGTGAATCACTTATAACAAGAATGACTTTAAACATATTTATAAATCTATCATTGTGTTTATCAACATTGACATTTATTTGTTTCTTTTTATTTCAGAGGTGGATTAACAAACCTTTTGTATACCTGTGAATTATCAGACAATATACAGACTAAAAACAATGAACCAAGAACTGTTTTGTTGCGAGTGTATGGTGATATTGCTAAAGACTTAAAATTCCTTGTTCAGAACTCAGTGGTGTTTTGTTTACTGTCCGAGAAACACTTGGGACCAAAATGTTATGGATTGTATCCAAATGGAAGAATAGAAGAATTTATTCCAGTAAGACTTTGCTTTGATTATCACAGATGTTTATAGTAACTTAAGCACATAGGTTAAAAAGAGAAATTGATAAAAATGAATGCAAAACAATCAGTAAAATTAGTTAATTTGTTTCAGAATTATGATTTCAGGAAAAAATTTATGGTAGGGTATCATGATGGTAGATTTACATTAAATGTTCATATAAAATAGAGGAATATTAAAAAAAAAGTACATAGCAGATCAGTTTTGAACTTAAACAGTCATTAAATATTCTAAAATAACCAATTTCAATATAATAGTTAATATGTGTAGTACAATTTATTTGAAAAGGTTTTGTTGAAATTAAGATGCAGGATATAATTTGATGAGATATGGTTCTGACTGCAGATATTGATATCAAGTTATATTTTAGAATCAAGTACTTTGTTCAAATCTCCAGCATTTCATTCAGTCAAATGAGGCTGGAATTTTTTTAGTGCATAGCAAATTTATATATATATAAGAATATGCTTATTGTAGACAAGGAGTTTGACAAGGAAGGATTTACACAAACCAGAGATATCCAGCATGATAGCAAGAAAATTGGCTGTCATTCATAAACTGAATATGCCTTTATGTAAAGAACCAAGATTTCTGGGAGAACTTACTAGACAGTAAGTAAAAATGTACTGTGGACTTTCATATATAACATATGTACATGATGTATGAACTGATCATTGGTGGAAAAAAGTTAGCTATACTAATGATAGTGTGCACTGGAATATCATGAATATTAAACTAAAGCCAAAATATTTGCATATTAAGATATTTGCATATTTTTAATTTGATTTTATGGAGACATTGGATAAATGTCTTTTTGACAGGAACCTACCTGTAAAAACATAATATGCATGTATAAAAAAAACTAGCATCTTGAGGTCAAATTATGATTTAACAACAATATTTTTAATAAAGCCAGCAAGTTTAGGAATTGTCCTTTAAATATTTCTTTATACATTGTGTTGTAAAATTATGACCTAACTTAATATTTGTTATCAATTTGAAAATTGGAGTCAACAGCATATATTAGAGCTGTA
This sequence comes from Mytilus coruscus, assembly GCA_017311375.1. NCBI lineage: Eukaryota > Metazoa > Mollusca > Bivalvia > Mytilida > Mytilidae > Mytilus > Mytilus coruscus. The sequence goes on from CM029604.1 coordinate 83,232,890, forward strand.
ATAACATATAATATAAACACCTGTCTATTATTGATATAGCTGTCTTTTGGTCAGTCAGAGCTCAGACATAAATAAGTCTAAATCTGCTTTTGACTCACTGAGGTCTAAATTTGAAGGTTTCAAGATTTATCTCCCTTTAATTTAAGACAAATTATGACTTCAATAAGTCAATTAGTGTTAAGCAAGAAATATTTGACCTGAATTAAAAAGTTGCAAATATTGACTCCTACAAGTCAGTAAGTTACCAACACATCAACTTGTTTATGTCTGAGCTCTGACTGTTGGTTATTTGTGTTGTTTCCATACTGTCTCATTGACGTACATGTTATTGTATATAACAAACATCTGCTTTTAATCATACATAAGCTCTGACATGCGAAAAAAGATATTTATATAATAGTTTTAGAATGACTCTTTTAAAGGATATTTTCTTTTGTTTTTTAAACATTTAGCAGAGGATTTCTTATATAAGAGATTTTTTACTTTTAGCCTGTTAGAAAAATATATTGATTTTATCATTGAGTTCTGACTATTTCTCATGCACAAGTACAAACATTTCTTTAGTTACAGTTTATATATTGTATACATTTTTTAATCAATTAAACAGTTGCCTTCTGCTGCAGTGTACATGTATTGCTTGATATATAAATTGATTATTGATAAGTTGATTATTTGTAAATGCTGTTTTGATTTGTTATTTAGTTGGTTAGCCGAAGCTAAGAACAATACCCGACCAGATGATACTGACCCAAACATACAAAAGATAACATCCTCTAATTTAGAGGCCGAGTTATCCTGGTTATTGTAAGTATTTATACTAGAAATCCCTTTAATTCAATTGAATCTGAAGCATTCTAGGTAATATTTTCAAAAGTATACGACTTTCAATGTGTTTAACAATGAAATTGCCCGTAATCTTAAAATTCTGTAACAGAAATTTATGTCTGCCAAAAGGATCAGGATAATATCAATTAAAAAAATCTATAACATACTTGGTAAACTTTTCGCCAAACTTCAAAGACACAACGTGAGAAGTAAACTAGGTTAGATAATACTTAAATGCATCAGAATTGTCGTGTCACAACATGCACAAAGATCTCTAACTTTCAGAATATTTCTAATTTCTAATACAAGTATGGATATTATTAGATGATTACAACAATTTAAGACATATTTATTTACCGGTATTGTGAAAAACCAGACAACTTTTTGTAAAAGTTTACTAGTTGAGTGCACTTATTGTTTTTTTTTCAATAAGGTTTTCTATATATGGACCTTTATAGAAGATTTTAATTGTTTTGTCCTTATAAAAATAAAGAGTTGTGGTATGATAGCCAATTAGACTAATATCCACCAAAGTTCAAATGAAGCAGATGTAAGCAATTATAGGCAACCGTACTGCCTTCAACAATGAGAAAAACTTGTACCGTATAGTCGGCTATAAAAGGCCCTGGCATCAAGAATGTGAAACAATTCAGTTGAAAAAACTAACAGCATAATTTATAACAAAACAATTTACTTGTTCTTTTAGTGTGATGATAAACTCCTTGGCACAAAGGGAATAGCTATTCTCAAGTATTAATTTTGTCCTAAATTAGTGCCAGAGGCCCTCAAAAGTTCCTTTCCTTTAAAATTTTATATTTTTTTCTATATTGTGTCTTATTATATCCAATACACAGGCTTGAAGTCAGGATGTCTCAGGAAGGGGTGGGGGTGTTATTTGGGGTCATGACGCTCTGATTTTATATTCCAACTTCAATTTGAATTTGACTAAAATAGTCATTTAATATAATAGTAATTTTTATTTTTCGAGGAGGTTATTCCTCCTGGATAAGGGTATGCAGACATACCCCTATTTCTGACAAGAACCTACCTTATAGATTTTTTCTCCAACTGGGCTTCTGCTAATTTAAGTTTAATTCAGTACATACTACACAGCATGTGTATCAAATTCCAAAAGAAGACTATTCCTAAATGCATGTTACTTTAAAGACTTTTATAACCTAACTAACATCTTGCCTAATCTGCATTCCAAACTTCAGAATTTTGACATGTGTTAAAAGAGGCAAAAGATACCAAAGGTATAGGTAGTAGAGAGACAAACAAAATCACTGCAAATAACAAAAAAAAAAACAAATACCAGTCTTCTTAACACAACATAAAAAATTCAAGACTGAGCAACACTTACCCAACCAAAAACTAGGGACACCTCCGGTACTATCGAAGGGTGAGTAGATCCTGCAACACATATGATTCTCTATTTTCCACAGGAAATACACACAGTACAACAACAAAAATTTAACATTTCAAAATTGTGTTTAAGTTAGAAAAAAAATAATTTGAAAAAAAGTTTTCAAAGCAAAGTTACTCCTATTTGATTTCTTTATATTCCCTAAGTGATATTTTACATGTTCAGAATGAGCCTCCCTTTGCAGAAACTTATTGGCAATAACAAGACACTGTTGCTTGTTTTTTTTTATCTTGGAGTATTTCTTTAATGGTATTAAAGAGTAAGCAAGTAACACAAATGCAGGAATGATCAGTTTCAAAATGGATAAATAAGTATGATAAAAAATAAAAAGGTTAAATGAGCAACAGTTGTTCTTAAAAGTATTTTATTAAAATAAAAATATAATATTCCATTATAGTGACATAAACATATAAATGTCTATTTGTATTGTATAGTGTCATTGAACTTTAACTTGGAAGGATTGTATTTAAAGGGTATTGTTGTATGTTGTTATGCAACCTAGATAGAAGGTATACTGAAAGCTCTTGACCTGACCAAGTTTAAAAGTGAACATTTAAAGTTAGGAGATTTGACCGATTTGAATAGGTTGTAAACAGCGAATTATTTTGAAAATAAGGTGATGGAGTACTATGTCCATTTAAAATTCACAGTTTTTCTTAATATGATATATACTTTAGCAGACAATTTGCTTGGAAATACTGTCTTTCCAGGCACAGGGATACATGTACCAAAAGATTGTTTACTGCCAATAGAGTTGCAGTTTGAATCCTTCTTCTTATCAACAAATAGAGGGCCACCAGTGTGCTGTATTTCACTGACATTGGACAAGTAGCCGTCATTTGTTAATCTATTCAGTAAATGATAGAAGTTATCACAGAGTTTTAACTTTACATTGTATTATAGTGTAGTGTATTAAGAAGAGCAGAAAATGTTGCACACAAAAAAAAAACATATAGCTTGCTGTACAGTGTGAGTTTTGCTCATTGTTGAAGACTGTAACAGGGTGACGTCTTTGTCCTTTATTCTCTGGAGGATAGTTGTCTAATTTGATTGGTAATCATATCACATCTTCTTATTTTTTTGAATAAAGTGATTGTGCTTGTATATTTGCTAGACTTTCTTCTCTGAACCTGAATTTATTTAAGAATGGATATCACAACCACATGCACTGTGCTTGCAAGGAACATAAAATTATTTTGGTCTTTTTATTTATATATTCATTATGAATCTATTAATAAATCAGATAAAAAGATTTAATAAATAAACATTGCTAGTTAAATCAAAATGACTAATCGTTACCATAAATATAGGAAAATAATGAAAGTAAAATAAATCTAAACATCCATTCAAATAGTGCAATTCCATGAAGACTTTAAAACTGCATTTTAAATTTATTGTTTTACTTTTGTTGTCATGGTTATGAATGAAATTAAACATTTTCAGAAACTAAATGACACATTTGTTTTTTAAATTTGATAAGTTTTTGTTTCTTAATCAGTAGGATGAGTTGAAATTGCACAATTTTTTCAATAACACCATAAAAAAATTAGACTAACTTATTTTACCATGTAATTGTGAATATAACCCTTATAATGTTTATTTTATGCAGGAAGAAGATTGAAGACTTGAAATCACCAGTTGTTTTTTCACACAATGATTTACAAGAAGGTGAGAGCATATAAAGTATTAATCATTGACCAGAAAATGTTTTTTTCCTGAAATTTTCGAATTTTAGTTTACCCCTGTTTATACAGGGTTGACTGTGCTTGGGAAGTATGCTCGTCCAGACTTATTCTATTTGGCAGTAAAACTTATTTAAAAGGGTTTTTGTTTGTCTTTGCAGGATGCATGAAATACTCAGCCAATGGCAAGTTAATTTGATGGTTAAATCTAATGCTTTGTATAGGGAGAGTGCCATTCTCTCGTCAGGCTAAAAAACCCCTGCGATCCATATATGAAGGGTTTATTGACTGTTGCAGTTCAAAATTTCTGCCCCTGTTTTGCATACCCACTTTTTCTAATAACCCAATTTGTTTTCGTCCTGAAAAAACATGATATATTTGACACTGGACATAGAGCATAGAACAATCAATCAACAAAACAGCCTGTCCCTCGTGTCCCTCACTCAATCTGTATGTATATAGGAGGGTCTGAATGGGGGTCCTTCATTTCTGTATTCTTTAAATTTTTTGCTCATTATTCTTTATTCTTTATATTTTAGCACCCCATTATTTTTAAACCCCATCCAGACCCTTATATAGGATACATCGGTTTATAAAACTGCTCTATAGATTACAAGATAGAATCTTTTATTGTACACATATATATATATATATTGAGGTTATGCTAGTGAACTTGTTTTTTATTTTCTGCTGGATTTTTTTTTAATCTTCAGAATATTCATGATATTATAAGCATATGTGTCAACTGACCAGATTTTTTGCGGGTCACACCTGGGAATTTAAGAGCTCACCCAAGATTTTTGAAGTAATAAAAAATAGAGTGAATGAAACAATTAGAGGGCATTGTTCTTTATTTATATTTTATTAATGATAAAAATTTAACAAATACAATGAAGTTAATATAAAAACATAAATTGAACTTTTAAATAATTTTGAGCAAATGCTTCACAATTGCGAATGTTTGTGGGAAACCTGTATATACATGTATGTTATAGAATATAAAAAAAAAATCCTCTAATTACTCAAATTCAACTGAAAAATATTTGTGTAGGCTTTATGACTTGTCACTTTCTTATGACCTGTATTTTAATTTTCAGAGATTGACAGGATTGTATAAGTTGTTGGACTTTGTGTATTTGTGCTCTCAAATTGAAAGTTTGGGGCCCTCTGTGATGGCTCCCATCACTATCCTCTAAGTTTGATTTGGATGCAGTTTTATACCATCGCAAAAAATTTTGCGGTTGTATATTGGTATGACGTTGGCGTCGTGTCGTCGTCCGAAGACACATTGGTTTCGCACTCAAACTTTAGTTTAAGTGAATGGATCTCGATGAAATTTTACCATAAGGTTCAATACCACAAAAGGAAGGTTTGGATTGATTTTGGGGTAATGGTACCAACAGTTAAGGAATTAGGGGCCAAAATAAGCATTTTGTAACTTCCAGACATAACTTGTGTGTTAGTGTATGGATCTCTGACATTGTACTACAAGGTTCCATATCACAAAGGGAATGCTGGGATTGATTTTGGGGTAATTACTTTCAAATTTTAGGAATTAGGGCAAAAACAAGCATTTTTCTAGTTTCATGACAATAACTTGTGTGAAAGTGTATGGATCTTTCTGAAATTGTACTACAAGGTTCCATATCACAAAGGAAAGCTGGAATTCAGTTTGGGGTAATTGCCCAAAACGTTTAGGAATAAGGGGCAAAAGGGGCCAAAATAAGCATTTTTCTAGTTTCCAGACAATAACTTGTGTTCAAGTGTATGGATCTCTCTGAAATTGTAGTGCAAGGTACCATACCACAAAGGAAGGCTGAGATTGATTTTGGAGGTAATTGCCTCAAAATTTTAGGAATTAGGGGCCAAAGGGCAAAAAACAAGCATTTTCTTGTTTCAGGACAATAACTTGTGTGTAAGTGTATGGATCTTTATGAAATTGTACTACAAGGTTCCATATCAGAAAGGGAAGCTGGGTTTGAGTTTGGGGTAATTGCCCTAAACGTTTAGGAATTTGGGGCCAAAAACAAGCATTTTCTAGTTTCAGACAATAACTTGTGTTCAAGTGTACAGATCTCTCAGAAATTGTACTGAAAGGTACCATACCACAAATGGAAGGCTTGGATTGAGTTTGGGATGATGAATCATAAGGGGTTCAAAAATATGAGAGGGGGTTCATTTTTTCTTTAAAATTTTCCATTTTAAATTGGTTATTTCTGATTTATATATAAAAGCAAATAATAATGATATGGTTTGAATAGGTAAATTAAAAATTTTAAGTTCTTAGACCACATTCATTTTGTGTCAGAAACCTATGTTGTGTCAAATATTTAATTACAATCCAAATTCAGTGCTGTATCAAGCTTGAATGTTGTGTCCATACTTACCCCAACTGTTCAGGGTTCGACCTCTGCGGTCGTATCAAGCTGTGCCCAGCGGAGCATTTTATTCCAATTGAATTCCTCAAGGAAAATCTTGCTTTAAATTGTTCATCACATTTGCTGTAGCTTTTGTTATTTGAAAAATATGGGTTACTTTTGTTTCACAATTTTACTCTATCGAAGAGGTAGTTGTGTGAAGCTCAATAATGTGTCTAAATTCTCTTTCAATACAAAGTTGTTCAGTTGTATCACAAAGTGCCAATTATACCCCTGTATTTTAAAGTCCAATATAGTTATCCTTTTTTATGGCCCGCAACAAAGTTGTCAGGGCCATATAGTTTACCCTTGTCTGTCATTCCGTCATTCTGTCATTCCATCATTCCATCATTCCGCAACAAACCATTGTACAGCATTTTTTCTAAACGCCTTCAGATATTGGGCTGATTTTTGGTTTGTGAGTTACATGTAACCATAATGAGTTACAGATCAAGTTTAAGTTTTGTTCTGCTCCGCTAATTTTTGCGAAATTACGGGCTTTGGACTTTGATAAATTGTTGAAAATCACAGTTATACAGACTTTTTCTAAACGCAGAGTTCGCGAAAATGGTCGGTCCTGTCGGTCAAAATGAGGCTCGGACCAGTATTTTGAAGGCTAGTGCTGGTCCCATTGACCGATGTAAAACGGCCGTTGTAGTGCATATTTTGGCACTTTTTAGATCGGTTATTAGATGTACCGCAACTGTTTCCAATACGTGTTTAAATTGGTTATCAGGTAGCAATACACAGTTAGAATTGTTAGTTTCGCATTTTGGCCCCTGTGAATTTTTAAATAAAAGAGAAAGACAAGTTATAAGTACCGAAAATGAAGAAAAATAAAATTTGATGCTGTGAGAGTGGTTTTAATTGAAAGGTATGATTCCAGAGAAGAGATTGACCCTGGTTTGCTCAGTAGAAATGTAAATTTCGGGTCTAAATTCATATCCAGTCCACCAATGACTCTAAAACTATATCAGCATTTGACTGTTTTTCAATGGTGTAAATTTGCCTCGATCTTTTGAAAGGTAATTTGCGGAAAAAGGAGCAGAAAGACAACCAATTTTTTTTTTTTTTTAGAGGGCTATCATTCAGTGTTGAAACAATGTATGTCTGATATTCATTGAAATTTTATAAAATGGATATTTTAAGCCTGTATGGGTGTCCAACAGCATTTTTAAGAAAAAATAGAAAACAAACACCAAATGTTTCCATGGATACTGAACTTGTACAATTTTGTTTTAAGTGTTTGGTTACAGATTTGAAATCTGCTGAGAAATATGATTCTAAATATGTATACATGTTTGGGTATTCTTGTAGAATTGGTTATATCCTTTTCAAAATGCATGCACATATTCCTGAATTTAAAGACCAAATTTCAGCATCATTTGCTAACTGTGTATTGCTACCTCAGATGTACCGCTGCCAATTTCGGTACTGGTTTACGGATTTATTATAAACAAACCAAAGCGGCGATCTACGTGGCCTACTAAATTTGTTCATAGAGCCATCCCTGGCAAACAATCGCGATTGAACCTTACAATGGAGCAAACAAATACTGTTACAGCCGAGAAAGTGATTCAGATGATGAAATGGATAGTGAAGATGACTTTAAATAAGAACAATCAGAAGACCTAGTCCTTCATTGTTAATTTGCCTGTGGGTGCGAAGAATAAAACTAATATTAATAAAGTTATTTTTCGATAAAATATGTTATTAATTTTATTTCCAGATAAAATTGACAGAATTTGTAGGACTGACAAATAATCATGCTTTGTCGGTCCCATGACCGACAGGTCAAAATAAGTTTTCGCGAACTCTGTAAACGCCTTCAGATATTGGGCTAATTTTTGGTATGTGAGTTAACCATGATGAGTTACAGATCAAGTTTAAGTTTCGTTCGGTCTGCTAATTTTGATGAAATTACGGGCTTTGGACTTTGATAAATTGTTGAAAATCACAGTTATACAGACTTTTTTCTAAACGCCTTCAGATATTAGGCTGATTTTTGGTATGTGAGTTAACCATAATGAGTTACAGATCAAGTTTAAGTTCCGTTCCGCTCCGCTAATTTTGCGAAATTAAGGGTTTAGAACTTTGAAAATTGTTGAAAATCACAGTTATACAGACTTTTTCTATCGCCTTCAGATTTTGCGCTGATTTTTGATATGTGAGACTACCATGATGAGTTACAGATCATGTTTATGTTTCGTTCCGCTATGCTGATTTTCATGTCATTTCAACACATCTTGTTTCTAAACGCCTTCAGATATTAGGCTGATTTTGGTATGTGAGTTAACCATGATGAGTTACAGATCAAGTTTAAGTTTCGTAATGCTCCACTAATTTTTGCTGAAATTACGGGCTTTGGATTTTGATAAATTGTTGAAAATCACTGTTGTACAGACTTTTTTCTAAACGCCTTCAGATATTGGGCTGATTTTTGGTATGTGAGTTAACCATGATGAGTAACAGATCAATTTTAAGTTTCGTTCCGCTCCGCTAATTTTTGCGAAATTAAGGGTTTAGAACTTTGAAAATTGTTGAAAATCACAGTTATACAGACTTTTTTCTATCGCCTTCATATTTTGCGCTGATTTTTATATGTGAGACTACCATGATGAGTAACAGATCAAGTTTATGTTTCGTTCAGCTATGCTGATTTTCATGTCGTTTCAACACATCTTGTTAGATCTGCAGTACATCCACTTCCTGTTTGCTGATAGTTTGAAATTTAATTACTCTTTGATAAAGAAAATTTTCATCAAACTAGGATTGGTCTTGAGAGCTTGATACTATCCATGCATGTTTGTGTCAACATGTGTTGTTGAAATTGCAGATTTTCAACTTTTGAGACGGGGCCATTTGTGTCGTTCCGACACATCTAGTTGCAAATATGTGTTTTTTTATGTAATGTCACTTTGACTGTTCACTTTCCATGGAACAGTGACAAAACCAGAGAAAACAATAATGTTTTACTTTAATCTGTATACCTGTGTGTTTTATAATTGTTCCCATCTTTGTCCTTTGGTCTACGGATAATCTATGAAATCATTCCACAATGTATACATTTTTTTATTTTATTTTATTTTGGTAAAGGAATATACAATATATACCTATGTACTGCTCATAAAGTGAAATATCTTGAGAAACAGGTCAACACTCATTTCTGTGTAAATGAACGGGAAGATTTGTTATATGACTGATTGAATTACATGACCTTCATTGATTTTTAAAGTGTAACATATGCTATAATATTGGTATATAATGAAAATTTATATACATTCATTTATTGATTTGATATTCCCTTGTAATAAAACAGATGACAGCAGCCACGGTAAATCATTAAATATAGATTGTAGATTGTTTTGGATGAGCCAAGCTTTTAATTGAATTACCCAACTCCTGCTGGTTTTTATGAATAATAATGAAAGACATGAATTTGTCTTAGTCTAAGTAATAAGATAGACTGGTCTTTATAAGGAACAGAAAATACATGTTAAAGTAAAAACAAATAAAGTAATTTCTTGTTTTATATTATTATAATACTGTGGTCTGTTGCACAATTTGTACAAATATAAACCTGAATATCAAGTAAAACAATTATGTTCAGTTATGCATTTTGAAGTTTAAAAAGCAAATGTTTCAATCTGTTCAATAATATTGATTCAAATTTTATTTAGATGTAAAATGGCCTTGAAATATTCAAAATTGCATTAGAATCATTTGTTACATACTAGAGGATTGTAAATGATGCACAGTTTGGGAAAATTCCTTCTGAATTTCATCAAACTTAATCACAAGAAAAGATACTGGTGCATTGTACAGGGTTTGTGTATATAGTAGTTGCCTGAAGTCTTTATACAATTTGGGAGCCATTCAATACCATTCCTGTCCAATATCAGCCACATTGACCAATGGTATAGATAATGCAGAACTAATTGTTTGAATAAAAGTAGACATTGTTAAATGTTTTGGAAGCATCAGAGACATATATACACAGAGATTGGCAACTGTAACAGTGGTCAGCGAAATCAATTAAAACACGCGTCACACGAGACTTTAACGAGATCGCCATTTTGCATCTGATCACGACAAGTTCACCACCTCGCTCGATTTTTATTTTACATCAAGCATTTCAAAACAGCATAATGTAAGTATATATTTCAATTGAAAAGTAAATTATTTACCTTGTTTTATTCAGTTTGCAGTAATTATTAGTTAAAATATTGTGACGATTAACGTTTTATTGTAGTCAATAATAAGGGAAAGCTTGGCGTTATGAAAATTTTGAACACGGACGTATTTTTTTATTAAAACCTTTTCATTCGAAAAGGAATAAAACCATTTATGAGATGAATTACTTTCCTAAGACATACTGGTTTTGTGTAAATAGTTGAATTTTCATTAAATCACCCACTTTGATGCAATTTACAATTAAAATTCAGTATTCCGCTGTCGGCCACGTTCAATTTCTTAAATATAAAGACAGGCCCCAGTCCATGGCTACAGTCAATAAACTTTTCATCTTTAGAGAATAATTGTTCCCAGCACATGAATTACTTTCCTAGGACATACTGGATTTGTGTATAACAGTTGTTTTTCATATAGCGGACCCACTTTGATGCAATTTACAATTTAAAATCACTATTCAAGCTGTCGGCCATGTTCATTCTCTTCAATATAAAGACAGGCCCCTGTCCATGGCTACAGTTTATAAACTTTTCCATCTTTAGAGAATAATTGTTCCCAGCACATGAATTACTTTCCTATGACATACTGGATTTGTGTATAACAGTTGTTTTTTCCATATTTTCACCCACTTTGATGCAATTTACAATTAAAAATCACTATTCAAGCTGTTGGCCGTGTTCATTCTCTTCAATATAAAGACAGACACCTGTCCATGGCTACAGTTTATAAAATTGTCCATCTTTAAAGAACAATTGTACCCATCACAGGTATTCCTTTCCCAAGACATACTGGTTTTGTGTGTATAAATTGTTTTTCATTATTTCCATCACTTTGATGACATTTAAAATTTTATATATATTTACATTCAGTATCTGACAGTTTTTTATAACAGGATCCTGCATGTTATAAAAGAACAAAGACGTTGATCAAATTTACCTAACAGTGCAGCATACAAGAGGCGTAATATCATACATGTGCTAATACTCCCAAGCTTTTCATTGAAAATAAGACTCCTGAACAACTATTAGTGATGACTTTTTCAAATGTGACTCCAAGTCATGTAGTCTGATTACTACTATCAATTGAACTTAAAATGGTTTTGTAAATGGAGACAGACATTTGACCTGAAAGGTGGTGTGGGAGTGCAAAGTCAAAACTAACTGACTATGATATATGGTTAAAGAATGAATATCAATTACATGGGTCAACATGGTCAAGGGCAGTGTTGACATCATTATGAAAATACAAGAACAAATATGGCAGAAGAAGTGGTTGTCAAGACTATTTCAAATAAATATAAAGTCTTCTTCGTTTACAAAGACATGACATGGACATGAATATAAAAATCAAAGGATGTATCCCCATTTGTCTAATCATTCAAGGTGTTCATTTATTCAACAACAAATAATAACTTGACAGTACCAAAGGCAAAATATCACAAATTCCTTCCTCTCCTCGGAAATAACATATTTAATTGTCATCAAATGACAAAATGTGTAGAATAAGAAGCAAGAAATGTTCACTCTACTTGTACACTAATATTGGTCTTCAAGTTAACAATGGTGCTTGTTTATATTTAAGTTTTAACTCATTCTGTGATCACTATTTCTCTTCTCCTGTTGTGAAAAATGTTTATGCAAATATTTTCTGCAATTTAATGATGACTAAACAGAAATGTGAGGTATATGTCAATGAAACAACAACCCAATAATTCTTTGATGAATTCTTGAGGTAACATAACGTGTACATCCGTGACCTGGTACATGTATGTACCATGATGCATTCGTCCTAAACATAAGGTTTGAGACCAAGGATACTAAAAAAAAGATATTATGAATTCTTGTAGAACAAATTATTATTTTATTTATGAGATATTAGTGGTAAAGGTTTGAACAGAAGCAGGAGATGAGGGCAATACAAAAGTACAAGGTCGTGTAACACTAACAAATGAAAAGAATAACAGCCTACATAGCACTAGAAAATTACCTTTTAATTCTGTGTAAGTCTTTAAAAACTACAAATAATGACTTTCATATTCAATATTTCATGGCAAAAAGTGATTTCGACAACACTAAAAGTACGTTCACTTAGGAAATTCATGCAAAGGTTCCACAAATAATTTAATTTTAGGTCAATAAAAATTAAACATTAAAACAGATATAAAATAGTTTCCTACGAGACAAAATTCTACTGGCTATATTTTTTATATGAAAAAGTTGCTTTATTTCTTTTCTTGACATGTTAAATGAATTTTTTCCTGATTGAATACCAGTATAGCCATGGTTAAAATAATGTCAGAATTTATTTAGTAAAACAATTACCAAGTCATCATGGTTAAAATAATGTCAGAATTTATGGTAAAACAATTATTGCAAAATTCATTCAATGAATTGGCACACCTGTGAATCCACAGTCGCAACTCTAAGGAAAAATGGACACCCATAATTTCACTGTGTAATTTAGAAGCAAAGAAATGTTTTTGTAATATCATGATCATTACCAGATTTTACTTTTAAATTAAAAGAAATGAAAAAATATTTTCTCATCTCAATCAAATACATTAAAAAAAATACAACCATTTCAAGTAGATTTTAGAAAAGAAATGATTTGATCTGAAATAAGTTTTCCTATTACTTTTCTTGATTAGCTATCATTCATCCCGGACTTGTTTACATGATGTAGAATAATTATCGACGAGAATCTCATTCGGGGCCGCGTTTTTAAGGATTTCACGGAGTTGCCAATCTTGTATATATGTCTCTGGAAGCATGTAACATTTTATTAAAATTGAGAATGGAAATGGGAATGTGTCAAAGAGACAACAACCCGACCATAGAACAGACAACAACAGAAGGTCACCAATAGGTCTTCAATGAAATCCGCACCGGAGGCGTCCTAAGCTGGCCCCTAAACAAATATATATACTAGTTCAGTGATAATGGATGTCATACTAAACTCCAAATTATACACAAGAAACTAAAAGTAAAAATAATACAAGACTAACAAAGGCCAGAGGCTCCTGACTTGGGACAGGCGCAAAAATGCGCGGGTTAAACATGTTTATGAGATCTCAACCTCCCCTATACCTCTAGCCAATGTAGAAAAGTAAACATAACAATACGCACATTAAAAGTCAGTTAAAGAGAAGTCTGAGTCCGATGTCAGAAGATGTAACAAAAGAAAATAAACAAAATGACAATAATACATAAATAACAACAGACTACTAGCAGTTAACTGACATGCCAGCTCCAGACCTCAATTAAACTGATTGAATGATTATGTCTTCATCATATGAATATCAGGCACAATCCCTCCGTTAGGGGTTTAGTGAGAAGAGCATAACCCATGTCATGCCAACAACTGGTTTTAAATAAATGTGTTTAGTTCCGATGCAAAGACCCTATAAGTGAATCAATATTAAAGCCAAAATATGCAATCTTTAATGACCTGACAACAGTATCGTAACTATATCCCTTCTTTATAAGTCTATTTAAAGGTTTTGTCAGCTTCTGAGGTGAATACTGATATTTTATTAGTTTTTTTCAAGAATGTCTTTTTGCATTTAATCATTTAAGAACACAACTGAAGTGTGCTTAGAAATTAAATAATCAAATAATTTGACAGGTATACTCATTATAGTTTTTTTTTTATTTTCAGGAAACCTTTTATATATGAAAGATTGTAAAGACCCAGAAAAACAGCTGACTGTCATAGATCTAGAGTATTGCAGTTATAACTATAGGTATGTTCTCAGAGGGGTCTATTTTAAATATTTTGATTAAAGGAGGTAGGCCTAGGCTTAGGGATGTAACTCTTAAAAATCACTGCTACATGTATGTTTGTGTGATTCATATTCATTTAAATATTCTAAGCTTCTAGTTAACACAGATTATTTTGATACTGTTTCATATGAATGCTTTAACAGCTATGATGAATCTGCCTATTACAAACATAGTAGTGATTTAATGGGTTATCTCCCTTCACCCAGGTCTACTTATTTAATCATCATATGCAGCATTAAAGTTTGCTGTTGTTTATATCTATGTTAAGTCATACATAGAGGTATAGTTTAGTGCACATTGACTTGAGATGTAGATACTGTAAATTCAGAAATTATTGCAAAGTTTTGATACTGGTGTTGCAAAAATGAGTTCCGACAGCATTATTTGTATGCAGCAATCTCAATAATAAAACTCTCATTTGTGTCTATTGTATAACAACTGCAGTAATAAATGCACACAATAGTTACTGGATTAACAGTTCTTAATTGTAGATGGGGCCTAGGTGGCCTAGTGGTCTAAGTAGTTTATTAACTGTATCCCTAGCCTGTCAACACTGATGTTGTGAGTACAAACCCTGCACATGGTAAGTGCGTTCGACTCCAGTCTCATTTAACTGTGATTCTCAATTTTTCTGCCGAAGGTTATGGTTCTCTCTTGAAAGTGGCTTTAAACACCAACAATCAATCAGTCTTAACTGTAATCAGTTTAGCGTATGAAATATTTCTTTAGCTCAGTCACTTTAAGCCTTCTAACACAGATGACCTAGGTTTGATTTCTGGAGGTGGCAGTGTTGTATCATACTCGTCTGTTGTATTTGGCACCCAACTAGTGGATAGAGTTGATATGAGTGATAAATTGGTTCCTTGAATAGTAAGCTAGCCATAATTGCTTCAACGAGGGAATTACATCTTTAGCAAAGTGGATTTGAGAGGTGACCTCAAAGATAATTATAAGGGGGTCATAATGTTCTCCTGTTACACTCTTATAATCTTCAGATTCAGTTTAAAGTGATCAAAGAGAGCAATGGCAAGCAATTATGAATGAAATTAACTAGCAAAACTCTTTAAACTCAAAACTCTTAATTATTAGTCCTTTGAAAATTAACTGGTCATATTATTTTTTTCTTCAATGGTTCTTTGTCAGCAAAGTGTTTAGCACTTAACATATTCCATGTTATAAATTCTTTCTTATGTCAAGCTTGATTCATTGGCTTAGTTGGTGAATTTCATGGTAGATCTTGCTTCTAGGTAATGCTTTATTAATAATTATACTAATATAACAGAACATCATCACAAAGTCTAACAACATTTATTTCCAACCTCCATCAAATGTAGTGTATAGTTAAAGATGTATATGTCATAATCAAAGCAGACAATTATTTACCTGGGGTGGTGTCGGTGTATTCACAGCTCTTTTCATTGATATTTTGGATATTTAAAATAGTCCACCAAAATACATTTTGAATATTTTACTTTTAACTAAACTTATGAAGAAAGCTAAAACCCTGCAGAAAATATATTGATATAACAGTGTCATTGATCACTTTTAGTCTAATGGCATTGACAAAAAAAAAAATGCATATAAACACCATTTTGGTTTTATCATAAATGGAGCTAGCTTTGGTTAGGTCAGATATAATTATGCATTACAACATTTTTGTCTAAATAAATTATTCTCAGTGAGAGTCATTTATGGTCTGTTCTAACTTTGGGGACAGAAATATTGAAATGAGAACACTATTAGTAATATAGTGTGCTAGTGACCTAATACGATATATATGGGGTCAGTAAAATCCATATGGGATGAGAGTGAAGATGGTTTTATCTTTAACATGAAGAAACTGTCAACTCTTATAATGGCAATGGCTCCATTTGGAATCAATTTGTTTAAAATTCCATGTTTAAGTGGCTAGCATTTCCCACTTTTATTTATTGATATAAATATCTGTCCAGAATGGAAGTTCTTTTTATGTTGTTAAAAAAAAGACTATTTAAAAACGTTATTAAAAAAAATTACAAATAAATGAATAGAATAAAAAACGTCTTGAATATATATATACAAAAATGAAGAAGAAAAAAAAACGATATTGGAAAAAAAAAAAACATCTGTAGTTGTGTATAATATGCACCCCCTGTATCAACTACATTTTTAGGGTTAAAAAGTGTGTACTATACACGGCAAACTACGGTAGTGTAATTTATGTGGATTACCAATTTTTGGTCTGAGTCTAAAATCCAAGTTACTCCTTCCAGTGATTTTAACAAGGCATCTCAGCTTAGACTCAAATTATTTTATTAAAAGCGTATATCTTTATTTATTGTTTTCAGAGGATTTGATTTTGGTAATCACTTTTGTGAGTGGTGCTTAGACTATCAAAGTGAACAAGAAATGCCTTATTATTCATACCATGAAGAATCTTACCCATCTAAACAAGAACAAGTGAGTATCAGTTATGTTTTCAGGAGACCGACAAAGAAATTCCTACCCCACCAATTGTCTCAAATACAGTGGTTTATCATTCCTCAATTTTCATAAGTACAATGTTGGCCAGTCTGTATTAGTATAGATGAATTAGTGGGCTGATGTTTAATCAATAATAAAGATTGGTAAAAAAGATAGCCTTCAACATCAATCTGTGACATATTATATGCTAAGCTATGTCTGTTTGGGTATCTCCTTACTTATAATAATGGGGATTTAAATTTTGAAATACTGAATAATCAAACTCAGTTTAGCTTTTGACTGAATTACCTCCCTTATGATCATATTTAGTTTGAATGTCATAAAGCTAGGCAATTTAAAAAAAAAAGGAAATAAATATTGATTTGAAAAAAAGCCTATTTTCACATGTCCAAATCAATTACTTAATGTTTACTTATTATTAATTATTCAGCCACGATTGGTCTATTTTATGGTCAACATTGTCTTCCCAGTTAAATCTATTTATATATTAACTGTATATTGATGAAGAAGAAAAAAGAAGATTTGAAACAAGTATTTATTTGATAAAGTTATAATTAAAATTAGAATTATTTTGCAAAGACTTAATATATTCTTGCAGTGTTTCAAAGCATGCTTTCATTTCGTAAATTAAAAAAGAACGAAAAAAGTTTCAATTTCAAGTTTTCTAGTATCAGAATAATAAACCACTGTAGAAATGTTGAGACATTATAATCACATATAGCATATATTTATGATACAGTGTATTTTTATTTAATTTGGATTTTCCTTTTTTTCAGTTCCATTTCTTCAGGGAATACTTAGATGCTAAGAATGAGGCCTGTACAGATGAAATACTAGAGACATTATACAGAGAGGCTAACACATGTGCCTTAGCTTCACATCTAATGTGGTTAGTCTGGTCAATCGTCCAGAGAGACAAGTCTGATATTCAGTTTGGATATTTGGTCAGTTTAATGTTATTCATGCAACTGGCTGAGGAATAACAAATTGTGTTTGGCTCCAAAATTTGGGTCGATAGTCCAAGGGTCTGGAACCAGTCATACATGTATGGCTCCAAAATTTGGGTCGATAGTCCAAGGGTCTGGAACCAGTCATACATGTATTTGCCAGACAAGTCCCTGAAAGGCCAATGTCAGAAATGGCATTGGGGATTTAGTTCAGGAAAAATAATTATACAGAAATTATTTCAGTCATTTCATTGAGATCAGGCTTTATAATTGCCCTTTTGCATGAATTTTTGTTTGCAATGCTTCATGTAGTTAATGCAATGAAACCGTTTATACAATGTAAAAATAAGGAGATGTGGTGAAAAAGCCAGATCTTTCTAGTCCCATTTGAATGCTGAAATTGTGTGGAAAAAGTCATGCTTAGTCATACCATTAGTCGATAAGAGTGTTCTGATACCAGTATTTGTTGCTTAAAATAGTTAAGGTCAGTGATTGGGTGTTAAAACATTATAACATATTAAAGTCTCTTATATGAAAAAACTTTAATACACCCTATTTTTCATCTGTATTTGGCAACCAATTTTGGTTTTGTGTCTTTGGGTTGCTGTCTGAATGACAAGAGATCTCCTTTTATTCATATACAGTATACATGGTATATGATGAATAATAGGAGTGTTTGGGGTATATATATGTATCTCTAATTCTTAGCCTATTTATCCTTTTCTTGACCTGTTGATTATTATCGTGTAATGATCAAGGTGTGTTTAGTCTCAGTTCTTCATTGATCAAAATTCTGACGTCAAATTTTCCTGCTTTCCTCTGATTTCCTATTGTGACATCACGAAAAAAGGCAACCATGCATGATAACCTTACAAAGAAAGATCACATGTTTTTGCAGTTCATTCGAAATGTAGGATTAAGTTTGTCTGCATATCTTTAAAAAACCATTAGAAAACAGATTCTACCGCCAAATCTTGTGCAATGAGATATTTCTCCATTTCGACAGTTATATTTAAAATATTTAATTTGAAAATTTGAAAATTAAACTGTCTCGAGTGGAGAAATATTGTATCATGCTCGATGCAGTGGTATAATCCATATAAATATATATATATATGAGGTAGCAACTTTAAAACACAACAAGACCAGAAAATACAATTAGAGATCTTCATATGGTCTTCAACAATAAACAGTTAAACTAGTGTATATGTCACAAACTAGGCACATTGTGAAAACCTTTAACAGAAATGACCAAAGATTGTTCCAAATACAGAATCTAAATGGCTAAACAGCTTGTCAGGGTATAAACCAGTACATTGAAGTTCCATTTTCTCATCACTTGGCGTCCATCGTCTGTCTTTGTCTGTTAACTTTTACAAAAATCTTCTCCTCTGAAAATGCAGCGCCAAATGTAACCAAACTTGGCCACAATCATCATTGGGGTATCTAGTTTAAAATGTGTCCGATGACCCGCCATTCAACCAAGATGGCCGACATGGCTAAAAATAGTATAAAGGGTAAAATGCAAGTTTGGCCTATTATTTTGAAAACCACTATGAATAGAGAAAATCTGATGGCAAAATGGACTTCTTGTAAGAGTTATTGCCCTAAGATGATTATTTTAACCATTTTTAAAATTTTGCCTATTATCACAAAATTATAAAAGATAGGTACAAACTTTGAAAGCAAGAATGTTTCAGCAGGACAAGATATACAAATAAAACAACATGGCCAAAATCTTCAATAGACTCCTTATTAGAGTGATTGTCTTACAAATTTTGACATTTTTAACTGGATTTTGAAGTAAAATTGGTTATTGATTTGGGAATGTACAGCGGGCAGGCGGACGGCTGCAAAACAGTGTCCGTTCATTTACATTTAAACGCTTTGAAATTTAGATATTTTGTTTCCTGTGACTAAATGGAGGTCAAGTTCATTTTCATGATTTTAGCTTTTATTGTTGTTCAGTTATAGCCCTTTCCCAAGAATTCAATTTTGATGAATTAATTCATTTCTGTACAAAGGAAATAACTCATTTTTAGAAGATTTTAAAAGACATTGTATTAATTATAAATGACAGTTTGGATTTTTTTTTTTTCTTTGGTAAATTGTTTGAAGAATTTTGTGGTAGGTATGCTTGTTATTCTGTTTAAACTAATTTTCTGAATGCTATATATATATATATATATATATATATATATATATTTTTTTATGAAGTGAACTCCTTTAATTAGATAATAATCTATTTTATTAAAGGATATATTTCATTACATTACATTGTGTAGATAAAATTGATAGATAAGTTGTAGATCTATATTAGTTTGTGACAAAAGAAAGAAAATATTTGGAACTATTAATTATATTTGATTATAATTTGAAAATAGATATTGAACCAGTAATGATAAAATAAGTATATGGATTCTGTTCAATTAATTTTAGTCATTAGTTGTCAAAATTTCTTTATAACTATTTTCTTTAAGTCATGTGTGTTATGAAAGTAGATGTCACAGTTGTTATGTGGTATTTCATTTTGGTGTGTGTGAAAATGTTTAATTTTACATG
This sequence comes from Mytilus coruscus, assembly GCA_017311375.1. Taxonomy (NCBI): domain Eukaryota; kingdom Metazoa; phylum Mollusca; class Bivalvia; order Mytilida; family Mytilidae; genus Mytilus; species Mytilus coruscus. The sequence goes on from CM029604.1 coordinate 83,253,185, forward strand.
ATCTTGTTTGGGTTCAGATTTGCAAATATCATTTTCATTATTAATTAGATAATATTCAATCACAATCCAAATTCAGAGCTGTTCTAAGCTTATAGTTGTGTCCATACTTGCTCATCAACTGTTCAGGATTCGACCTCTGCAGGAAAATCCGGTTTGCTGTCACTCGACAGCCTCTTGTTGCCATTATCTTGAAAACTGTAATAGATAGATAGAAACTTGAAATAGCACAAATGATCAGCAAGACAAGACCCACAAATAAGCCATAATGGTCTAAATCTTCAGTTGACTCATTATTGGAGTTATTGCCCTTTAATGATAATTTTTACATTTTTGCTTTTTTGCCTATTGTCTTGAAAACTATAATAGATAAATAGAAACATTAAAGAGGAAAAATTATCTGCTGGATAAGATTTACAAAAATGCCAACATGATTCAAATTGTCAGTTAACTCTTGATAGAGTTATTCCCCTTTAATGATGATTTTATACTTAAAAGTGGTCATTGTTGAAGATGCAGGTGAGCAAAACATGCTCTTTAGAGCCTCTAGTTATATAACCTTATAATATTTAGTTTAAACAATATTTATTCAGATAAATCATCACATAACGATATAATACAATTGAAATAAATATTTAGGATTCAGAAACAAGCAAATTGCTTTTACAAATCTGTTTCCTATTATACAAATGATACATGTATTGAATAATACATAAATATAAATACTGGCATGCTCTGTAATAAATATGAAAAGGTGAAAATACAATAGAGAAAAAAAATAAACATGAATTTTTGTAATGTATACAGTGTGAAATGCTTGGGTTCTTATTGAATGATGAAGCAGTAACATTAAGGGTTAAAACGTTTGCTTTTGATAATGTATAATATGTATAATGATCATGATGATACAGGTTATTATAATATTTACTGGGGATTCATTTATTTTCATAGATACCAATTTTCATGGATTGGGAGAAAATTGTATTTTCATGGATATTTGATTCTGTGGTTTTGCCAAAGCCTACATATATGCCAAAGAAAATATGTACTTTGTGAAGCATTTAATTCATGGTTTACCTTTACACGAAAAACATGAAAATTGGTATAAAACAAATGATAATGAATCAATAGTGTTATATATTATGTATAAACTAACCTTAAGACATATAAGTTATTTTGAAACCTAACATAAAGACATCGTACTTTTTGTAGGAATATGCTGTTTGTCGATTAGAGGCATACTTCAGATTGAAGAAGGAATTGTTTCCAGATGAGAAAGATTAAGTGTAATGTTCTACACAGTTGTGATAATCCACATTGAATTCCTTTCTATATCAGTCCCAACAGAGTGGATAGTAATAGAGGGGAGATAACCTGTGAAAAAAAACAGACTTAATTTTGATTTGCTCAAGGTGCTATAGTTGTTTTCATGCCTTTTCTCTTATTTACTGTGATGATGCTGAAATTCATATCATAATTCTATTATGATTTGTATAATTAGGAATCTATTACAGGAATTGGTTACAGGTTATTATGGAAGTGAAATTTCTAAATTATGTGTTCATTTGTACATGTTTTTTTACTTCAGTCTTTCAAATTTGATGTGTTTGTTAAGTTAATATGCTAACTAAGTTAAGTTGTTTTTAATTTAGTTTCTAATTTTATATTCACTTTATTTTGAAAGTACAAAATTTCTGAGTATCTTTAACTGCAGGTTCTGAATATTAAGATTATATTATTTAAATGTTTTTTTTTCTATTGGTTAGGTAGACTAATGCATCTCGAAGGCAGCCATACTTGATATGTTGCTTAAAGTATGTCAGTATTATATGTTCAATATGATGTCCCCGCTTCTCTTGTTTCCAGACATTGATAGATATAATAGAAAAAATGTGCCAAAGAAATTATCAATTTCTGTCTATTAATTTTTTTATTCTACTCACCAAAGAATGATCTCCCTATATAAAAATTCAAAAAAGAATTGCAGTTAATTCCCATTTGCTATAAATCTTGTGTGTTGCCCTAAAATTCTGGAATAAATTTTGAATGAATATACATTTAACTCTCTGTCAATTCAATATAAAAGAATTCAAATTTTTGTTTTTGTAGCAGGTAATGTCTGTCTGATTCTAAGTCTGTTGTTATTTTATATGTACATTGTATTATTTAAACAGAGTATTTATGTGGTAACAGGGTGTATATTATATTTCAATTGCTTGCTATTAAAAGTGTTTAACAAGTGTTCCAGTAAGATTGGTAGAGAATGAGTAAACTGAATTTATATTGTTTGCAATCTTATAAAAATACAGAAGTTTCTGTTCTGGTAATTATTACATCACCAAATGACTTTTCTGTCTACATAATTTTGGAGTTGTGTATAGTTATGACAACCAGAGGATCCAAAAAGTCTTTTAAACATAAAGTAGAACAGATCATTTTCAGATCCTTGTAAGCTGAGCATGGACACCTGACCTGTATTTTAATCAGATTGTATTGTATGAAAAATAGAAGGATATTGTACTATAACTTTTTTAATTTGTTATACCAAATCAAATGTGTATGTAGCTAGTCATAATTAATTTGCTGATATTTTATTCATATCATAAACTTTTGATGCATTTGATTGGTTTAATGTCATTGTGTTAAGTGATACAAAGTCCCGTAATTTTCTCATATTTTATTCATATGTATTTATGTCTTTAAAATATTGATACATGTTTCAAAAGTGACTGCTATAATTTCATTTTGATTTCAAGTACTATTAAATAAAATCCCAGATATGTGTTAAAGCTTTAACTAGTGAATTGTGATATCTGTTGTGTAGCATTTGGTTATTGAGTTTATTCTTTTACTGCCAGAATCATTTATAATAAATAAACATCACACTCAAATAACACTCAAATTACATTCTCATTTGTTTATATTGTTTTTATGCACATTTTATGCATTATTCTTTGAGAAATAAATATGTTTATTAGGTTTAAGGGTATGTATACATGTTCATTTTAAAAAATCAGGAAATAATTTCAGTGACTCTGGGAAGATGTTTCTGCATTACAAGTCATGATTGTAAACCAAAAAGATATTTACCAGATTTTTTTTTAATTATATATATATGAATTCATAAGCAGGGTATTGATTGTACTTGAACAGGATTGGGTTCCTAAGTATTATTTTAAGCTTGCATAGTAATATTGTATGTGTATATATATCTTTATGGTAATCATGTGTTACAGTTTTGTTGTAATTATTTTTATATAGTATGTATTTTCATGTTTTTAGCTCACCTGGCCCGAAGGGCCAAGTGAGTTTTCTCATTACTTGGCGTCCGTCGTCCGTCGTCGTTAGCTTTTACAAAAATCTTCTCCTCTGAAACCACTGGGCCAAATTAAACCAAACTTGGCCACAATCATTATTAGGTATCTAGTTTAAAAATGTGTCCGATGACCCTGCCAACCAACCAAGATGGCCGCCATGGCTAAAAATAGAACATAGGGGTAAAATGTAGATTTTGGCTTATATCTCTGAAACCAAAGCATTTAGAGTAAATCTGACATAGGGTAAAACTGATTATCAGGTCAAGATCTATCTGCCCTGAAATTTTCAGACAAATCTGACAACCTGTTGTTGGGTTGCTGCCCCTGAATTGGTAATTTTAAGGAAATTTTGCCGTTTTTGGTTATTATCTTGAATATTATAATAGATAGAGATAAACTGTAAACAGCAATAATGTTCAGCAAAGTAAGATCTACAAATAAGTCGTCATGACCAAAATTGTCAGTCGACCCCTTAAGGAGTTATTGCCCTTTATAGTCAATTTTTAACAATTTTTCGTAAATTTTTGTAATCTTCTACAAAAATCTTCTTCTCTGAAACTACTGAGACAAATTTAGCCATACTTGGCCATAATTATTATAAGGGTATCTAGTTTAAAAAATTTGTCCAATGACCCCGCCTTCCAACCATCATGGCTGACTTGGTTAAAAATAGAACATGGGGGTAAAATGCAGTTTTTGATTTATATCTCTGAAACTGAAGCATTTAGAGCAAGTCTGACAGGTGGCAAAAATGTTCATCAGATTTAGATTTATCTGCCCTGAAATTTTCAGACGAATCCGACAACATGTTGTTGGGTTGCTGCCCCATAGTTGATGTAGATAGTAATTTTACAGAAATTTTGCAGTTTTTTGTTATTATCTTAGATATCATTATAATATCTAATATCTAACATCTAATACTATTAATTATGATTTTAACCTTATTTTACATAATTTCCAAAGCATCAGTAAATACAGGTGAGCGACACAGGCTCTTGAGAGCCTCTAGTTTATGTTATGTCTACATTTTTTTAGCTTTATACACATGGACATGCCCAATACAAAAGTTTAATGAATAGAAACTGAATGGTGGGAAGGGGGGTTTTAGGTATAAATTTATCTAGAATATAAGCCTTTTTTTAATACCTTAGATCTTTTGAAGATATGGTAAATGTATTTATTAATTTTTATATGAAGTATGCTCATATACTGGCATACTGCTGTCGTCATTACTTTTGAACTAATATCTTTTACCTTATAACATCATTATTTTAATCTGATCTGATTTGGGGGAATGTTTATGATTGGAAGAATATTTTTTTTATATGTAGAATACATACATCCCTGTAACATATGATAAAAATGAATTTACAACTTTTGTGTTTCTTAAGCTATGGACCAACTCTCATATTTTATATAAGTTTTTATTTTTGTAAATGCATTTTTATGAACAAAGGAACGGTAAAAAATGTTTTTTTTTGTATCTGGCCTTTTGCTGTGGTTGAATTATGTGGCAACAAGCATACCAGCATGACTGTGTAAAATAAAATAGATAAGTTTGTATTTGAATGGATGAACTTTGATAGCTCTGTCTATATTTTGTATGCATTGTATTCTTTCATAATGAATATAAATACATTACATTTTAGGTCATTTCAAAAAGGTGGGATAGGAGGGGGTCTCATATTCCGAATCCCAGAGAAATTAAATGGCTTTCTGAATTCCTGACTTCATTTGTGCGTTCCCTACAAATAAATTGGCTATTCCTAACAAAGGTTGAGTAACTACATAACTATAGGTAACAATATGACATTTAACAATGAACAAATCCCATACCGTATAGTATGCTATAAAAGGCGCGAGCATAACAAAATGGGAAACATTTCAAAAGGGAAAACAAAATCTGGTTATTGCTAAAACAATAAACAAGAATCAAATATTACAGACAGCAATCGAAGACAGCCACTGAATAACAGGCTCCTGACTTGGGATAGTCACACAGAGAATGTAGTTAAACGTGTGTGTGAGCTCAACCCTCCCCTTAGGATCTTTTAAAACTCTTGGTCTTAAAATTTATATGTGACAAATTCCAAAGGTATCAATGTGATTATGGAGTATATTATGTCTCCCATTTGATGTTATATTTTCCCCAACTTAGTTTTAACTAAATTTTGGGTTGATGGTATATCTTTATTACTTGTAGTTAGTTGAATTTATTAAGAACTTTTGTCTTTATGGGGACTAAGAGCTTCACAAATGTATAAGAAAATAAATAAGGCACGCGTGATCTGATTCGCGTAAATATTTATGAGATGACATGATCTTGCTTGCTATTCTTAAATGATTAAAATGGGAAAAAAAAACGATGTAAAACCTGACTTAGTAGATAAGCCATATTTGGGGATACTATAAGCAACTGTCATAAACTTGTTTTAATTAATGTAAACTGAATAAATTGTACATCAGTAACACTAAGGTGTCAAGCCGCATCACCGTGAAATGAAGCATCCTTTTCTATTAACACGTTCATTAGAGCTAGATTGAGTTATGTGGTATTATAGTCACTTTATTAAAACCAGGTGACATTTAAGGTAGAATATGAATGAAATTGAAAAAAAAATTGAATTGAACAGTCGTAAATTTCATAAAACACATACTTTTCTTCATTTTTTTAAAAAGTTTTACTCATGAATAACATTCTTCTAAACAAATTTGCCTAGTTCATTAAAGATCTAGACCGATTGATTCCTAGTCCGTGTAACACTTATCAATTCAAAATTTTAAAAAGTTTTCAAATTTTAGATTTTTGGAATTTTGATCAAAGTTTTAAAATATCAAAATTCCAAATTTTTGAAATTGTTTGAAATTTAAAAATTTTCACCAAATAATTAAAATTCTAAAATTCTAAATATCGTTTTCAAATTTGATAGTTTAGATATTTGATCAAACTTTAAAAGTACTAAACTTAACGTGCAGTTTTGATTATTTCGCTTTTTGACAGTTTGATTTTTAAAATTTTGATTAAGATATCAAAAATAGAAAACGGGCGAAAAGAGCGGTACCTATAAAGTTCGAAACGGAATAAAAGTGGAACGAAACGAAACAAAATGAAATGAACAGTTACTTTTATTTAAAAGTTAATGTATCAGATAAAACCAGCGGCAGAAAGTTGTAAGCGTTGAAAAATTGGATAACAAAATAAATATTTCTCAAAAGCGGAGAATTCATTTTAAAACAAAGAAACACGGCTGTGATTATGATCATTCTTAGTTAGGAATAAAAAGCACGAAATATATCAAATCATTTTTAATTGCAAAATAAATAATTTAAAGAAGGAGTCTGGTTTTTTAAACAAATTGGACATCACATGAGATAACAGTATCCTGAATTTTTTAGGTTTTGCATCTATTGAAATAAAAAAGGTTAAACCTATATAAACCTGCATCAAGGAAATTGATTTACATATAAAAAAAATCTCTAACATAAACAGCGTTTCAGAAATATTTGGTTTTCCCAGCGCCCATCATTTAGGAGTAACAGTGAAAACTGACCTACTCGCAGTAGGCCAAATAGTATGGTAGGGTTGAGTATGTATATATTTTCTACTGAACTTTAAGCAATAAAATGGCTCAATACACGTGTATTCTCCCAAATTTGATTTCAAATTTTTTTGTTTTGCTTTACGACTTCTTACAATCTGCAATCATGTCGGCAGATGAAATCATTGAATGTACATTTTGAACGATCATCTAGTTTACATATTATCAACTATTTCGGTTGTTTTAATTGTTGGCCTTCAAATATTCGGCTTTTGAGCGTTCCTGATGAAGGTAGATCCAGAAAAGCGCTTCGGACGCATGCAATTTTTAACGTTTTGTTTTAATTTTTTATCGATTGCATGACGATCATTTATTGCCTTTTATCATTGATTTCAGTTCAAAGTATTGATACTATAGGAATACAGAATTTATGGTGTCGCAATAAATGTTGTGCCAGCCACGAATGTAGGATGTTGTTGATAACTCTTTTACACTGCTACCCGCTACACACGCTGAATTTAAGAGTAAAATCAAATATTAGAAGCTTGGAGCCAGGATACTGTTAAAATGTATCTAACGTTAACATCCAACTCATCGTGCTGGTCTTGTCAAAGCTGAATACATTAATACCATATAAACGTAAACCATAAACATTATTTTAAGCCTGCATACGTATGTAATAGTTGTCGCTATATATACATTAAGCGCCAATCTATCCATTTGTAGATGTCGGCATTTTGAAATCGTATAATGAGTTTATTGAGATACCTTATAACAGTATCCTGGCTCCAAGCTACTAATATTTGATCTTTCTCTTAAATTCAGAGTGTATAGCGGGTAGCAGTGTAAAAAAAGATATCAAATACCTCCCACATTCGAGGCTAGCACAACGTTCATTGCGACACCATCAATTTAGTATTCCTACCGTATCAATACTTAGAACTGAAATCAATGATACAAGGCAATATATGATCGTCATGCAATCGGGCGCATTACATTTGCGCGCATTTAGGGATTACATTTTTTTTACGTTTGCGTGCAGCTTTTGATTACATTTGCGCGCATTCATTTTACAGGTAACACAGGTAAAACTAAAGATAATTCATAATATATATGACTAAAGTTATTATGAATTTTGAACATATTTGTAAATTTAAATTATATATATTTCATATTGAATTAAAAAAAATATCGTGAGAAATCCCGTAATAATAGCTAAAGACATACATGTAACTTTAAAATTGCGAATATTTCAGAGTAAATAGTAATTTGCTTCCGAATTTTACAGAATAGTGATCGCTTCAGTAAATAATTTTAGTCAGTGTGTAAAGTTGCTTGAAGGCACAAACATGGAGTTCGTTTGTCAGAAACAATCAGGGGAAAAAGGGGGGTGGAGGATAATTGATGTTCGATGGATTAACTTTCCGTATCGACAGAACACTTAAGTCGCGGGATATTTCATGGCGATGTACCGTAAATAAGTGCAAAGGTATTTTACCAGATTCCATATTTCCTCCTAGTCTTTGGGCATCACTTCTGTCATCAGAATCAAGGCGTACTACAAACGGCACGGAATCATTCCATGCTCACTACAATGAGCAATTTTATTCAGCAAACTCATGTATTTTTGTGTTTTGTTTTTTCCCAAAAGCAGTGGGCTTCAAATATTCAGCATGTTACGACATGTAAAATTAGAATTTTAATCTTGAAATTTGCTATGTTTTTACATTTTTATCTGTATATTTTTCCATATGTAAGGGCATGTGCATAATAAAACTGACATAAACCATTCAAAATAATAGTTATATAAGTATAATATACCTGTATTTACCTCTAAAATGAATGCGCGCAAATGTAATCAAAAGCTGCGCGCAAATGTAATGGTAATGCGCGCAAACGTAATGTACCGATGCAATCGATAAAAAATCAAAACAAAACGTTAAAAATTGCACAATGCGTCCGAAGCGCTTTTCTAGATCTACCTTCATCAGGAACGCTCAAAAGCCGAATATTTGAAGGCCAACAATTTAAAACAACCGAAATAGTTGATAAAATGTAAACTGAGATGATCGTTCAAAATGTACATTCAATGATTTCATCTGCCGACATGATTGCAGATAGTAAGAAGTCGTAGAGCAAAAAAAAAATGAAATCAAATTTGGGAGAATACACGTGTATTGAGCCATTTTATTGCTTAAAGTTTAGTAGAAAATACATACATACTCAACCCTACCATACTATTTGGCCTACTGCGAGTAGGTCAGTTTTCACTGTTACTCCTAAATGATGGGCGCTGGGAAAACCAAATATTTCTGAAACGCTAAGCTTATGTTAGAGATTTTTTTATATGTAAATCAATTTCCTTGATGCAGGTTTATATAGGTTTAACCTTTTTTTTATTTCAATAGATGCAAAACCTAAAAAAAATTCAGGATACTGTTATCTCATGTGATGTCCAATTTGTTTAAAAAACCAGACTCCTTCTTTAAATTATTTATTTTGCAATTAAAAATGATTTAAATAGATATAGGAAGATGTGGTGTGAGTGCCAATGAGACAACTCTCCATCCAAATAACAATTTATAAAAGTAAACCATTATAGGTCAATGTACGGCCTTCAACACGGAGCCTTGGCTCACACCGAACAAAAAGCTATAAAGGGCCCCAAAAGTACTAGTGTAAAACCATTCAAACGGTAAAACCAACGGTCTAGTATATATAAAAAACGAGAAACGAGAAACACGTATAAATTACATAAACAAACGACAACTACTGTACATCAGATTCCTGACTTAGGACAGGTGCAAACATTTGCAGCGGGATTAAACGTTTTAATGGTACCAAACCTTCTCCCTTTTTCTGAAACAATAGTATAACATCACAACATAGAAAAACACACGATAAAACATCAATTGGAAGGCTTAACTCAATCAAAAACGTAAATTAACACACTATGAACGAATAAATTCGATCTGTGATACCTGAAAGTAAATACATAGTTAATAAAATATTAGGGACAAACATTCAAGGCCAAAAAGCAAAGTATATTTCGTGCTTTTTATTCCTAACTAAGAATGATCATAATCACAGCCGTGTTTCTTGTTTTAAAATGAATTCTCCGCTTTTGAGAAATATTTATTTTGTTATCAAATTTTTCACCGCTTACAACTGTCTGCCGCTGGTTTTATTTGATACATTAATTTTTAAGTAACACTGACTGTTCATTTCATTTTGTTTCGTTTCGTTCCGCTTTTATTCCGTTTCGCACTTTACAGGTACCCCTATTTTCGCCCGTTTTTTATTTTAGATATCTTAATCAAAAATTTAAAAAATCAAACTTTCAAAAAGCGAAATAATCAAAACTGCACGTTAAGTTTAGTACTTTTAAAGTTTGATCAAATATCTAAACTATCAAATGTAAAAACGATATTTAGAATTTTAGAATTTTAATTATTTGGTGAAAATTTCAAAATTTCAAACATTTTCAAAAATTTGGAATTTTGATATTTTAAAAATTTAATCAAAATTCCAAAAATCTAAAATTTGAAAACTTTTTAAAGTTTTGAATTGATAAGTGTTACACGGACCTTTCCTGCTATTTCACAATCCAAGATGGCGGAAGACACCCGATCTACCTTAAAAGCAAAACTTGTTCATCGATATTTGAAAGTTGACAAAAATGTGTACGCCCATATTATGGAACTAAATAAGATCTGTATTTAGGGAGCAACCATTTAACTTCAAAGGGGGTTGTCTGAGTCAGAAACATACATCAAATGTTTATAAAATATGTCAAGCTCTAAAACTATGTGAATAAATTAAACGGACACAATCAAAGACATGTCTGAGTGGTCCTGATAATTAACTACTGTACCACTAGCCTATCAACACCGAGGTTGTGAGTTCGAAACCCCGCACGTGGCAGGTGCGTTCGACTCCAATCCTAATTGACTAGGATTGTCAGTTGTCCTGCCGAAGGTCGGTGGTTCTCTCCGGCTTCCTCCGCCAATAAACACTGGCCGCCACGAAATAGCCAATAGTGCTGAAAATTGCGCTAAAACACCAAAAATCAATCAAATCAAAGTCCTGTCATCAATACCAAATTCTACAAATCACCCAAAACTAAACTAAAACAAAGACAACCACTTGCAAGGTACATGCATTTGTGGCGTGGTTAAACTAAAATACTAAGACTAGGTATAATATTGATGAACAGTTAAATATTGTATGACTTAATAGGAGGAAATACTAAGGCTATAATAGTGTAAGATCATCTTGAAATGTCATTGACATGTAAATACTTTAATCTCCGAATATATCTGACCGAGCTATTAACTGCAATCAAATTTCTGAGTCTTTTTCCAAATTTTAGCAATGTATTCACCGGATAATCGTCTTAACAAGGCTCTGGACATATTTATTTTTTATAACAAATGCGACGAATCATATTTAAGTCCCCATTGATAATTAAGAGCTATATTTGTAGTGCTTGTGACATAAGTTACTATAAATAAAATAAAATATTGTCTATATAGACCGCTGATAAGAGAGAGAGATAGAGGCGAAAGATACCATTTGGATAATAAGTCGAAATCGAACTGATAAGTGTACAATTGCTGCAGTTTTCATTTATTTTTATTTTATAACTAAGAAGTATAATATACATGCTATTAAGCAACTGACCACGTGTTGCGTTATTGTAGAATCGTGGAGACTTTTTGATCATGTAATAGATTAATCTCCTTAAAACAGAATATATCTGACCGGTCTTTTAACTGCAATTAACTGGGTCTTCTCCAAAAATAAATAATACCATCATCGTTTAATCCTCTTTCCTCAGTAGATTCGACTCCAATTATCGGATTTTGTATTAGAAAAGTTATTCTTTTCTTAAACCTGGGTGTTATTGTAGCTTCAAGTATTTGTGTATTGCATTACTTTCCACAATCAGTTTAACTGAAGAATACTTAACAAAGTGACTCCTTAGTGAAATTTAAGTCTAAAGAACACTTGAGTTAAGATGTTCTATGCATACGGGCCCTGCTCATATAAAAATTACTCTTACAACTTGTTATATTTAGATATTGCCTTGAATGTTATCTTTTTTCATAAAGTAAATGAAAATTATATTAGGATATGCCGAAATAGCTTTCTACTATTCAATCTCTTGTAAATACGAAACAAACAAAAAAGACAAAAGTATATATATCATTCATGATAAATCAAAACCTCCCGATTTTTTATCAGCTATAGTAAAAAGAAATGGATAAGGCGGTTGCGCAATGCTAGACGGCGTTCTAATAGAAGTTTGAGAAAAATAATTAAAGGTTCCAGCACGGATGGGGAAAAGTTAAGAATCAGATCTACTCTAACATTGGTAGGTTGATTTTCTATGTATATATATACAAATAAGGAGATGTGGTATGACTGTCAATTAGACAACTGTCCATCAGAGTTTAAATTATGAGGATAAAAGCAATTAAAGGTCAACGTAAGGCCTTCTGCAATGAGAAAAAACCCATACAGCATAGTCAGCTATAAAAGGTGTTGATACAGCACAACATAAACTGTAAAAATCAGTTGCAAATGGCAAACATAGATCAGTACTATATATATATTTATAAGTTATTTGAACTTTTGATAGTATCCTTTATATGAATGATTAAAGGCGAAAGTCGTAGTTAAGCTCAACGAACCTTAAAGCTTTTAATAAATAAACTACAATTTTGATATCGACCTTGAATTCGTCGACAACAAGACGTTATAGGTATTGCACATTGCAGACAAGGGTGAATAAACTCGTAGGCACGCCATGTGAAAATTCCCTTAGTCCACCACACCTAACATCATTCAAACCTTATAACCAACGAGACGGGAAAATATAATACCAACTTGTAGAAAATTCATATTTAGAACCATGGGTTCTAAATAATAAAGTTCATGTCAGCTTAGGACGCCATCCTTTTTTTTTTTGGCGAGGGGGGGGGGTTAACAGTTTAACAGTTATGAAATATCTTTGTTACAGATTACCATGTATATGTTATGATTGTCGTAGTCACTTTTTTCTTGTGCGAGTAGTGCACCAGGAAATAATTACCCTTCCCAGATTACCCTGACTCATTTCTTTTTATTATTATTATTTTTTTTTTTTTGGCGGGATTCCAATTGCTGTATGCATTGTTTTCTATGTAGTGTTTTTTTTTGTTGGTTTTTTTTTTTTTTTTGTCTGTTCGTCTTTTTTGTCATGGTGTTGTCTATTTTATTCGACTTGTGGTTTTTTATTGCCTCTTTGTATTTTTACATGAAAAACATCAAATTTGGAAATGAACAGATTGTTCGCTTTTGATATTATATACTGTCGATATTTGCGATTTTCCAATAAACGGTCAATCTTAAATTATTAATGGACAATGTTTAGACATGAAATCTAAAGAAAAATCTTGTTCTACTTTAGAAGAAGAAACTTCCGTTATTATCTGTTAACGCTATCACAAGTTCGAATACAATGCTACATTTGTACTTTTATTCTGACAACAGTTCGTATGAAATTAAAGTTTTAAATGACATTGTGTAAGCTGTTTAAAGTCACACGAATTAATATCTTCCAAACTTTGTCTAAATAATATCACGCGTTATTATGTGAAAAAGCTCTTTTTTTTTACTGAAGATGACTCACTCGATCTATAAGTTAAACATGATCAAGTATATATAACACGTGATAGTTTATCAAACTAGTCATTGGATATAATGATTTAATTCACCGGTAATAATTTACTTAAGTTTTTAATTCATTAAACTATTATTCTTAACTATTCGTTCGATCTAATCCGTCCACCAAAACAGACTTATTTAATGAATCTTAATAAATACATTAGTTCATTTCGATTAGGCTAAGTATCAGCATCGCTTTTAGTTAGAAATTGTTCCGTGTTTTATAACAAGAAGTCTGATAATGTTTATTTCACAATGAAATAATTTTGACCACTAGGATTAGAAGTTCCTGTCAATGGTAGGATTTGTAAATATAATTTATTTTTCGATATTTTTGAGTACTTAATTTTCTTTTAATTATTTTCAATATAAGAATAAGGAGATGTGGTATGACTGCCAATGAGTCAACTTCATGTAGTAACCACATAAGTGCAAATGAAATGGATGTAAGCTATTAATTGTTTATTTAGCAATTAAATATATATTTTTTTTTTGTTTCAATTATACATACGCTCACATAGTTTGGTTGTTCCAACCACTTGGTTTAAACTGAAGGAAATATATAAATAATGCAAGGAGAAATACGGACAAACTCTTTATTCAAACAAATATTATCAGTTCAATTAAAAAAAATCGGGATTCTACTTGAAAAGTTTAATCAGGGCCGTTTTTATGAAATTGACAGAAAAGAGAAACGTTCAGAAAGCAGCAGGCTTCATGTGGTTTAACAAATAACAAGTAGTTTACTCAAATCATATATTTAGACTTGAATATCAACTAAGTGTGAGCATGAAAATCTGTACCATAAATTGACATAAATAAAACAAAAAAATGTCGACTTCTTTTCAGGATAGACCCTTATCATCCCTTTCTACAGCAAGCATGCGACCCATGGATATCAATTCCGCTCACTATTATGACAAAGTAATCAGTGTTATAACAAAGAAACCCAGTGATAGATCAAATGGTGATATAAACCAAATCAAATCATGGTTTCAAAAGAAGTCGGATTTATTTAACCAACTGAATGACGGTAAGCAATACAACCATCAGACACCATGAACTTCAACACATCTTCATGTGTGATTATATATGTAAATGCATATTCCCCTTCACGAAAAATATTTACAAATAATTATAAGTTATTAAAGAGGTATATTTGTTGGGCTAAATCCACAGTATTTTTTAAAAATAAAAAGACCATTTTCAAAACGGCATTGAATCCTTACCAAAGTAGACTTGACTCAAGCTAGCGAACAATTCGCTAGCGAACAATTATGAGGTGTAACAAAAAACCACAATTTCACATAAACATGGCTATGTTTTTTATATAGATTAGACCGTTGGTTTTCCCGTTTGAATGGTTTTACACTAGTAATTTTTGGGGCCCTTTATAGCTTACTGTTCGGTGTGAGCCAAGGCTCCGTGTTGAAGACCGTACTTTGACCTATAATGGTTTACTTTTATAAATTTTGACTTGGATGGAGAGTTGTCTCATTGGCACACATACCACATCTTCTTATATCTACTAAAAGTTTTATAGATTCTGACAATATTGTCCATATTCTCAAGATTCGATCGAATTGGAAAAGTGGTAAATAGCTTAAATCTGAGGTTTTGATATATTATGGTATTCTGAGTATTGGTCGAGAAAATGGCAGAACATGCCGATTTGAAACAAAAAAATCTATCTAACTTAAAGCCACGTATTTCATTTAAGATACATGTTAAATATTTGTTTGAAGATCTCCTTCAACTTAAAATTATACAAAAATTATAAATTAGGCAAAAACATGCAAAACTTGCAATGTTTTATCAAAAATGTCTTCATTGGAAAAGTATGGATGGTAAACTATATAGCTATTGACTTTCTGAATAATTTTGTTGAAATTTTGAAAGAAGCTTTATGCATACTATATAAATAAGGATATGTTGCACGATTGCCAATGAGAAACCAATCCACCAGAGACAAGAGGATATGGATATAAACAACTATAGCTAGGCCACAGTTCAGCATCAACAATGAGCTAAAACCATACCGTATATACATGTAGTAATATATAAAAGGCCCCGGAATGACAAAATGTGAAAAAATTCAACGAGAATATATATATAGGCTCGTTATTCCTAGACCACAAGGTTTCATTAACCTTTCAATAATGACTCTGCATTAGTGCAACCCATGTATCGCATTTACTTATTTAAACAGCTTCTTTCTATTTCATACTTCTTTGATGAACAACGTAATGCACATATCAATAGCCATGATGATCGATGTTATTACACATCTGGCACAACTAACATTCTACTGAAAATTGTAATATCAGTCACGGTCCATACAGGTCATTTCAGAAATGGGTGATAAACATAGAACATATTTCTTTCATATCAAAACCCATATCAATCATCGACCAAAATCAGATTGAACCATTGAACGTCTCGAATGAAATATATAACTCAGCGTGCGAAAAACACAATTTGATGTTCTTTATATATATTTTCTTCCAGAAATAATCCATGACTTGGTAAAAAATTGTGACTTTATGAAAACTGAACGTGACTTTCTTCTTATCGAGCAAGGTGAAAAAGGCGACTGGTGAGTCTATTTTTGTGCTTTCAAAATTCATCAACATCTTTACTACTTTCACAATATATGTTGTATAGTTGTAAAAATATTAATATAGAAGCTTCTCTGATGACATTGAAGTAAATTTGAGTTTTATTTTTTCACTTCATCTGAATAGAACTGTCGTATTGTAAAAATAACTAAACTTGAATGGATAATGCTATAAATAATTTACATTAGAACTTTTTATAAAGACAAAGACGTATTTATGGTTTTAATCACTGTACATAAAAGAAACAGTAATGATATTAAGATGTTCCAAATATTGAGTAATTTGTTTCTTCAGCTTCTTCATTATATTGAATGGATCAGTGTCTATATACATAAATACAACTTTGGAAATAGAAAAAGATTTACCGGATGTCTCCAGAAATCCAGACCCACTGGAAGAAAGGAGAGCAAGCATGGGTAAATTAGATGACGAGAAAATCAAAGAATTAGATCGATCAAAGTATGGAAATTACGTTGGAGAAATAGGCAAGGGACTGTTAGAGTTAATAAAATATTTGTATTGTAATTGTTATATTAAAATTTTGTTTTTGGCAATTCATTATTTTACGATAAAAACGTTGTGAATTGCCAAAGACAAAATTTTAATATTGTAAATTTTTAATATAAAACGTCTCAATGTTTCGAGAGAGAAAAACTACGTTACTTAATGACTTTCATCGTATGCTTTTTGCTAAAAATTTGGAAAGTCAAAAATATAAAGATTGAGAGAATAAAAACCAACAAGGGTCCAAATATAACAGACAAACCGTAGTAAAAGCAATTTAACACGCTTAGAACATGTAGAACATGAATTACAAATTTACAAACAAATTATTTCTATGAAACCAGGCCAATACCGAAGGTCGAGACCAAAGTTTGGCAAGCCAAACACGTTTGAGAGAATAAAAGTTTGGCAAGCCAAAAACGTTTGAGAGAATAAAACTTAATGTGACAAAGTAACACAACTTTGCATAAAGGGATGCACCTTAGTTTTTATCAATTATATGATTTTATTATAAACAGTTAATTTACATACACAATCATATATCATCTAAATCATTCCGACACCGATGCCTGCAACCATCTTGGTGAATGATAGACCACTAACAGCGGCACCGAGTCAGGGGCGAACAAACAATGTTTTGATAATTTTTATTCCGGAGCGCATGACATGTATTTCTGGAATAATATTCTTATTAGCCAAATACGTTTTAAAATAATGACGGTAAATAAATACACTTTTACTACTCAAACGAATTCAGCTCTATTACAGATTTTTGATATTCTTGATAAAAACATTACTCTAAAGTGTAGACCAGATTTTTTTTTCTATAGAATGTGGCAAAAGCTTTGGAGAACTTGCACTTATAAACGCTGACTGCGTTAGAAATGCAACAATAATTGCAGACGAGACTACAGACTTGATTGTGATTGGTAGAGATCTGTATAACAGATGTATTAAGTCTTTCCATGCTAAGGAATTTGCGGAAAGAAAACAGTTTGTAGAAAGAAACCCATTATTTGAAAAATGGCATGCGAAGTACAAAAAGCAAATGGCTATGAGCTTGAAGAAGGAGAAATTTCATTTTGAAAGCGTCATGATGAAGCAAGGAACTATGTTTGATGGTTTACGCTTTATAATCAGGTAATTACTGTTAATAAAAAATAAGGAGATGAGGTATGATTGACAATGTCACAACTATCGTCCAGAGATCAAATAAAGCATATTTAAGTACTTATAGATCACCGTACATTTATTACATTCCAGAGCTCGCGACTGGTTACAAAGAAGCTATTGAACCATGAGTCTCAAGTGGTAAAGTTGAAGCCATCCCTTTGACAGTTTTACGAACGCCATAACGACATGGTTGGCCGTTATGAAATATCTGTGTCATAAATGACCACGAATATATTTTAATTGTCGTGACCAAAATCCCGTCCTGTTTTTCTCTTGAGAGACCGAATTTGTTATCACCATGAGCAACATGACTGGTGCCACATGTGGGGAATAATTTGCTTACCCTTCCGGGCATATGAGTTCACCCATGGTTTTGGTGGGGTTTGTTTTGCCCAGTCTTTAGGTTTTGGTGGGGTTTGTGTTGCCCAGTCTTTAGGTTTTGGTGGGGTTTGTGTTGCCCAGTCTTTGGGTTTTGGTGAGGTTTGTGTTGCCCGGTCTTTAGGTTTTGGTGGGGTTTGTGTTGCCCAGTCTTTAGGTTTTGGTGGGGTTTGTATTGCCCAGTCTTTATGTTTTGCTGGGGTTTGTGTTGTCCAGTCTTTAGGTTTTGGTGGGGTTTGTGTTGCCCAGTCTTTGGGTTTTGGTGGGGTTTGTGTTGCCCAGTCTTTAGGTTTTGGTGGGGTTTGTGTTGCCCAGTCTTTAGGTTTTGGTGGGGTTTGTGTTGCCCAGTCTTTAGGTTTTGGTGGGGTTTGTGTTGTCCAGTCTTTAGGTTTTGTTGGGGTTTGTGTTGCAAAGTCTTTAGTTTTGATAGGGTTTGTGTTGCCCAGTCTTTAGGTTTTGGTGGGGTTTGTGTTGCCCAGTCTTTAGGTTTTGGTGGGGTTTGTGTTGCCCAGTCTTTAGGTTTTGCTGGGGTTTGTGTTGCCCAGTCTTTGGTTTTGGTGGGGTTTGTGTTGCCCAGTCTTTAGGTTTTGATGGGGTTTGTGTTGCCCAGTCTTTAAGTTTCGGTGTGGTTTGTGTTGTCCAGTCTTTAGTGTTTGTAGATTTGTTTGTGTTTTTTCATCGTTAATCTTTTTTAAGTTATAGAGTTGTTAGCTCCTCTTCGACTTATAATTGAATGTCCCTGGATATCTTTTTTAAGTTATAGAGTTGTTAGTTCCTCTTCGACTTATAATTGAATGTCCCCTGGATATCTTTTTTAAGTTATAGAATTGTTAGTTCCTCTTCGACTTATAATTGAATGTCCCTGGATATCTTTTTTAAGTTATAGAGTTGTTAGTTCCTCTTCGACTTATAATTGAATCTCCCCTGGATATCTTTTTTAAGTTATAGAGTTGTTAGTTCCTCTTTGATTTATAATTGAATGTCCCATTGATGTCTTTTTTAAGTTAGAGAGTTGTTAGTTCCTCTTCGACTTATAATTGAATGTCCCCTGGATATCTTTTTTAAGTTATAGAGTTGTTAGTTCCTCTTCGACTTATAATTGAATGTCCCCTGGATATCTTTTTTAAGTTATAGAGTTGTTAGTTCCTCTTCGACTTATAATTGAATGTCCCCTGGATATCTTTTTTAAGTTATAGAGTTGTTAGTTCCTCTTCGACTTATAATTGAATGTCCCCTGGATATCTTTTTTAAGTTATAGAGTTGTTAGCTCCTCTTCGATTTGTCCCCTGGATATCTTTTTTTAAGTTATAGAGTTGTTAGCTCCTCTTCGATTTATAATTGAATGTCCCCTGGATATCTTTTTTAAGTTATAGAGTTGTTAGCCCCTCTTCGATTTATAATTGAATGTCCCCTGGATATCTTTTTTAAGTTATAGAGTTGTTAGCTCCTCTTTGATTTATAATTGAATGCCCCCTGGATATCTTTTTTAAGTTATAGAGTTGTTAGTTCCTCTTCGATTTATAATTGAATGTCCCCTGGATATCTTTTTTAAGTTATAGAGTTGTTAGCTCCTCTTCGACTTATAATTGAATGTCCCCTGGATATCTTTTTTAAGTTATAGAGTTGTTAGCTCCTCTTTGACTTATAATTGAATGTCCCCTTGATATCTATTTTAAGTTATAGAGTTGTTAATTCCTCTTCGACTTTTAATTGAATGTCCCATTGATGTCTTTTTCCTGCGTCTTCTATGAAAAGAAAAAAATAAAAATACTCGTTATTGACTTAAGAGGTTAGTAATGGGTACCCTACATGACGAATGACGGTAAAGTATTTGTTAAAATAACGTTAACAATAAAAAAATACTTCTTTTGACACTAACGGTAGCTATAAAATTAGATTTGACGAATGACGATAGAAAATTAAGGCTAATTTCATGACGCTAACGGTTGCGAAAAGGACGTTTGACGATAAAGGGCATTCCTACTCTCACTTAACAGCTGAACATACTTTTATAAGAAACAGAAGCAGAAAAAATCATAATAAAAAAGCATAAAAATATTAAGATAAAACATTATCAACAAAACAGGGTGAACATGAACAAACGCCTAAGATAAACCTTTGGCCAATACAAATCATGGGTTTTATTTGCAGAAAAACAGCAATTATAGATATACATTCGTTTTACTACATTAGAATCAATTACATAATATATACCATACACTGTTATGTTTTGCAGTGGACAGGCCAAAGTCATAGCAGATCCATACCAGCATTCTACGCAATATTCTCACTACTATCCTTTACCAGATATTGAAGACTTGAAGAAGGAGGAAGCACGTGCATCAATCAGAAGGTATACTGTACAACAATAACTTTGTTACTTAATTATATACCATGAAAATAAATTATAAACGGCCAATGCAGATCAAAACTGTCTATTTGAAAAAATAAGACGATGTGGTATGATGGCCAATGAGACAACTCTCCACCAGATACCAAATAACGTAGAAGTTAACAACTATTATAGGTCATCATATGACCCTCAACAATGAGCAAAACAAATTCTACATAGTAAGCTATAAAAGACACCGACATGACAAATATGAAACAATTCAAACGAGAAAAATATAAAGCAATTCAAACGAGAAAACTAACGGCCTGATTTATGTACAAAACAGTAAACGAAAAACAAATATGATATAAAGCAACAAACGACAACCACTGAATTACAAGTTCCTGACTTAGTACAGACACATACAGAATGTGGCAGGGTCAAACATGTTTGCTGGCGCCAAACCCTTTCCTTATCTGGGACAGTGTTGCAACAGTACAAAATCAGAACAAACTATTTAAAAAAAGGCTTACTTTTAATGATATAATATGACATTATGCATAAATTGTTGGTGTTTGTTTCATACCAGTTTCCGTCTCGTCTTGACCAAATCTGTTTCATTATGTTACATGTCACTAATCAAGGAGATAATGCAAACGTAGTGGCGTTGCGCACGATGTTGGTACCAATTCCATTTTGCTATAGATTAGCATAAAAATAAATACGTAGACTTGCCAGTTCGATAAAAATATAGTGATTTCTGATTGAATTCATAACATTAGACTTGAAATTTAAGAAAAAAAGGAACCGAAATTTAAAATACCAGGAATTATAACACTTAATTATCCCATTTTAACGCAAAAACGTAATGTCCAACGTTTCATTTTGTGTGCAAAAGATCAGAGTTCCGTTTCTTTCCTAAAGTATTTTTTCTCCGATCATCGTAAAACTTCACGAGAATATTGCTATAGTTATAGTTATTCGCGTGTTAAAGCAAAATCAATATCACTGAAACCGTAAACCGGAAAATGTTATTTTTGTAAACGGTCTGAAAAATGTCCAAGCATATGCAAGGTCAGTATATCTCGGGTTTGCGCATTTATACCGTGAAATTGAAAAAGCTGAGAGGAAAAATATTTATTATATTTTGAAAGTTTTTTTACTCCTCTCCTGGTTCATGATATTTTTTTGCCGGAAACCATGCGTATAGTTCTATTGCAATGACTTCAAAAAGTATAGCCATCTTGTCCCAACGAAAAAAACGCTGTATTTTCTTTAAAATTGAGGTTTTAACCAGCTGTCTATCAAATAAGCATAGTTAAATCATAGAAAATAAAACTTGGCGGTAAAGGTTTTTCTGTTTTTCTTTTTAAACGATATAGTGTTTAATATTTTTTCGTTAGACAACAAGGTTTTTAGATCGTTTCAAAAAGTATAGCCGTTTTGTCCCAACGTTCGCAAAACGTCATTGATGTCATGCTCTGGTTTTTAATTTTATATCGTAATTATTTGTTTCCAGTTTAATTCGAATGAAAATAAAAATACATGTATAAATTACAATACAACCAATGTATGAGAAAGTAGTAGTTTAAGTTTAAATTCAAATGTTGACCAAATGAGATTGATGTAAAAAAAAATATCGGGATCTTAGGTTTTTTTATAGCATATTTGTTTTATATAATGAACATTGTCTATCTGCATGTTTTAAGTCGTCAAAAGTAACATGTATATTTTTTTTGTTAATAAAATAAAATAGAGAAAATCGATTATCCATTCCTGGCAATTATAACAAACAAAGGATCTGCCACAAAAATACGGAAATGAGAAAATTTAAAACATGAATCCCGAATGTTTAACTTCCTAAATATTTCGTGACAAAGAAAGCATCGGGAAATGATAAAATATAGAAAGGAATCGGAAACGGGGAGAAATGCAACAAAAGGAGTATGTACAAATGCATAAATATGCAAAAAAATAGAATATGAATTCAAAATCTAATTTATATTAAAAATAAATCTGTGTAAATTTGGAAATTAATGTATCGGATTCATTAATGCGAACTGCTGCCGAAAGGAAAATTATCAATTATGGCCTGGAAAGACTGACAACTCCTGTAAATGAATATTCTTTAAAAAAATATCTGTACGACCACTTTGAGTTTTATTTGTAAAACTATGCATGTTTTCAGACAAACCGAAATCGGTTACCAAATTCAAAACAGTAAATTGACCTCATCAATAATATGCTTGAACGCCTGAAACTTTCTTTGAAATCGTCGAAATCGCCTTATTTTGAGGAACGTCGTGAAACGCTTAGTAGTACCAACATCGTGCGCAACGTAAGTGAAAACGATTCATTCCTCCTATTCCCACTTTTAATAAATCTGGAAAGAAAAGTTAAAATTTCATGTGGGAATAGGGGGAATACTTGTGCAAACAAAGGATTATAATGTATAAACATGTTTAATGAACTTTTAATTGACAAGTATTTTTTTGGATAGGTAATAAGTTATTTTTGTATGTGTATGAATTGTGTGTTTTTAATTAAAATAAATATGAAAGAAATGAAAACAAATATAAGTTAATTATTTCATTTCTTTTATAACACAAATTCAACAGTAGATTCAAGCAAGCATTATAATATCATTATGAAACAAACAATACAAGTTAACAGCACTAAAACAAATCAAACATTGTAGCACACACATTAGAAATTCACTGTATATAAGTCTATTATAAAGTTTATTAATCTATTCAACGCGAAGAAGGTGGTAGGCTGCATCACCAAACTGTGCTGTTCCTGGCTGCGGTGCCTAACCTTAAGCTCTTCTAATCTGTTGTTGATTTCGACATACGTTCGTTTTTGGGCTACTCCCTTCCCACCGGCTACATACTGGATCATGGTCAGGGCGTTGAAAGCTTCTTCATGTTTCAGTAGTTTTATGAGTTAAAAGATGTTTGGATTTGGGTGCTGGACATGTTTCTTCAGCTCGCTATGCCATCCCTCTAGATGATTTGTAGTCCTCGGTCCCTGTGTTGTGTAATGGTCCTAAAAGTGACTGCTCTAGTCGACCCAGTATGTTGCTACATAGTCTGTAAAGGGCGTGTTTTTTATGTCAGTATCAATCTGATCTATGTCGGTTAGGGCCTTCGACCTCATTAGTAGGTACAAGTGGAAGCACAGCGGCATAGCGTACTAGTTGATGAATGTTGTTGTCTTCCTTGTATAGAACCTGAATCCCTGTTTCTTGTGCATTTCTCCAGATGCATTGTGTGTAGTGGAAAAACAGCCTTTTGCGTCGATGCCAGGGAATTAACAGCCAGTAATGTATGTTAATTGATTTTTTTTTTTTTTTCATAGTTCAACCTGTTAGCATTTTAATCTTTGCAAAGATTGTGCGATTTTGAAAATTGTATGCATTGTGTTGACCAGCTACCCTACAGACGTCTTGCTGTTAATTTGCATAATATTACTATTATTATTACACCCTGTTCACACGACACAAAAAAATCGGATTAAAATCTGGTTTGACAACAGTATCGGTTTGCGTTGACACAAATTCCGGGTTGAATGGCATTGAATCCGGAATAAATATACGTGATGACGCAAATGCATATTCTTATCCAGAATATCAGCGCGTAATGCTTGCCATTTACTACTTCTTGCGCAAGAAATCTACATGCATGCGTAAACATTGATTCCACTCGCAGCGCAGGGGCGGATCCAGGAAGTTGTCAGGGGTGGTCACCTTTTGAAATCTTAAATGAAAAATTTAATTTATTTTATTGATATCATGAAAATAGTTACAACTATAGAATACACAAGTTACACATGATTTATAAAATTGATTCTAATTTCATTTTTCTTGGATGCCTGAGTGCAAACATGTCAACGATCACATCAAGTTCTTAATCTAAATTGTAATGCACGTGCATCAGTGCAAGTCCATTAAGTTGATCCTGGCCGAGTCAGTGTAGGTGATTTTTTGCATTTCTTATCATAATCTAGAACACGGCAGTAAGAACTTTACATGTGATTCTGAAGCAAGCTCATCATTGAGGGACTTTGCCATCTAGTTGTTTTTTTTTTTTTTCTAATCTTTTTCTTTCTTTTTGAGTGACTGTCCTATTATAAACTTTGAAATTGAGTCTTTTGTAGTGGAAACGTGCGTCTGACGTACACAACTTTAATCCAGACCACGTGTCCATGATGAGTTAATTGATTTTTCTTTTTGAGTCATGTTCGGGTATTCACAAGACCTATGAAAACAAGATATTTTTCAAAACTAAGTTTTCCTGTCGAATTTTTTAATTGATTTAAGTTACTTTAGGAAGTCCTTAAAATTAGAAATGTTTTATCTTACCAAAATAATTGTCTGTATGTAAGAGATCCTAATGAAGATAGTTTGTTACTCTCAAGAACAAAATACGAAATCTTATTATAATTTGTGTCACAGAGTTACACTTCATATGGAAATTGGACTTTCAATTTCTCTATACCATCTCTTCCATGATTACAGACAGCTTCAATGAGTATAAGAATAATTTAAAGCATCCAGGAAACAAAATATGAAGATATGAAAGATAAAATAAACGCATCCAGATTATAAAGCAAACTGAGTGCTGAACTTTATATCTTGATTGGTCTGTGCAATTTGCTTCAGACATCCAGTTTGCAGAAATTGAGAATTGCAATAGGATTAGGTCTTTGTACATAAAACACGGAGAGAAAATGATGTTCACTCCCAAGTAATAACTATCTTAGGCCCGAGACCACAATTTAATTTAATTCCTCTATCAGTTCTTATAACGTTTTGTCGCATTAAAAAAAAATTTGCCTATTTTTTTTGTCTAATTTTTTTGTGTGTGTAATGTACAGTACAAGTCCAAAAATGTATCCAATTTTCAGAAAAATTGCAAGTATACATCATACAAATTTGGCCAATACACATCCATACCCCTATAGGCAGTCAAGAGATGTTCCGAAAAGTGTAAATATTACCTTTTTGCACCTGGCCTAATCACTCTTTCCATATCAAAATCAGTTAAAATAAAACATCCAAAAGTTTATTTCAGCTCTCTTCTTTCATTTCCACCCCAGAAAAACTTAGAAATGTATGAGAAAGGGAAAGAAAAAAATAAAGAAAAAATACACTATAATTAAAGGGAACTATATTCGTGGACAGCAAAAGCGGGATCATTAATTGTGGTCTTGGGCCAATAGTCAAGCCTTAAAGGGTAATTTCAAATGGTAGCTGTATACAATTTTCTATTTACAACTAAAATCCAACAGTGATTTTAATTGACTTGTGGAAGAATCTACACACAATAACATATTTTCAATAAAGGTGTTTTAATATCTTCACTACCTCATACTATTAACAGTCAATTATTTCAAATATTAAAGCAAAAATAAATTCAGCAAAAAATTTTTTGTGACCCGTCAGCAGTCTTGGGTTCACGAGTTGCTTTTCTTTTTTTAAAGAAAGCAACTTGTTACACATTCAATGATTTTTAATCTTACTTCTATTTATCTGACTTATTCTTTATTTTTAAGTAATTCTTTGAAGAAGAAAAAAAAAACATATTACAAATAAACAGTGTATCAATTTTTTTTTTTTTTGAGATAAAATTATACTTAAACAGTTTAAGAAATATGTTTTCTTTTAAAAAGAATATCTTAGGTGAATTTTTGATTGTTATAAAACAAATTATTTATCAAAACATCTATTGTTATTTGCATGTGGGAATAGAAGGAAGACACCGTGAAAACTACACGTGTAATAATAATCACCAGTATAGATCGGGGCTAAGAAAGCTATAACATTAATGTGAGGATTAAAACCCACACTGTATAAACAGAGCCGTTTGTAGCTCAGTTTTTCCTTGGGGAGTTGCACTCTGTGTTTTTCTACAAATTATATAATCTACAACCTAAGAATATTTATTAAATGTTTGCAAATACCAAAGAACTGGTTCCTGGTAGGTATCTACAAATACCAAAGAACTGGTTTCTGGTAGGTATCTACAAATACCAAAGAACTGGTTCCTGGTAGGTATCTACAAATACCAAAGAACTGGTTTCTGGTAGGTATCTACAAATACCAAAGAACTGGTTTCTGGTAGGTATCTACAAATACCAAACAACTGGTTCCTGGAAGGTATCTACAAATACCAAAGAACTGGTTCCTGGTAGGTATCTACAAATACCAAAGAACTGGTTCCTGGAAGGTATCTACAAATACCAAAGAACTGGTTCCTGGTAGGTATCTACAAATACCAAAGAACTGGTTCCTGGTAGGTATCTACACATAACATTGAAAGTCAATATAAAACAAAATGCCGACTAATTTTGAGCGACATGCACATACAAACATCAAAATCATTTTGCGCTATATTTTTTTCCTTTCGATATCATAATAGTCCATTTAAGGTAAAATTACTGCTTTTTTAACTACTGGTTCTTATTGGTGGTGTAGCTGTGCTGTTTTTTCCAGCGATGAAAAACGTTTGTCTAGTGCTAATTACAACCTGCGTCTGACCCTTTCGGACCATATGAGGTCACCCCCAATTTCTGACGG
This sequence comes from Mytilus coruscus, assembly GCA_017311375.1. Taxonomy (NCBI): domain Eukaryota; kingdom Metazoa; phylum Mollusca; class Bivalvia; order Mytilida; family Mytilidae; genus Mytilus; species Mytilus coruscus. The sequence continues at coordinate 83,280,334 of CM029604.1, forward strand.
GGTTCGTGTTGCTCAGTCTTTAATTATCTATTCAGTGTATTGTGGGTTTGTTTGTCTTATTGTTTTGTTTTCGTTTTTTTTTTTTTTTTGCAATGGCGTTGTCAGTTTCTATTCGACTTATGAGTTTTGAAATTCAGCTTCTTTTATGTCACTATTTGCATTCATAAATTGTGTCTGAATAGTAATCACAGAAATTTGAACTTTTCCGTTTTCCGTTTTCCGTTTTCCGTTTGGTTGTTCTAGTTTATCTGAACCCAATGTTTTGATATTCTAAATGTATTATTTAGGCAGCTGGTCATATGTTATAAAATATAACAACATTATCTATTCGTTTTTATATTTCCAGAGTTCTGTCTCTTTGTGAAGTTGATTTTTCCGAATTTCCTTATCCTGTTCGTATTTTAATGTGTCTTAACAGAGGAATAAATATACAAAATGCGTTTTGTAATATAATTTTGTGTTTAGTTATAAGCCGTTGAAATCTGTTAAAAAAACCTTATGTTTGTTTAATGTTTATTGTAATAGGGAACTAAGTGCACGTTCACGTTCCGATGTTTTAAGACAAAAAGGTTCAAGCAGTCCGAAATCGACCCTAAATGTTGTAACAAACAGCGAGTCCTCCTCCCCAAGAACGAGAGCACAAAGTGGTAGACGATCACCAATACCAACACGTCAACGTCAACTAGAATTCTGTTTGATAGCCCCTGAAGAAATATTAGGTAAGATATGTAACATTTTTTTGGCGCTTATATATATGAACTCAGTTGTTTTTTTAGATAGTAGAATAATAAAGATTAAGTTAATTAAAAAATAAGAAGATACCAAGCGAGACAATGTAGATCGTCAATCGAAGAAGGCCAGAAAGCGTAACGTTCATATAAAAATCGCGAAGAGACAAAGCAATAACCACCAAAATTGCAACATAGAATATACAGAAATAGCAAAAGCACCCCTGCCAAAATCCGGTTTAAACTCAGATGCTTTGGACGTTACAGCTTTACAAGTGAAATCCATTGTTCACAAAGCTACAATAGTCAGATATGTATGAGGAAAGGAGCACCAAAAATTTGCTATGTCAAATTAAATGAATCCGTGGTGATCTGTTGGATGAGTATTCCAGAACGGCCAAACAAGACGTCGCGGTGTGCATAATAAATTCCGAAAAGACAAATTTAACCTTACCAATAAAAACTTTGGTTAAGAAGCTTCCTGGTAGGCAGCACCTCTCTTTCAAGGGAATAGTTTGATATGAAACGCAAGTCCTGAACAGTTGTACTACATATGATGAAGACATGATCTTTCAATTAGTTTAATTGAGGTCTGGGATTAAAGTCATAAAACTTTGCTCAGTGCTCGGAGCATAAAATCGTGATCGAAACATGAAATCCAGCATTTTGATTGGTTGATTTTGGAGTATGAGTACAAAAAAACTTACTCGAAAGTTTAATGACTTCAAGGCCAGGAGCTGGCATGTCAGTAACTGCTAGTAGTCCTTTGTTAATTTATGTTGATCATTGTCATTTGGCTTAGTTTCTTCTGTTACCCTTTTCTATAATCGGACTCGGACTTCTTTTAAACTGAGTTTTACTATGCGTATTGCTGTATGTTTGTTTACTCTATATTGGCTAGAGGTATAGGGGGAGCGTTGAGATCTCAAAAAACATGTTTAACCCCGCCGCATTTTTTATCTTGTCCCAAGTCAGAAACCTCTGGCCTTTGTTAGTCTTGTATGTTTTTTTTTTTTTAAATTTTGGTTCATTTATATGTTTTGGAGTTTAGTGTGACGTCCATTTTCGCTGAACTGGTATACATTATTGTTAAGGGTCCAGCTGAACCCTGCCTCCGGGTACGGGATTTTCTCGCTGTGTTGAAGACCCATTGGTGGCCTTGGGCTGTTTCTGCTCTTTGGTCGGGTTGTTGTCTCTTTGACACATTCCACGTTTCCATTCTCAATTTTATTAATAATATAATGAAGATAACAGAGGGCTTAGATAGTTCTCTTCATTTCTGTGTTCTTTAATTTTTAGTTTTTTTTTCTCTTGTCTTTATATCTTTGCCAATTATTCTCTTTTCTTAATATTTTAGCGCCCCATTATTCTCCATTCTTTAATCATTTTGATATTTCCCCCCTATTCTTTATTTTTTGCCCATTATTCTCAATTCTGTAAAAGAAAAACAAAGAATATGAGGTATCAATCAATGACTCCAAATCAGTACATGTACAGCAGTAAACACACAAAAAGCAAAGGCACTGCGCTTTACTTGCTGTTCTTCATTTCAAGGTCACAGTGAGGCCTTCAACAGAAAAAACTCTCACCTCACTGCAATTTTAAGACGGCCCCTAGCATCGGTTTGGGCGGAATTCTTTGCAAACTGAAATAATGGGTAGACTTTGTAAGATGTAACAACTCCACCCAAACACTCATTATATGCTATAAGTTATAAGACTGTATGGATAATAAGTGTTCTTGATGAAGGTAAATCCAGAAAATTGCTTCGGATGCATAAAGTGTTATTTTCATGTTTTAAGACAAAGTAGCATATTTTACTTTGTTCTGAAAGAAACAAACGTCTTTTTATAAAATCGCACAACACATGTAAAGGTATTCATTAGTTTAGAATTCATTATCAAAAGAGACAACTGAGACTTTCAAAAAAAGTACAAGAAGGAACTATGTTTCTTAGTAATGAAACCAACTTCAGCGTTTAAAGCCCTTAACTTGATGTCCACAGATACAGGAACTCAAATGATACTAGACTCTAATTGTGATTTGCAAGACACAGGTGCTCTTGTTAAAAACTACAAGGAGGACTGAAGTCAAACGTTTCAAACAGCTAACAAACTATGAATATACAGGAAAGGCATAAAGAACTTTCACAGTAAGAAAACTACAAATGACTTAAATACAGCGAAAACCACTTAGGATGACTAAAAAAAGAGACAAAATAACATTCGCTGAGGTAGCCATCTGGGGCTCTTTTCACAAAACATTTTACGATAACAATTGATCGTAAGTTATATTTGAATGTTCATAACTTACAAGTATTTTTTCTCGTAGGTTTTTTTTTTTTGTGAAATGAGTCGATGGATCTGAGCAGTTATTTCTTGAACTATCTTAAAATAATATTTTCTGAAATATACCTCTTGTATTTTATTATGTCATTGTTTTGCATTATAGTCTTATTCAAAATATATTGGGTTTTCAGTTATTTTGCTTTTTTTTCAGGTGATTTTGAAGTCGCCATGAATTTGAATACATTTTCATATTCTGTTACATGTATGCAGGAAACAGAAATATACGTTTTGAATCAGAAAAATTTTGAAAGGTTGATTGAAAAACGAAATCCGCAAGTGATCAAAATGATCAAGAATTCTGTATTGGAGAAATATTCTGTTCGAATGTCTTGGATGAAAGAAAAGAAAGATATTCCTTTGTTCCGTTATTTACTGTATAAGACTGAAGAGACAGAACGAAAAAAGAAACTAAGAAAGTGAAAAACACAAGATAGTGAAAAAGAAATTCCACATGTTCTAGGTGATAAGATTACTTCTTTTCTACAGTCATACATAATACTTTTACAACATACTGCTTGTCGTTTGGAAGAATATAGAGAGGTACAAGTACAAGGTGACCTTCATAAAAATGATTTGGAATAAATGCATATTTACTACTTTTTAGTTTGCATCATTGTACTACATTAGAAATGGTTTATTTTCAACTTAAATGTTGTGCCACAGACGGGTATTATATATGTCTCTGGTTGTGCTAAACTGTTATAATGTGTAAGGATTAAGTAAAGGAAACGCATTTATGTTGACAAAAATATTCTCTTTTGATGTTTTCATGGTTGTTTGTGTCATTGGAATGCTCTTATTGATGTATACCCTATACTCCTTTTATTCATATTAATGACAAAATTTTAAAACAAAACATGAGAAGATTTAGGCACAATATTTGTAACTCCCTACATTCGTTAAAATACTTTATCATATAAATATAGATTCTTCCACTGCATCGAGTGTGATACGATATGTATCCACTCGAGACAGTTAAATTTTCAAATTTAGAACGGGAGGCTCGCCGAGCGTTTTAAATATTTAAAATTTAACTATCGACGTCACAATAGGAATTTCAGAGGAAAGCAAGAAAATTTAACGTCATAATCGAATATTGACCAATGAAGAACTGAGATCAAACGAAACATACGTTGATTAAATAAAAATAATCAACAGGTCAGGAAAAGGATAAATCGAATAAGAATCAGTAGAGAAATTGATATTTACAATTGACGATTTAACTATCAAATAAGCTAATTGTATTTTTAATTCTTATTCGATTTTTCCTTTTATTAAACCAAATATCGGCCCATTAAGGGCATGTTACATATAATGATTACAGATAAACATAAGTAAAGAAACAATAATGATAATAGATATAGGAAGATGTGGTGTGAGTGCCAATGAGACAACTCTCCATCCAAATAACAATTTATAAAAGTAAACCATTATAGGTCAATGTACGGCCTTCAACACGGAGCCTTGGCTCACACCGAACATCAAGCTATAAAGGGCCCCAAAAGTACTAGTGTAAAACCATTCAAACGGTAAAACCAACGGTCTAGTATATATAAAAACGAGAAACGAGAAACACGTATAAATTACATAAACAAACGACAACTACTGTACATCAGATTCCTGACTTAGGACAGGTGCAAACATTTGCAGCGGGATTAAACGTTTTAATGGTACCAAACCTTCTCCCTTTTTCCTGAAACAATAGTATAACATCACAACATAGAAAAACACACGATAAAACATCAATTGGAAGGCTTAACTCAATCAAAACGTAAATTAACACACTATGAACGAATAAATTTGATCTGTGATACCTGAAAGTAAATACATAGTTAATAAAATATTAGGGACAACCATTCAAGGCCAAAAGCAAACAAACAAGTCCAAATAAAGCCATGGCACTACTGCGAAATATTAAACCCTTAGAAAATAATCACTTTTGAAAAACCGGTTTTCATAATATATACAGGTAAATGAAAAATAACTTTGTCGTTTTAGGTATACTTTTCTGTCTATATAAAATCTTCCAATAATTAGGAATACCAAGAAAGGTCTGTCATATAAATACCTAATTTAACACTAGATACATAAGGGTAAATATCAACAATAAAACTTCCCTGTACAGATTAAAGGAGAATAATCTTGATGTTAATACAAATGTAGTACGAAGAAGTGAAAATTAGTAGATATTCCAAATAATCAAAGCTGGTATACAGACAAGATCCATATTAATATAAAATAACAAAAAGTATTAAAATAGTATCAACAGGTCGAATTAACAAGAAAGTACGATTTGAGAGTACTCGCAGTTACTGACAGCTAGTTAAAAGCCAAAACAATTAATGATAAAAATCATGCATCAGAGACTAAAATCAACTAAAACACATCCCAGGGATTTAGTATTTTAACGTCATGAACAGTCAGAGAAGACATGACTTGTGCAATGCCAAAATAAATGTATCGACAGGTAGTAGGATAGTGAGGAGCTACTTCTTAAGAGATAAAATTAACGTGTGTGTGTCTCTAAACATCCCGCCTCAAAAGAAGATACAACTTAGTTATGTTTTAATTTGCTAATGACAAAATCGATATTAGTGCCAATGTAAACTATATTCAGAGATCTAATTACAATATTGGTACGATAGCCCTTACTTATAAGTTTGTTTAAAGGTTCGATGAGTTTACACGGATCACATAGTGATTTCCTAGCTTTAAGTACAATATTACCGTAAAATTTAGGATGTGAAATACCATTTTAATAAGTTTTCTACAGGTACAGCCAAATTTACTAATCAAATCTTTGTATCTATGAAAGAATTTAGTAAAAGTTTTAAGTAATTTATGGTATCGAAATCCCTGACACAATAATTTCCCAGTGATGCATTGATTACGTTCGTTAAAATCTATGACATCAGAACACACACGGGCATACCGAACGAGTTGGGATATATAAACACCGTATGATGGAGCCAAAGGCACATCGCCGTCTAAAATGGAAAATTAACAATAGGAAATGAAAAATCGTCTCTTTTGTCGTAAATTTTAGTATGTAGTTTCCGTTAGAAATTGAAATGTCTAAATCTAGAAAAGGGCAACTGCTGCTGTTTATGTTAGATTTAGTTAAAGTAAGTTCTTTTGGGTAAATTTCGGAAGTATATTTAGAGAACTCTGGATTATTTAACGAAAAATATCATCCAGATAACGGTAGGTATTGTTGAATGTATCAACTAAATATAACAATGATGGGTCTTTACTGAGTTTGGTCATAAACTGAGATTCATAGCAATATAGAAATAAATCTGCTATTAAAGGGCACAGTTAGTGCCCATAGGAATACCTACTACCTGACGATACACTTTATCGCCGAAACGTACATAAATGTTATCTAGCAGAAAATTTAAAGCTTCAATCATATCCTCACATTTCCAGTAAGTGTATCTAGCATACTTTCCTTTTCGTTACAGAAAAGGCTTTAAACGAGTTACAGCAAATAAAATTACAATGAGATTTTTCGAAAGACCATTTTATCAAATACAAAACTTTTTCTTTATAAGATTGTGTGGAAGTGTAGTGTACAGAGTAGAAAAATCATAACTGTCAACAGAATTATAAGGACCATCAAAAGCATGTATTTTATCTAAAACCTCTAAAGAATTTTTAACACTCCAAAAATAATTAATACCATTATTTTCATAAGCTTTATTACAAAAGTTAATAACCAGTTCTTTGATAGTAGTAAGGAGGTAGTTAGAAGAACTGATAGATTAGTAGTAGAACACTTACTCGATGCGGAGATGAAACGGAATTTAAATGGTTTTTTGTGTAATTTCGGTAACCAGTACATGGTAGGGACTTTCAAATGTTCGGAAGATGCTTTAAGTTGGGTAGTGGCAGTGGTATGCTTGTTAACGATTTGACTCTCTGTGGTGCGAACGGACCTGAATGTAGAGGAATTGATAATTTCGTTTTGAAGAACTTCCGTGTAGTATATGCGTCACACCACCACTACATTATTGGCTGCCTTGTCTGCCGGTACGAACACAAACCGCTCTGCGAGTACCTTGAGTTTATTTTTTATTCTTGAAATGGGAATATCATGGATCCTATTATTAATTTCAGAATTGTTTTCTAAATGAGATATTCGAATATTAACAGTATTCATAATTTTATTCAAATAACTGTCTAAAGATTTTTATCCGATTTTTCACGTTTGCGCCAATTTTACAGTAGGCAGACAGAGCGTCTTTAATGACCTGACGACACTGTTTCCAATCTATTATAGATGGAGGTCGGTATTTCGGTCCTTTCTTTAGAAAAGTTATGACCTCACGGTCTTCGACGATGTTGAGGTCTCCTGTAATAACATGACCATAGGGAACATATATAAAACTAGATGTTCTGCAGTCTCAAGTGGAAGGAACATTATTTTCTATATTGACGTCTGATGTAATTGACGTATAATTAAAATCAAATTTCTGCTCGGTTTTTATAAGAATACGAAATAATGGGTTGTTCTATATTATCAAAATATGGAGGTATTAAGTTATATACGGAAGAGTCATTGAATATGCTAGACAAATTAATAAAATCAATACCTCTATTTATATATTTTAATTTAAGAAAATGTCGTTTATGATTTTCAGGTTTATCAATACTAGGAAATAGCCTGTGATGACAAAAGGCTGTAATAATACGGGTGTATTCATAAAACGGGCTAAAAAGAAATTTTATCACACTCCAGAAAAATAGCATATAATTTACTTATAGGTATCTGACCCAGTTTGCATAATACTTGATGTCTACCATTATTCTTTATTATAGATAACAGATCAGCAAGTGTATAATTTATACGATGTTTAATACGTTGATTACGGTTTTTGCGTTTACCATGAGACCTATTATTTCTAAGTCGTTTATCAACAATATTAATGACATCGATAGAAGTTTTAGAAATGTTCCCTTGCCCTAATATTTTGTCATTGAGACCGAGAGGATAAGCTGTTTGAAGTCTTTTTATCCAAAACAATTCGCGAACTTCGCGTGATTTTTCAAACTGCTTGTGTGATTCTCCTGGTTGTTTCTGAACGGTTTCGAGGGGTTGGAATTTTATGTATTTAAGATTGTGATTATGCTTATTTAAATGTTGATATACTAAACTTTTGAATTTTTTGGGTCTACGAAAGCGGTAGAGATGTTCTTGATTTCTTTTGTAATACTCTCGTCCCGTCTGTCCCACATATTGAATACCACACTTAGGTTGGGTTCAAGTTACCACATATATTAGGTTTTGAGTTTTTCAGGTAATATCACAGGAAAAGGAGAGCGAAAAGGTTCTCCCGTTCACTGTTGACCGTATTGTATTTTGAGAAGTCAATCTAAAACAGGTTAGTCATTTTTTGGCATTGCACGGGAAAATTTGTGGATATCCACGTGCATTTTTGTTAAATAATCTGGCTGTAGTAGCATTACCAATACGTTTATTTATGCACGTAGATAACCTACAAGATGTGTTGTTTATAATTTTCTTTCCATTCCGTAAAATCATGATTATTAAATAGGGGTATAGGAACAATACAAAAGACCGGAGGTTATGACATTGAATGAGGATCACAGTTACGGAATAGGGAATAATAGGGAATGCAGTAAAGAACTCTTACAAAACTGTTATAAAAGGTCCAACGTAAAGACTTAAATATAACAAAACTGACATATATAACAAACACAGGGCAAAAACAGAGGTTGTAAGAAATCTTAGTAAAACCATAGCAGGGGGCAATAATAAAAAATAGCAGGCGTGGATGAGTATCAATACATCCAAACGCCGTAATATTGAATACACAATAAAGGTTTAATACTAAGATAAAATAAACATGTGAAAGCTCTCTCACAGGCAAACAACCAATAACTGAAAAATATAAGGGCATACACTACAAGCACGGGGACACATTCTACTGCATCCACACAGCACGAGTAACAAACCCTGCAGTAAATAGATATAGGAAGATGTGGTGTGAGTGCCAATGAGACAACTCTCCATCCAAATAACAATTTATAAAAGTAAACCATTATAGGTCAATGTACGGCCTTCAACACGGAGCCTTGGCTCACACCGAACAACAAGCTATAAAGGGCCTCAAAAGTACTAGTGTAAAACCATTCAAACGGTAAAACCAACGGTCTAGTATATATAAAAAACGAGAAACGAGAAACACGTATAAATTACATAAACAAACGACAACTACTGTACATCAGATTCCTGACTTAGGACAGGTGCAAACATTTGCAGCGGGATTAAACGTTTTAATGGTACCAAACCTTCTCCCTTTTTCCTGAAACAATAGTATAACATCACAACATAGAAAAACACACGATAAAACATCAATTGGAAGGCTTAACTCAATCAAAAACGTAAATTAACACACTATGAACGAATAAATTCGATCTGTGATACCTGAAAGTAAATACATAGTTAATAAAATATTAGGGACAACCATTCAAGGCCAAAAAGCAAACAAACAAGTCCAAATAAAGCCATGGCACTACTGCGAAATATTAAACCCTTAGAAAATAATCACTTTTGAAAAACCGGTTTTCATAATATATACAGGTAAATGAAAATAACTTTGTCGTTTTAGGTATACTTTTTCTGTCTATATAAAATCTTCCAATAATTAGGAATACCAAGAAAGGTCTGTCATATAAATACCTAATTTAACACTAGATACATAAGGGTAAATATCAACAATAAAACTTCCTGTACAGATTAAAGGAGAATAATCTTGATGTTAATACAAATGTAGTACGAAGAAGTGAAAATTAGTAGATATTCCAAATAATCAAAGCTGGTATACAGACAAGATCCATATTAATATAAAATAACAAAAAGTATTAAAATAGTATCAACAGGTCGAATTAACAAGAAAGTACGATTTGAGAGTACTCGCAGTTACTGACAGCTAGTTAAAAGCCAAAACAATTAATGATAAAAATCATGCATCAGAGACTAAAATCAACTAAAACACATCCCAGGGATTTAGTATTTTAACGTCATGAACAGTCAGAGAAGACATGACTTGTGCAATGCCAAAAATAAATGTATCGACAGGTAGTAGGATAGTGAGGAGCTACTTCTTAAGAGATAAAATTAACGTGTGTGTGCCTCTAAACATCCCGCCTCAAAAGAAGATACAACTTAGTTATGTTTTAATTTGCTAATGACAAAATCGATATTAGTGCCAATGTAAACTATATTCAGAGATCTAATTACAATATTGGTACGATAACCCTTACTTATAAGTTTGTTTAAAGGTTCGATGAGTTTACACGGATCACATAGTGATTTCCTCGCTTTAAGTACAATATTACCGTAAAATTTAGGATGTGAAATACCATTTTAATAAGTTTTCTACAGGTACAGCCAAATTTACTAATCAAATCTTTGTATCTATGAAAGAATTTAGTAAAAGTTTTAAGTAATTTATGGTATCGAAATCCCTGACACAATAATTTCCCAGTGATGCATTGATTACGTTCGTTAAAATCTATGACATCAGAACACACACGGGCATACCGAACGAGTTGGGATATATAAACACCGTATGATGGAGCCAAAGGCACATCGCCGTCTAAAATGGAAAATTAACAATAGGAAATGAAAAATCGTCTCTTTTGTCGTAAATTTTAGTATGTAGTTTCCGTTAGAAATTGAAATGTCTAAATCTAGAAAAGGGCAACTGCTGCTGTTTATGTTAGATTTAGTTAAAGTAAGTTCTTTTGGGTAAATTTCGGAAGTATATTTAGAGAACTCTGGATTATTTAACGAAAAATATCATCCAGATAACGGTAGGTATTGTTGAATGTATCAACTAAATATAACAATGATGGGTCTTTACTGAGTTTGGTCATAAACTGAGATTCATAGCAATATAGAAATAAATCTGCTATTAAAGGGGCACAGTTAGTGCCCATAGGAATACCTACTACCTGACGATACACTTTATCGCCGAAACGTACATAAATGTTATCTAGATAATGCTTATGATCATATGGATAAACTTTAACAGTTGGTTTCTTATTGTAAAACATTTATAACAAATCAAAGCCACAGTGTTGCATATTTCTTTATGTTCTGAATCACAAGAATGAAGCCAAATAAATCTGTTTATTGTATTTAGATTTTTAAATTATAACATACTTTTAAAGAAAAATTTGTTTTTTCAAATGTTGGATTTTCAATCAGATAATGAATTTCATCTTCAATTGAATTTAAAGAACAAAATTTACAAATTCTTTTTATCTTTGTCAATCTGCATGTTTATAACCACCCTGCTTATTAGCTAATTTATGAACACTAATTCTAATTATAACATCTTTTATCTCTTTTATCAAGAATGATAGAAATTATATTTGGGTACCTGGTCAATGAGACACCAACCCAACGACTAAAATAACCAAGAGACATCTGGCAGTCAAAATATAGTCTTCAACAATTTACAATATATTAAAATCAAATGAATTAAAAGAAACTATAAAATATCTGCCTTCAACATCAAATATTCAAATACAAATACCACTTGTGGTGCACATTAACAAGTGGCCAGGTTAAACTAGTTTCTTTAAATGTTTGCAATCACTGTATATTTAACCTTATGTTGCAACTGAAGATATACTGGAACTATATATATCAAATTTGTTTGTGAAATAAAGATTTATTTTACTTAAACAACTTTATTCAGTTATAAAGTACAAATGATAGGATCATGTATATATTTAAATGTCATATTGTGATGTGATGTCTTTTGGATATCTTTGTTTATTTGTGTGAATTGTCCTTGATATTCATTGATTAAGGACAATTGTTCTTAAGAACAGAAACATTCTGTAGATGTGAATGTAAAAGGAGGTGTATAAAGGACAAAATGGATAAAAAGTCTGTAAGTATGAAATATTTTGTTCTTTGAGATAATCGTATACCGGGTATGTATCAACTAGTGTAGTATTATACATGGAAATGCCGACTTTCAATTCGGCGGTGTATATTCGTGGTCATATGCTTGTACATATATATTGGTTTTAACATCTTTGTTCCTTAATACATATACATGTAAGCAATGGATATTTGGAAAACGATTTATTCTTCTTGCATATAGTCAACATTGTTTCCAATTTTATACTTTGCTGAAAAGAACCAAAAATTATGCATTTTCAGATGGATACAATTCAGCGCTACACATTCATAGATTTTATAACAATAACTTTCTGTTTAGATTAGCATCAGTAAAATAAACGAGTATTGTGTGATCCCTACACGCGCGTCTAAATACAGATAATGAACACAGAGAATGAGTTTTATAGCAAGGTGACAAAGAATAATAAGAAATGACGAAATAATACGAAATATATGTTAACATTGCACTAGAAACCGACATATTCCAGATCTGTAATACCAGCATGACAGTTCACGCTCATTTTTGTGAACAATTATACTACTTTCCTCAGAATTTTCTTTCGAGGAGTGCTAAAGATTTTGTATTACCCTTGTATAACACGGGTTCTGATGAAAGCCCTTAAATAATTATTATTCGAGTGCTGTTTGGAATAATACTGAAAAAAGCACGAAATGTAAGTTTTAAACACCAAAAAAATGGTATTGGTATTTATTCAATACTTGATGATCCTGTACTGTTTTCAATCATGACTTCTACAAAATTGTGTATATGTGAGTAAAATACTGAAATTATTGCTATAGAAATCGTATTCTATGATATTATGTATTTAAGACCCACTCAACAAACATGCAATCAGCAATTGCAGTCAATTTTCAAAACACAGATTACATTCTTGTAACACGAATTCTTGGAAAAACAATAAACTCATATTAGTTTCGACGAAGGTCCTGTATGCAAAATCTTACATTTATTACTTTAATATCTTGTACACGATTCTATTCAAGCTAATAAATGTGCCCGATACAATAAATTGAAAAATATTTTTGTTTTGACCATGTTTCTATGCCTAGATCGGCTGCTGATTATTTCATGATTTCATGTAAGATATGACTAAAGCGGAACGGCTAGTTGTATTCATACTTAAAACGTTCTTTGTCCTTCTAGTTAATTAAAAATGTACATGTATGTAAAATTTTAACACACTACTGGACTTAAAGAAGGAATGTCCACTTCCGACTTCAAAAGCTTGTAGGTTGTTCTCTCTCTCTCTCTCTCTCTCTCTCTCTCTCTCTCTCTCTCTCTCTCTCTCTCTCTGTTTGTTTATAAACTTTAGTAAGAGGGAGTCGAAAGATACCAAAGAGACATTCAAACTCATAAATCGACATTAAACTGACAACGACATTGCAAAAAATGAAAAGCCAAAAGACAAACAATAGTATACAAAATACAACATAGAAAACTAAAGATCAACCAACACGAAGGATATACATAATGATATACAAATATCACGTGTCCACATTCAGCTCTTATAAAAAATATTTATGCAAAGAATTTCTTTTAATGTGTAAACATTGGTAATAAAATATATATATCTAACTTGATTGGTATCCATGCACCTAGTTATCTACAATGGTTATGGGAATAAAGGTACAAAACAAAGATATTGTATTGCTTTTATAAACTCAAATTTAGTTCTATATACACGTTTTCAAATTATCAATTTCAAACCCTTCCAATCGAACATTATGTTTCTGTCTTGAATGGCATCTAATTATCTTTATGATAGCTTTATGTGATATGTCAATAAACAGGAAGTACATGTTTTATTCATACTTTTAGCACAAAGACAAGAACAGATGTCCTGAACGTACGCTAAAAATCTTACATATATATATGAAATAAGGACATGAAAAATCAAATATAAAAGAATTCAACCTAATTCATATAAGGCTGGAAAATATTCATTGCTTACCAAAATTGATTGATTGATTATAGCTTGTATAACGTCGTTGCAAATATGTCATGAATATTCATAACAATAACATATATACAGTTAATACAATAGACAGTGATTTTGCCTTATAACTAGGTACCCACGCACCCATCATAAAGTTGTTGCATGGGTTCTTTAACTTGCAGGGAGCTTGTCACTCTACCTAAACGTGGCTTTCGAGATAACGTCCATATTCCGACCGGACGTGACTGCGTATTTATACATCCCGTAGAGCCAAACGGATGCCACTCTTTAGCCAGGGATATACAGCCGGACAAGAGAAGTCCAGGGATTTTTTTCGTTTGAATTGTTTCACATCTTTTCATTTTTGGGCTTTTATGGCTGACTATACAGTATGGGTTTTGCTCATTGTTGAAGGCCGTACAATGTCTCTTATTTTATAATGAACGTATTTTTATATCGGAGTCAACATTGGGGGTGATTACCATTGATTTATACCCGTGTCGAAAAAAAAGTCGAGATGTATATGCACTGCCATTCTTAGTCTAATTTAATGCATTGTGTTGGAAGAAATCCACCGCTATGTACACGTTGAGGAACATTTACAATGCATCACTGAGGTATCTGAAAGTGACATGTTGCATTGCAAGATTTCTATTTTTACCTAACAAACCCTTTTCTAATATCAAACAAAATTTCGTGCCTGCATCCATGACTGCTCGACATTGATTTGTTGTTGCATTTGCTGTAGTTCTCAGTATGCATGAACTTATTGCATCTAGACGCTAATTACATAAAATTACCAATTGAAAAACTAACAAAAGAATAGGAATTTACAAATACTATTGTATTCGACTCCGTTGAACTTCCAAGGAAATGTCAATATACATTGGCAATTCTTAGGAAACAGTAAAAAATTCCAGTAGAAGAAACGGAGAACAATTGACAAATGTTAATGGCGGTTATTTTTTTGTAGTGATGTGATCATGTATTGACTAAAACAGTCTTCAAGTAAAACTAAAATATTTGCTGGTGATACATCTTACAAAGTCTAACCGAATCATTTTGCAAAGAATTTCACTCAAACCGGTGCTAGGGGCCGTCTTAAACTTGCAGTAAGGTGAGATATATTTTTTTGCTCCGTGTGAAGGCCTCACTGTGACTTTGAGATGAAGAACAGCAATAAAAGCGCTGTTCCTTTGCTTTTTGGGTGTTTTTAGCTATGCATGTACTGATTTTGTGTCATGGATGGATACCCCATATCCTTTGTTTTTCTATTGTATGGTTTCATGTAAAGGAAATTTCATTTATTAAATGAATAGATTAAATAATCAAGATATTTGAAAAGAGAACACATATATAAAGCATATATAAAAGCTACTAGTAATAGAAACCTTTTAAAGTTACATATTCTTAGAAGATCGAATCTTTGTTTAAGTAAGCTTTGTTAATAATTCTAACATCTTCAATATGTCGAAAGCCACGCCCAAGTACACGCCACTGGATTTTGAAAACTTCAACTCATGATATAAAATCAACTTAACAATAAACCAAAAAGAAAGGAACTGCAGTTTTATCGCGGTTATACGTCTGAAGATCCAAATTCATACACTTAAATATATATATATTATATATATGCTATATATAATTATGAAAAGAATGTATTTGTTATTTTCACTAGAGAATGTCAGCTTCTAAAGACGGAATCTCAAGAAAGTTCAATCATTTTGAACTGACACGACCAACAGATCTCGCCGCTGCATATCATTATGATAAAGTTTTAGGTGTCTTAGCCAAAGATCCAAATGAACGTTCGGATTCAGATATATACCAAATAAAGTCATGGTTTCAAAAGAAATCAGATTTGTTTAACCAGCTGAACGATGGTAGGTTCTTTATTTTAACGCGTGTCTTAACTGGATCTTTTATGACATATGGCCATTCAGTCAAAATTTAACCCTTGAAACGTACGTAATAGTTATTTAATTTATTTATTTAGCTTTAACAAATTTGTTTTATTTGCTTTATATTGTTTTTTAAATATACGTTCTATAAAAAGCTTAAAGCGTTTCGCTGTCTACACACTTTCAAATGATTTATTGTTGTAGTCCTCAAATAATTCTCATTCTTAAACATCTAAATTTGATTATTCGTTTAAAAATACAATAACATTTATCTTAACCAAGATTTATATCTATATTTTACTTCTGACATGTAACTTTAAATACTACATATACAATAAAATGTAAAATCACAACGGATAAAATTACAAAGAGTAAAGAAAGTTATTTCTTTTAATGTATATTAACTTTTATTATTATTTGAATTTCATTTCATTTCGTCTTCGAATTTCAAATTGAAATGCAAAACTGTCAAGTAAATATTGAAACTCAATTGGCGTTTTTTCAAATGATACATTGTATATGCGGCGGTGACCCCATGTGTTTCACGAACCAGAAATCTCCAAAAATATAAAATATATAAAAGGACCAAGTTAATTTAAATTTTATCAAAGGCGTTGACTGTATTTATGTATTACGTATTCTTAACTAGTGATTGGTATCTTCTATTCACATTTTCACCTAAATAAACTACTAAATGCTGTAATAGATCAGCATCATTCAACCTTGTGAAGTAACAAAACCTTTAAAATTATCCTTATATAAGTTTGAGTTCGTTTTCCCCAGACTGTACAATATACTAAATAAATAATCATCTTTATATAAAAATAAGGTGATGCGGTATGATTGCCAATGAGACAACTATCCAAAAAGTTCATATGACGTGAATATAAGCAGTTATACGTCACTGCAACCTTCGACAGTGAGAGAAAAAAAACAACATACCGTATAGTCAGCCATATTTAAGGCCCCGACAAGAAAATGTAGAATAATTTGAACGAGAAAACTAACGGCCTTATTCTTAACAATTCAATATACGGAAAACAATAAAAGACAGACATGAACCAAAGACAACCACTGAATTTACATGTTCGTAACTTAGGACAAGTGCAGGAATAAAGGCGGGGTTAAACAAGTTTGTGAGCGCGCATGATCAACCCTCCCCAAACCTGTCCATGGAATCTTTTTCTTACATTATTTGCCTTACATTTCTTGTAACCAATGAATTAAGTCCTTGATGCAGAAATGTTGAGTGTTTTGTTTCCTTTCAGAAATAATTATTGACCTTATTAAGAACTGTGAATTTATAACAGTTGATCGGGATTGTGTTATTATCAAACAGGGCGACAAAGGCGATTGGTAAGTTTAAATACTGAAGATCAAAACTTATGATATGAGTGATGTATAGAATGATACATAAAGGTTGACCAGTCTTGAATATAAACCTTTGTAGATACCTAGAATAATAAAGTGCATGCATCAAGAGGACATTTAAAGTTCATGGGCTAAATGATAACAGTCGAAAAAATAAATAATAGCAAAACATAACACAATGCCGAAACCAGTTGATCGTACATGGCATGAATGACCTTGACCAAATAGAAGATATCAAACTCGCATTCAAATTTTTTTATATTAAAATGGAGGTCAGATAATACTATAGCCAAAGGAGGAAACACTAACAGACAAAACAAAACCAGCTCGTAAAACTCTACACAGAAAACTAAATTTTGAGCAATCAAAATATACTGTGCGTTGTTAAGGTTAAAACGTAAATAGCTACTTTTCCACTAGTGTCATTTCTACGATGTTGGTCATAACAATTAACAACTATTGATTGCTACAAATAAAATAAACAAAAAAATCTAGACCTTGTGATATATCCTTCATTAGTTTTCAAACTCTGAGCTGTAGATTACTAATACTAAATACTAAATGTTGTTCTCATATAAATGCACATCCCGACTCTGAGATCACCCATAAAAAATGTCAAGAACTGTAAAATAGGTTGGTATCTACATTCTTAATGCAAATTTGGATGTATTTTCATAGCTTCATAGCTTCATTATTTGCAATGTATTTTATAGCTTCTTCATTATTTTGAATGGATCAGTAGCTATCTTCATCGGTTCAACTATAACAGCGGAAGATGGGCATCAGGAAGGAACTTTAGAAGAATCCGAATCGTTGAAGAAAGACGTGGAAATAACTGACTTACAAGAGGATTTTAAACAAGAGGAGTTCGATCGTTCAAAGTTCGGAAAATATGTTGGAAAAATAGGCAAGACATTAAAACTGATGAAATATTCAGTCGCATCTACATCTAGTTAATACATTTTAGTCTTAAACGGTCATTTTGATCTTAACACAATCTGAAAAGTCTGAAGCTAAAAACAGTAATTCTTCTTGTAAATCCAGTACTGTTCATACTTTTTGCTTGCAGTCAATCCAGTACTGTTCATACTTTTTGCTTGCAGTCAATCCAGTACTGTTCATACTTTTTGCTTGCAGTCAATCCAGTACTTATCATTACCTTTGTTAGACAATTCATTATGTTCTTGTTTCGTACAGGTAATTTAGAACTACTAAACAATCTGAACATAGACTGGACAGGTCTTGATTGACTGAAAATGAATTTGTTTAATTATAATTTCAATCTTGTTTACTGAAAACACAATGAATAACATACATAAACACATATACAGACAGGGACGTTCATATGAGAGAAATTTGTACCAGACACTTATCGCCCGATTCAGTGGAGCCACTCTTTTAAATTTCAATGATCAGGAATATTCTCATCACACTTTAAATCACATAGAGAACACATCGACAATATTGACTTCATGCATGAGGTTTTTATTTGAACCTCCGATTGAATCCGGCGTAGTTATGTAAATCAATGTACATTGAAATTCAATATGAACTATTTTTTAGAATCCGGTAAAAGTTTTGGAGAACTTGCACTTTTGAATGCTGATTGTGTTCGAAATGCATCAATTATTGCAGACGAAGCTACAGACTTGATTGTTATTAATCGAGACTTATTTAATAGATGTATCCGTTTGTTCCATGCTAAGGAGTTTGAAGAACGGAAACATTTTGTTGAAACTAATCCCTTATTTAAAGGATGGCTTCCTAAGTTTAAGATACAAATGGCGATGAGCTTGCGGAAGGAAAAGTTACATTTTGAACGTGTCATTGTAAAACAAGGAGATCGTTTTGACGGTTTACGTTTTATTTTGAGGTAATGTTCTTATCAAAATTATTTGCCGTATGATATATTATAATTTAAACTTTGGAAGTGCAGTATAAACCAATCAAAAAGTTTTAGAAGGATATCATAGATATGTTTGGTTAAATAAAAAATACAATAGGGCAATAAAAAAGTGACGAGGTGAAAAGACAGATAACTCAATGGTTAAAAGAGAAAAAAAACAGTCCATAAAAACCCTGTAGAAGGTTTAAGGTTGAACAATACGAAGTGCATGAAAAACAGAGAATTAACTCATATACTTCGAAAGGGTGGGTGGTTCTGCTCATCTTATGACACTCGTCGTGTACTTCTATAAATATCCGACAAGATATGACCTTAAAAAGCATAATTTAATATCAGTAGGCTAGATGTATCTGGTCTTACATTTATACATTACCATATTAAAAAACTATTGATGCATGTAAATTATCTATCTGTTATATATTACAAACGACCATGTCATTCAATACCCTTAGTTCAGTAGTTCAACGTTATCAGGAATCCTGAATCAAGGACATATTGATAGAAAACACTGGCTAACATTCCCGAACTTTTGTAAATACATAAATCGATGTTATGCCTTAATCCGGAAAGATATGCCAGACAGGTTATTTGTTCCATCAATTTAATTTAATTTAATTTTCAAAACTTTGACTACGGGTTTTTTTTATATACTAGTATAAAAGCCCACTCAAACTCTACGATATGTGTATTTTATGTATACAATCTCTCTGGACGAATTCTCCTGAAGCCTCCATGATTAATATTTGTGGATTTTATTTCAGTGGCCAAGCAAAACTTACATCTGACCCACACATGCATTCCATGCAATATCCTGGCTATTACCCTCTACCGGATGTGGACGAATTGGAGAAAGATGAAGTACGAGAATCACTCCGTCAGTAAGTCTGGTTTGCGAGATAAATCTATAAACTTGTTTGATGTTCTTTGTTATGCAGTATCGAACTATAATTTTATATTCTAATATACAAAATGAACAGAAATTCGATTCACGGTAATTTTTTTTTTTTTTTTTTTGTAAAAGAGAGGCAAAAGAAATCGAAAGGAACATTCAATCTCATAAGTGGAAAATACTGACAACGACATGGAAAAAAATACCGAAAGACAACTAACTGTACACAAAACACAAAACAGAAAACATTTGTTTTACATTTGTCTATATTGTTCTTTTATAAATAAACTTAGTTTTATATGACTTTTAAGTTTTAATGTTTGAGTTACGGTACTTTTCTACTCATTTCAAAAAGAACTTGACGTCACTAAATATAAATTCATTAAATCTAATGTCATATAGTGACATACTCTATGTATTTAGGGAACTGAAGATGAATGATAACCAATCAGCAACAAAATCCCGTCCGAAACTCTTCACAAATGATACAGATAGGAGCGAAAAACGATTTTCAAAACAAAGCAATCGTAATATAGAACTTTGCCTGATCTGTTTTCAGGAAATCATTGGTAAGGCATTCTCTTATTATTAGTATATTTCAAATAGAAAGCATGCCTGTAAAGTGCCGATCGTCCGTCCGTATGTTCGATTGTACGTTTTTCCTAGTACACTTTGTAACTGTTTCTTGGAAAATTTTAATCAGTTTCACTTGCTATAAACCGCTTTTGAATGCCTCACATTTAAAATATTATAAAAACATTAGACCAAAAGGGTCTACACCCATAGGCTTTGACTGAAGGAATAAGATTCGTTCTATCATAATCAAATAATTTATGAAAAGGAACTTTAGTCTTAGATGCATGATTTTTTATAAGTTGTCATTGGCTTTGAACTAGCTGTCAGTAACTACAAGTACACTCAAATCTGTACTTAGCGTCTTTTTTGTTGTGGTTGTGTATAAATTTCCTGCCATGGCCGGTCTGTGTTTTTGATAGTTTTCTTTCTGCTTTGAATCGATCTGATGCCTTAAGCCCTTTTCAACTGAGTGTTAAAGTGTGATCTTGTGTTGTACTGTTACACCACTGTCCCAGGTTAGGGGGAGGGGGTGTTGCCGCCAGTAATCAAGTTTTACCACGCCATATTCTATATGTGCCTGTCCCAAGTCAAGAGCCTAGTTTGTTGTTGTGTTATGCCGTTACATCATTGTCCCAGGTTAGAGGAGATTGACCCTGCCATATCCTATATGTGTCTGTCCCGAGTCAGGAGCCTGTAATTCAGTGGTTGTCGTTTGTTGCTCTATATCATATTTGTTTTTCGTTCATTGTTCTGTACATAAATCAGGCCGTTAGTTTTCTCGTTTGAATTATTTTACATTTGTCATTTCGGGGCCTGTTATAGCAGACTATACTGTATTGGTTTTACTCATTGTTGCAAGCTGTACAGTGACCTATCTATAGTTGTTAACTTCTATTTCATTTGGTCTCTAGTGGAGAGTTGTATCATTGGCAATCATACTACATCTTCATATTTTTATATATATACATTGCCGTGGCTACTGCGCAGATTGTACTTTTGATGAAAATTGAGAATGGAAACTAGGAATGTGTCACAGAGACAACAACCCGACAACAACCCGGCCAAAGACTGATGACAATCAAGCCATAGAACCGATCAAGTAGTAGCAAAATAATGGAATAAAACAAAATTATCATGAAATTTCAGTTAACAATACCTTGTTATTAAAATTTATAAGATAAAATAGTTTTATGATAAAAATAATGCTTTTAAATGAGACGGTATACAAATGCAAACACATGCATTATATTTAGGTTGTGAAAATCAATCCCCAAAAAAATCAAATACGCGGTTGTAAGAAGCTAGCTTTATCCTTTAACTTCACGTTCCGTTATATTGATTATGTCCTCTCACTAAATAATTTAAAGTTTTTTGTTTCTTTTGGTCTTTTTTTTTCTCTCTCGGTGTTTTCCAGGGCACTGTCAGTTTGTTTTAGACTTATGAGTTTGATTATCTCTTTTTGTATTTTTGTCTATCCTTTGCACTTCTATAAATAAAGACATTACAATTTCCTATGGGAACTCTTTTACGGATAAAACTGTGTCCCTTGTACTATGAACTGTCTTCAAAAATTATATCCTGGAATGGAAAGTTCACTACTATGTTTTTTATAAAGGTCAAAACATACAGTTGTGCTGCATATTTTCAACATGTGTATGCCTCAAACTTCTTGGAATTTAGACTTATACTAAAACTCTGTACTATTCCTATCATTTTTAGTCTTCCTGAGAATTCAATTTGACCGCTATCAAACTGTTTACTAGTATACTTCCAAGTTGTGTCTCTATGAGATGAAACATGGAGTCTATATCTTGGAACTATTAGGTAAACAACACAACATCTATGAATACTGAGTATCTTCCCAAAGAGGGTGAATACTGAGTATCTTCCCAAAAGAGGGGTGGTATGTGAATCACTTCTATTTACAACCTTTAACATTTGTATAAAAATAATAAAAACCAAATACTTTTTTGTGCGAATTAAATTTAATTTATGCATAGTTCAATAGGAATTATTATCGACATTAACGAAAGTCATTTTTGTGTCGAAATAATTGTCATCTTTACAAATCTACGTACAGATATCTTACCACCTATTAATATACAGTTGAAATAATAAAAAAAAAATATGTACATGTATGCTACGACATAATAACTATTCATAACAATTTAATAGCAGTTGGACTGTTCATCGTTTATCATCTAATAGTTGTTTGACGGAATTAATCAACGAAGAAATATTTCAGGTGACCTTGAAGTGGCAATGGAGTTGGATACATATTCATATACCGTAACATGTATACAGGAAACAGAAATGTATGTCCTAGACCAGAAAAATTACGAGAGGTTAATAGAAAAACGACATCCACAGACTATTGAAAAGATTAAAAAGTCAGTGCAAGAGAAATACTCTTTAAGACTATCTTGGATAAAAGATAAGAAGGAAATTCCTTTATTTCGATATTTGATATACAAAATTCAACAGAAGGAACGAAAGCAGAAAATTAAGCAAAAAGAATTAAAAGGACAGGATAAAAAGATTTCAGACGATTGGATTACATCTAGTCTCAAAACTGGACCTTTGGTTGATATGTTCGGACCTGGAAGTGTATTTCATATAATACGAATGAAAGCAAAACAACGAAATATGGAGAAATTAGATTATAAATCTGGAGTAACTAAAAACGCATAACCAGAGAATGTAGTAGACATAATAAATATCAAGCTTCATAACAAGTATGACCAGAGAATGTAGTAGACATAATAAATATCAAGCTTCATAACAAGTATGATGCCTTACAACATCATGTCTTGTATTTATCATGTCTTGTATTAAAAAAAAATCAAAATGTTGTCAGGTTTTTTTTAATATGTTTGATATGTCGAAATTAATTCCTTTAAGTTCCTTTAATTTGAAATTAATCTGCTTCGGTGGTCCAAACGAAGAATACTCGCCCAAGTGCTCCCTGGTAAAGTGATGTAGTCTGAATCGGTCATCTGAACACTAAAAAAATATATGAAAAAACTGTCATGTTTGTTAGCATTTTGAGAGTATATTATGTACCGCAGCTGAAGAGGATTGAAATTGACTAAAAGACTGGCGATGACTTAACGTTTTATTTTCAAGTCGTTAAAGCTTGCTTCAGACTAAAATGGTTCTCTCGATTCATAACAGGTTTATCAGTAGTAAGAAATAGTCAGTTCCAGGCAGGATCACAAAAGACAAGTTAGTGCTGCTCTAACAAGATGAGACTATTTTTTTCAACAGGATACTGTCGTTTGAGCTAATCAGGACGTTAAACATTACAATACGGATGTCAGTTAAGGTTGATGGGGGTCTAAATTAAAGTTCATAAAATTTTTAATAATTTTTCAAAATGTAGTTTATATCATGCCTTTTTTTTTTTAGAATATAATAAAAAGTATGGGTCACCGGGCTTTTTTTCACGCTACAGGTTGTGCAAAATTGTCAGATTTTGCATGGAAATCCCAATTTTGATTGATAAAAAGAAAACTAAACAATAGAATTTTAAGATAAAATATGAGAAGATAGCTTAAATAATATCCTTTCAGATAAAAAAAAAAAAATGTGGTCACCGAACTCGTTTTTTGATACATAATAAAATATGTAAATTCATGACACATTCTATTATAAAAATTAAATCTGAGCTATCTCCTCTTATGTGGCAAAGTTGAAAAAAATGGAATCAAACAAAAATATTATGTTTTTTTTTGTAAAATACAGCTGTTAGATATGATAAAACACATAATTTTCTATATAAATATGAAAGTCTTACACATGAATTACATACTACTCTCGAAATTTGCAAATTTCATTAAAGATCTAGTCCGATTTTTATCTACTATTTTAAAATCCAAGATGGAGGAAGACGCCCCGTTTCGTCCCCTAGGTTACCACAAGCTCGGTAGTCTGTTGAAATGAAATTCGGATGATATAGAAATTTTCCGTTTATTGTCTGTTACAAAATTTTGAATTATTCGAAACATTTTTTTCTATCCCAAGGTATATATAACACAATGTTTCAGTATTTTGGTTGTTAATGCTCTTCAACTTTGTATTTAATTTTTCCATCCAACTATTTGGATTGGAGCGCTACTGGTGAGTGGCAGTTGTTTTTTATTTGTTCAATTGATTGATAGCATTTGATTTTGTCAGTTTTTATGGACTTCCTCTTTTTGAATTTGCCTTCGAGGTCGGCAATTTTGTTATATCTTTTTAGACTAAACGTTCGTCTTAAACAAATTATAATCATAGTATCCCTGACGATTTTTTAGCTCACCTGGCCCAAAAGGGCCAAGTGAGCTTTTCTCATCACTTGGCGTCCGTCGTCCGTCGTCGTCTGTCATCGTCGTCGTCCGACGTCCGTTAACTTTTACAAAAATCTTCTCCTCTGAAACTACTGGGCCAAATTGAACCAAACTTGGCCCAAATCATCCTTAGGGTATCTACTTTAAAAAATGTATCCGATGACCCGCCCATCAACCAAGATGGCCGCCATGGCTAAAAAAAGAACATGGGGGTAAAATGCAGTTTTTAGAATACATATATCACTGAAACTAAAGCATTTAGTGCAAATCTAACACAAGTAAAAATGTTTATCAGGTCAAAGTCTATCTTCCCTGTAATTTTCAGATGCATCAGACAACCCGTTGTTGGGTTGCTGCCCCTGAATTGGTAATTTTAAGGAAATTTTGTAGTTTTTGGTTATTATCTTGACTATTATAATAGATAGAGATAAATTGTAAACAGCAAATTGTTCAGCAAAGTAAGATCTACAAAGAAGTCAACTAGACCAAAATGGTCAATTGGCCCCATAAAGAGTTATTGCCCTTTAAAGTCAATTTTTCACAATTTTTCATAAATTTTTGGAAACTTTTACAAAAATCTTCTCTTCTGAAACGACTTGGCCAAATTTAACCAAACTTGGCCTAAATCATCCTTAGTTTAAAAAATTATCCGTTGACTCCGCCCATTCACCAAGATGGCCGCCATGGTTAAAAATAGAACATTGGGGGTAAAATGCCGGTTTTGGCTTATATCTCTGTAACCAAAGCATTTAGAGCAAATCTGACATCAGATGAAAATGCTCATCAGGTCAAGATATATCTGCCCTGAAATTTTCAGACACATCAGACAACCTGTTGATGGGTTGCTGCCCCTGAATTGGTAATTTTAAGGAAATTTTGCAGTTGTTGGTTATTATCTTGAATATTATAATAGATAGAGATAAACTGTAAACAGCAAAATTGTTCAGCAAAGTAAGATCTACAAATAAATCAACATGACCAAAATGGTCAATTGACCCCTTAAGGAGTTTTTGCCCTTCATAGTCAATATTTAATATTTTTTTTGTAAATTTTTGTAATCTTTTACAAAAATCTTCTCTGAAACTACTGAGACAAATTTAATCAAACTTGGCCACAATCACCATTAGGGTATCTAGTTAAAAAATGTGTCAGATGACCCCGCCTACCAACCAACATGGCTGACATGGCTGACATGGCTGACATGGCTAAAAATAGAACATAAGGGTAAAATGCAAGTTTTGTCTATTATTTTTAACCGTTATAGATAGAGAAAATCTGAAAGGAGCAAATATGTTCAGAATAATGAGCTCTACCAATTGTCCATTTACGACAAAACTGTTAGACAAATTCTTATAGGAGTTATTGCCCATAAATGACAAATTTTTTTTTTTTTTTTTTTTTTTTTTTTCATTTTTGCCTATTATCATGAAAACTATGATATTTAGAGAGAAACATTCTTTTTTCTGTTATGTCTTATATGATTTAAATTATAATAGATAATTAACACTTTAAATCACAAAAATGATCAGCAAGGCAAGATCTATTGATAAGACAAAGAAACTAAACAGACTGAAAAATCAGTAATACAAGATCTACAAAATAGAGATTTTTGTCAGTAAGTCTATTCTCCTCTACAATGTTGGAGAGTGTCCTTTGTTAAATATGCACATAGACCAAGGGGAGCAACACAGGCTCTTTAGAGCCTCTAGTTTCATATTAAATTAAATTACCTTTAAAATCACTTGCATGTTCTCGTCTTGAATGTTGTTTGAAGATTTTCCCCTCGTTTTGTTTTCATGTGTAATTGGTACTAGCTGCATGCAGCATTTTTTGTCAAGGAGAAAGATTGGCCAGCTCAGAGTCAGAATAATGTATTCCATAGGGATGACAAGTCTCACTTATAGGATGGTACTTATACATCCTTGGCTTTCAAATATTCGGCTTTGAGCGTTCCTGATGAAGGTAAATCCAGTAAAGCGCTTCGGACGCATGACATTTATAACGTGTTGTTTTCATTTTTTACAGCACTGGGTTGATACCTCTGCTGGTGGACTATAAGTCCCCGAGGGTATCATCAGATCAGTAGTCAGTACTTCGGTACTGACATGATTTATAACAAACCTTTCTAATATTGTCCGTTAATAAATTTTGAAATCACAAGAAACTAAGGTTTCAACTCCCTCAGGCAAAGTTGACCTTAGATGGATTTGGCTATTTTTTTTAGGATCTTTTGGTCATATAGCTCTTCAACTGTCTCGGTTCTTATACATCCTTGGCTTTCAAATATTCGGCTTTGAGAGTCCCTGACGAAGGTAAATTCAGAGAAGCGCTTCGGACACATGAAATTTATAGCGTGTTGTTTTCATTTTTTACATTGAAAGCAACAATTTTGCGTAATTTTTTGTCATTAAGAGACGATTGTTATGTTGAAAGTCAAAGGTAGAAGATCTTGCTAAGGATAACGAACAAGATTACATCTCAAATGACTAAATGACTTGGTCAATCACCATTCAATTTATGAACTTTTTAAATGATGATAAATAAAGGTCAAAGATGAGCCTGACGTCAGAGGTACATCTTGTACATCTTGAATCCTTGTCAAAGTGCTAATGGCAAAGTAGTAACTTTGGTCTTCCGAAAGCTTGTATAATATCAACATGACATGACATGGATTTTGTAGATATAAGATCAAAATCCCAATCCGTAGCTCAAACATTGTCAGTGCATAAGAGACTAAATTATCTGTTGAATCGTACGTGTTTACACACACTCAAAGAGATTATTCTATTGATTTTTCAAGTTAAAAGTAAATTTCCTGTCTTAAAAAGTTTTGGTCTGCACATTGACGGTAAAATGCTTACTAAAGAATTTTCTAAATGATTTAATGAAAAAGCCTTTTTTTTCAATTTTTTATAAATTATAAATCTTGTCCTATAGAAGTGCGTGCAAAATAATTATCCTCTATTGAACGAATTATCCAAATCGGTAGAGAGTCGGGTGTACTCTACTTCAGTAGAGACATATGTCATTGTGTACATTAATCTTGTGTAACTGGTATTATATGCATTAACGTTAGGGATATTGATGTCATTTTAAGGATTACAAGAAATTTGATTGGATCTTGGTGTAAAGTTTAAGCACGATCTTTTTCGTTATTACACATTTATTTTCTCAAGAAGACCACAAGTAGTTGACCTTTGTCTTATCACTAAATAAACTAGTATAAGGATATTGAAATGTATCTTACTTTGTAAACTTTTTTATTCTCGTTTTAGATAGATTAATAAGTTGTTTTCGTTGTTTGAAACATTAATCATTTCACGATGTATCATGAAACTTCCATTTCCAACATGATTTTGTGTTACAAGTTACAATTTCAAGGCTAAGGGTAATAAAACAATGACTTTTGTTGGTTCTTTGAAGCTTAATATTAATAACGATAATACATGCGCATAACATGAACAATGAAGTGTGTTGCCCGTCCGCGAGGTAAACTTAGAGGTAATAAGTTTACTGCGTCACGAATAGGTTGACCGATATGCTGTGTCTCAACTCACTATTGACATATTTTCCCGGTCTTATATCCTTAAATATCAGAAAAGTCGTCTAATCTGTAATTTTACCGATTCTGTCATATTTCCGAATGTGTTCTGTCATATTTCCAATGTGTTCTGTCATATTTCCGAATGTGACATTTTGACTGAATGGATACGCTTGGCGTAATGGCTGCATAGTATGTGAAACACATAACCTGTCACCTCGCTCAATTTTGAGTTCATGCGATCCCCTCAATTTTAGTTTGTTATCTTGATTTGTATCTTGATAATCGATTTATGAACATTGAACTTCTTTAAACTACTCAACAGATGCTTTTATTTGCAATGAAAACTTTTCAATAACAAGTAGGATTATTATTAGAAAACGAAATAAAAAACATTGTATTTATTTATTTCAAGATATTTTGTTTATGTTATACCGATATGAAGTGGATATTATGTTTATTAACTATTATGAAATGATCTGTTTTCTAATGGTATTGGTTGCATTCGTATCAGAGACTATATATATCTGGAAACTGTATGATACACACAGCTAATCAAAATAGAGGATGTTGTTTCTGCCCAGTAAACCCACTCCCTCCATTTTCTTCGAAAAATCCGTACCAAGTCAGGAATATGACTGTTGTTTTGCACTCGTTCCGTTCGTTTGATTATGTCAGTTTTATGGATTTTCCTCTTTTTGAAATTACCTTGGAGTTCGGTATTTTTGTTATACTTTTTCTCATAAGAATATTTGACAACATATGATAAAACACGGTGATGTATGATTGATACAAATAGCTAAACGTAAAAATGCATCTCTGCACGATAAGGCTTATAAATTTCTTTATATTATTGAATTGATAACTGGTTCATTGCCATCAATATATACCTTTTAAATTATGCAGTAAGTCTTCAATTACTGGGCAACTAAATATACGTGTCCTACCAAGTATCAATATAAACATTGTTATCGCAATATCTAAGTATAAAATAGTTGTGACAAAGTTTTAAATGCATTGTTTACGTGTTAGTAATGGTTACGTAATAAACTCTCGTTTTCACATTTTTTTACATGTTAACATTGAAAACAGAAATATCGAAGGTGTGTATCTGGGGAACTTTTATTGGAGGTATTGTACAAATGGTTCTTCCAGATTTACTGTACCTACGACTCTGCCATCGACTCATTTCCATTAATTCAATCCAGCTAGCAGGCTGCCTAGCTGATCGCCTTACTCTAAACATGGCACTTAATACACCTTTTCAACAAATAAAAAGTAAACGGTCAAGAAATATTGACAACTAAAAGTAATACTATACAGATTATTTTGCGCCTCAGGTTTGTGAATTTTCAATCGTTTAGAGTGAACAGTTGACATTACATAACGTCTTTCGTTACAAGTGTTCACAAGAGTGAGGTTGTGTTTCTGTATTACAATTTGAAAAAGAAAACACACACTACTGAAGTTACGCGACTGTGTAGTTTGCTTTTAACTCCTGTAGTTGTAAACCCATGATTTTTTTGTCATCTTTCACTTTCTTTTCTGTCGATCAATCGATCGATCTCAAACTCGGATGAATACTCAAATTTTGGATATATGGATGTATACGCCTGTCCCAAGTCAGGAGCCTGTAATTTAATGGTTTTCGTTTGTTGTTGTATATCATATTTGTTTTTGTGTATTATTTTGTACATAAAGCATGCCTTTAGTTTACAATTTTCATTTCGGGGCCTTTTATAGCTTGCTATGTGGTATTGGTTAAATTTGCTCATTGTTGAAGGCCGTATGGTGACCTATAATTGTTAATTTCTACGTCATATGGTTTTGGCAATCATACCACATCTTATTTTTATACAGAGTACACATTTCTATATATATGAAAGAATGAATTATTAGATTTTATATATGTACTGAGCTAAAACGTAGTGTAATAGATTCAAAGTGTAACCGTTCAATGGGAGACGTACCAACACACTTTCTTCCGACTCAGATGTGCTTTGTTTCAAGGAAGACGCGTTTTAAATGCTTAGGACTTGGTATGTTGATTTTATAGAGAAATGAGTTGCATTTCTTGACAACATTAAACATCAGTAAACGGTTGCGTTCGATAGACCTGATATGAATGTGCTTGATTTTGAATACCGAACAAAATTACTTTCAGTATATAAGTTAAAAGAATTGTTGTTCTCTAAATGATTTAATGAATTGTAAAATACCTCCGTTTAAAGGATCAAATCACAGTAAAATAGATATAAAGTCAAAGAAGGAATATATTTAAATGTAATACAATAACGAAACGGATGAACGCTCTGAAATTTCAATAATTATTGTGTGTTATTGTGGTTCGTCTTTACAATAACGACTGTTGACTTGTGGAATCAAAACATTAGTGTGAAAGTTACCTTGGCGGATACGGAACTAAAGACAAAACATTAGTGTGAGAGTTACCTTGGCGGATACGGAACTAAAGACAAAACATTAGTGTGAGAGTTACCTTGGCGGATACGGAACTAAAGACAAAACATTAGTGTGAGAGTTACCTTGGCGGATACGGAACTAAAGACAAAATGGCTAAGAATTCTACTAAAACATCTGTAAGTTTGATAATTTATGTCGTAATGCTTATAATAGATCTTATGAATATGTATACATGCTTCCATTGTTGTTTGACGTATATCTGATAAAACGGTAGTTTTTCTATTGGATATAATAATGTTCGGCTTATAATCGGATAGAAATTTCTTTTGTCTTAACATGTCTACTTGTTCATTTCCTCATTCCTGTGTTTTGCTGAATTCAGATTTGAAAGTCATTCCATTGTTTGAGTATATTTTCAACAGAAATTCCAAATGATTCAACACCAATAAAGTTTTATTTTTTTCAAAAAGTGCATGTTTTTTTTCAAATTTATAACATATCAATATTATCATAAAACAGAAAAAAGTAGTTTTGATTATGGAAATATGCTTACCTTTTTTGAAGCATAAATGTAAAGAACAAGTTTCCATTAGACTACGAGTGATATACACTGAAGTCATAGTATTTTAAATTTACAGCCCTCAGACTTTCACTGAGTTGTTTATTTGACGTTTTAGACACTCCATTGTATAGTATCGGATTGTTTATAATGTTGTGATAAGAAATCTGTATGGGAATTCATTTGATTATATAGACGATAACTTGTAAAAAATAAAATTTGAAAAGCTATAGAATACGAGACTAGTAATTTTCATTCAGAATCTAAAATGTTGTTGGACTTTGTTACCAAAGTAGCTAAAAGTGGACAGTCAATGCGACTGCTGTTTGCTGGAGTCAATTTGAAATGTGTATGGTGTTGATGATATTTGTATATATCTCTGTCTGGTTATATCTGCGTATGTCTGCATTCCTTACACTAACTGTTCTCTGTAAGTTTGTTCATTGTGTTTACTTGGGAATAAACATGTGATGTATGAAGGGAAAATCAGTGTGTTGTGTCGCCTTATACTTTAACTAACATGCGTCTTCGTCGTAGTTCAATTTTTTTAAAGACTGATCGTAAAAAAGTCATCAAAGATACAAATCATATAGTTTTAGTACATCCGTCGGACTGAAATCTCATCAATTTTGCTCGAATTAAAACTGTTGTAAGGCCAAATAAAGTACAAAGTAGAGGAGTACAGAAAACTTACAATTAAAAAAACTGCACAAATTCTGATAATGGCCATCCATGCCAATGGGTAGTAAAATCTGAGGATTTTGAACAATATTAACGTTGAATGATCGGTAATTTTTAACAAAAATAACCGCATTAATGATATTTTAATATAGGCAAACGAATACTGACTTCTATGTTAGTAATTATCTCTGGTAAGGACAGTATGCGCGCTAAAATAGTATAAAACAAAGCTACTAATGTTAACAATATAATCAATAGGGATAAAAACAGTCTATGACTTGATGTAAGAGGTTTTTCTCAATATTGTGATATTGTTTTCCTTTGATTTCAGCGTATCAGACAATTATCAACCCTCATACGTTTACCGTTTATGGAGTATCAGTTCATAACAAATTTATAATCATTTCTCAGCAATTATTTATTTTCACGTTTGTTGCAATTGACTATTGGGAAATGACGTAAAAACTGCAAAAAAACTTTTCTTTTGAGACAAAGAAAAAGATCGCAAAGAAATCATCCATTCGTTCAAAATATAATCAGTGGTGTATATGTTGGTATTACTTTTTTAACATGAGACACACGTAAATAATGGGTGTTCCAAATGAAAGAATTCCAGTTAGAAAAAAAACAACCATATAAAGTTTATCATTCAGTTATAGCTAATGTCTTTGTCGATAAGAATACATTATTTTTATAACCTTTTGTAAACGCTGAAAGGCAATAAGCCAGCATATAATGATTGTCCTGAACATAACAGTGAGATAATCAATAACTTTACAATGAGCATTAACAAATACATGCTTGATTTAAATATTGAATGTAGTATTGTTAAAACAACCGTAATGCAATATGCATAAAGATCTACAATGTCATCAGATAAACAACTGCACATTTGAGTAGCGGTCGGACAACATAATGGTCCGAGTACTAATTAATTTGTCCGATAGATTTATTTAATACACCAGGATCACAGCCTTAATATTGAATGGATAGCACCCTGTTTTTGTATTTTAAGTTAACACATTCTTTTAGATAAAATAGAATATTGTTTACACTTTATGTATACCCTTTAACATCAACTAAACGAACAGTACACTTGTTTTAAGAGTGTCGACTGACTCCCAGGCCCACAGCATTAAAAATATATTACTAAAAATTTTGACATTTTACAAGTACATATCTTGCAACGCCATTATCGTCTCTTGTCGAGTTGTCTTCAATTATTTTAGTTTACTGTTGTATAACTGTTTTCAACTTATTTTTACAAGCTGAACTCAAGAAAAATTCTGCTTTTCAGGAAGTCCTTAATAATTCATTCAAAAAATAATCAAGAAACGCCAATCGCATAAACGTAGACGTGGATTTTTTATTCACCTACTGCACAAAAACACATTTTACAATCGATCGTCGAAAAGCGTATTATCATGGTTTACACCAATCCGTACGTTCATTCGTGTCTTACAATCGATCGTCCAAAAGTGTACTATCATGGTTTACATTCACGTGTCTTACTATCAGTCAAGGTAACATTGACTGATTTTTTTATGAATTTGTAAAATAATGTAATAATTGAAATGTTACACGTCTTTCAATAAATCAAACTGATCGCTGCGACCTATTTTACTGTGATTAAAGTTAAACATTATATAAAATAAGAAGATGTGGTTCGATTGCCAATTACACAACTCTACACCACAGACCAAATGTCGTAAAAGTTAGCAACTGTATTTCATAGCCGGTATATGTATTATAGATTGGGGTTTATGTATTATAGATTGGGGTTTATGTATTATAGATTGGGGTACATGTATTATAAATTGGGGTTTATTTGGAGAGGGATTTCAATAATAAGGCAAGCTAGTCAACGAGACAACGGCTGTGTTTGGATATGCGCCTAAGGCAGCCTATGGTTACCCATAGGTATCTTTGGGTACCCATGGTTTGATATTTTGATATATAAAATATCAAACCAAAGGTACCTATGGATAACCATAGGCCACCTCTGGCGTATATCCAAACACAGCCAGAGTTTCATAAATAAAGGTATTTCAAGACTTGTTTATTTTTTTGCTAGACAGAACATGGGCAGTCGTTTTTTTTTTTGTTGTCTTGAATTTTGGCTAGACCAAGAATATAAGAGAAAAGATTGATAAAACATATTGATAAACGCATCAAGAGGATATGAACACAATATTTGACTATATTCTTTTCAATAAGGTATACTGGACAAAATACAGAGGATAATGTTGTTTTTTTTTCTCAAAAATTGCGCTTTTTCCGAGCCCAATCTCGTCTGAGGCTAAATGTATACATAAAAGACGTGATAATAATAATAGGTAATACTTATTTCATTAAATGCTGTTTAGTTACTGCTTAAGTTTGAAATTTGTTCATCTTTAGTGTCTGTAAAAATCACTCATTTTTAAGACGACAAAAAGTTCAAACCCGGACAGTATCACATTGTAAAACATTTTATGGTAAACCAACTGTGTATTTACATATTGGATTTAGTTGTAATGGGTGATTTACGATTTTCTTTTTCCATATTCTAGATTATTTTATTTCAATTTGAGGTTATCTTTGAAATAAGCTTAGTCAGAAATCTCTAGCTTATATATCAATAATTCGTGAATGTATTTTGAAAACAAGTTTTAGTTGGAATGTAACTGTAAAAACCGTGTTTAATTATATGATATCCAATTGTGTGTCAATCTTCATATGGATAAAAGTAGATGCTTAGTTCATATGTACATCAATTAGACAGTAATGTCAACTATTAAAAGTGTCTAATATACAATATGAAAATAAAAATAAGGAGATGTTGTATGATTTCCAATGGGGCAACTATCCACCAAAGTTCAAATGAAGTGGATGTGAGCAATTATTGGCAACCGAACGGCCTTCAACGATGAGAAAAACCCATACCGCATAGTCGGCTATAAAAGGCCCCGATATGAAAAATATTAAACAATTCAACTGAGAAAACTTACGGCCTAATTTATAACAAAACAATTTACGAAAAACAAGTATGACAGACATGAACCAACGACAACCACTGAACTACAGGCTCCTGACTTGGGACAGGCACATAAAGAATCTGGCGGGGTTAAGACTATTTTTAATGCAAATACAGTTCATGATAGGTGATCTGGATTACTTGTATTGTTCTGGCTTAGGTTATAGTTTAGATAAGGTGGGAAATAAATCTCTTACAGACGTTATGAATGAACGTTCTTTTTTACTTTTAATAACATTTAAAATTATAATATCGCGAACTGTGTGTGTGTGTGTGTGTCTGTGTGTGCGAAAGTTTTAGATTTAAAGTTTTAGTTTAATATCTTTTTATGGATGATAGACATATTTCATATAATATGTAATAGATATGAACTTGATATTTCGATTTACTTTTACCACAAATATAATAATTATACTTTTAAATATGTGTAACCATCCTATTACATGTTTTACTACAATTATATAATATTGTATGTACATACTTTGTTATAATGTTGTATGTACATACTTTGTTATAATGTTGTATGTACATACTTTGTTATGATGACGCACTTGTCGGTAGCCTGCTGGAGCTTGTCCGGCCCCGTTGTAAAGAAGTAGTTTCACAAGATATTGTAAAGATATCATTTACACAATACTTAGTTCTATCTAGAAATTCTTTAAAGTTTCTGTAACTTCTGTACATACAAGGTATATGCTATTTTTTTAATTTCACGGAATCCGATCTAATGTAAGTGAATAGTCAACATCCTAAATCTGTATTTTATATATTACTCTATAAATGATCTAACGATAACAGCAGTAAGTGTTTTAAAAACGGTTTTATTTTCCAAATGAAAATCTAAGCTATTTTAGTACTGGAGATATACACGATACAAGAAATTTCAACATACAGATGCTGTCACTTTATTTATTGGGGTCAACTTCTTCCTGAAATTCCTATTGCTTATAGACTTTAATGTCCCTTAAAATGTGTATCGCGAACTGTGTTATATTTCTCCATTCAATAACTTTTTATCACTTTTTTATCAGGATGGACAATTAGTTTCTGGAGAAAGTAATAAACAGAGTGGGAAGAAATTCAATCATTTTGAAATAACACACCCGACAGATCTCGCTGCGGCTTACCATTACGATAAAGTTGTGGGTGTAATAAAAAAGGATACAAGTGATCGATCTGATGCTGAGATACACCAAATTATATCATGGTTCCAAAAGAAATCTGATTTATTTAATCAATTAAACGAAAGTAAGTTTCAGAAATTGATTCTTTGCATTAGTTTGATTTGGCTCTTAGCTTAATATTACATGATATCGATACGTAAAGTCCTGTTGTTTGAATTGATTGAGCTATTAAGCCTTATATTAGGATAATTGCCACGCTTTAGTCCAAAGTAAAAGGTAAATTGTTGTTTATTTATGAAATTAATGATTTGTAAGACCATATTTTCTTAAAGGTCCCCCTATACTAAACTATACAGATTACAAACAAACAAAACAAAAAAAAAAAACATAAACGAACAAATGCGCAAGAGTGTATATGCTCACATAATGCCAAGTTTGATATCGTGATTGCAAAACTACATATCAATAAAGACATGCTCTAGCTGTAAACTCTTAGTTTATGTAATAATATGTTTGGCGTATTTCCTAAAACTAAGAGATTTGAAGTACATTCTCAATCGCTATATAATTTAATGCATTCACTCAGATGGTACATTTTTATGGACCCCAAGTGAACAATTATTCTGTTTAATACCACGTTTTAGTCTTTTCAAATTCATTTTACAATTCCATTTATCGTGCCACGATGCTGTTCTCACTTTCCTATTTATCGGATTGGTCATGCGAAACATAGCGGATACCACCAATGGAACAGTGACTGCATTTTTGGCTTGTGTTAATTATCTATTTTTAAAACAAATGTGACAAGGCCGATATCTTTTAATAAACGGAGATCCTTGACATCTCCTTGATTATTTACAAGTTTCTAGACTTTATGCGAGTAATGTCGTTTGGATATGCTGCTTTTGCATTGTCGTTCATCTAAGAATAATAGCAAAATCTGACCGACACGGAGTAGGGATCATATGTCCAGGTAGGGTGACATGCCTTCCTGTGGTCTGGCATTTTGTGAACGAGCACGTCAGAAAATAAATCGAATCAAGTCTAGTACACAGCAAGGTTCATGATCATATCACATCAACATATTTTGTTCTGATATGCAAGTAATTCGCCATTGTACACAATACATCAATCCATCCACCCATTCATAATAGTACATTTGTAGCTATTGATAAAGGGGTGTATGCGTAATGAGACAGCAATCCAATGACAAAAACCTAAAGACATCTTTAGTTCAACAAAAGACAAATGCCTTTACAATACACTCTTGGTCTTATTAAAGTCCCTCTCCTGAAGAGGCAAGTAGACAACCAGACTTTCTGCCTTAACAATCAATAACAAACAAAACGGGCAGTAATACAAACAGGAAAAAAAATCATCTATAAAAACAAGAGAAAACAAAGCCAATAATATTACAAAAAATTATTAGGAAAGAACTGTAATTACATTATTTTTTCTTCTTTAATTATATTGCACAAAACAATTTAGCTGATACAGATTAAAAATGAATTTGCTTTTATGTATTAAAATATGAGTTATGTTATATTATTGGATACTTATAACCACTTATAAAAAGTCGATGCTTTATTTGCATATGTGTTCTTTATGAGGTTTTTCTATTTTTTAGAAATCATTCACGATTTGATTAAAAACTGTTCTTTTACGACAGTAGATCGTGATTTTGTGGTAATCAAACAAGGTGATAAAGGCGACTGGTAAGTTAAAATTGATACTTCTTTAGTTCTTTCGTCTATTGATAAACATATCGTCTCAACAGCAAACACCACAGCTGTCTCGTAGGAATATGCTCTCCGTTTCACAAGACGGATCAAATCAAAACCAAATAATTGAAACTATGGGACCAAGTTTAAACTTGGCCACAATTATCAATAGGGTATCTAGTTTAAAAAATGTGCCCGATGACCCCTTTTGCAGACAAACATGGCCGACATGGCTACACATAGAACATAGGTTTTTTTCGCCTATTAACTTGAAAACCTTAATAATTAACATGTCCAGAAACTAAATAGATAGACTATCATGTAAAAAAACTTGGTATTTTGAACATGTTAAAGGTTTATCATTTTACAGTTAATGTCTAGGGTTGTACTCATATAAAATGTTTGAAATCACAAGATATGTCCCGAGTTTACATAAGTAGCATACATACTTCAAAATTTATGTGCAACAGCTTATGTTAATGTTCGTTTTATGTGCTACAGAAAAAATCACATTTTTTTCAGTTTCTTTATCATTCTAAACGGATCCGTGGCTATCCACATTAGCACTTCGTCAGGATATGAAGATGAGCGGAAAGAATTTTCAAATAAAGAGGAAGGATCGACAGAAGAACAGGACGACAAGGGAAAAAAGGAGGAAGAAAAACCCAAAGACTTAGTTCGATCTAAGTTTGGAAAATATGTTGGCAAAATAGGCAAGAATCTAAATAAAGATTTCATTGACTGTCTTTTCAGGCTCATTGAAAGTCTAGGTGTTTTTATTTTACCTTGAGTGTCCTACTGACGTATACCATACTTCTCCATTTATTCAAACTAATTTAACTACCTGTATAATTTTGCATACCGAAGTCATGAAATATACATATATGTTTCCATAAAAAATACTACAAAGAAAGGATAATAAGAGTACCCCGAAATATTGGACATTATACAACATAACACACCAACCATCAACTCCGATGACAAAATAGTACAAATAAAGACAAAATGTGACGTTTTAATATCATTACGGCTTTTCTAGGGAATCGTTGCATTTGCCACTTCTTTGGGGGTACTCTCAAGTTAATACAAAAAATATTTGTCTTTGCATAGCTGCATATTATGAAAAAAGACATCAGGCCTTAAATTCTGTACACCAGACGCACGGTTCGTCTACAAAAGACTCATTAGTCACACTCGAATCAAACAGTTAAAGGCCAAAGTAAGATGACTGTTGAAGAGTATTGAGGACCCGAACTTCCGAAAGCTTTTGCCAAATACAGCTTAGGTGATCTATTCATTATTGTATTTAAAATCACCATTCCTACTCTTGATGATTGAAATGCCATTTATCATATACTTGTAAATATGTTTCAAATATTCCATATTTTAAACCTTCTGACTAAATATATGATTTCAGAATCTGGTAAAAGCTTTGGGGAACTTGCTCTTATAAACCCAGATTGTATACGAAATGCAACAATAATAGCAGATGAAACCACTGACTTAATTGTCATTGACCGAGAGTTATATAACAGGTGTATTCATTCCTTCCATTCTAAGGAATTTGAAGAACGGAAACACTTTGTCGAAACTAATCCCTGTTCGATGGCTGGCATCCAAAGGTCAAGAGACAATTGGCAATGAGTTTACGGAAGGAGAAATTAACTTTTGAAAGTTATATTGTCAAACAAGGATCTCCATTTGATGGTTTACGATTTATTTTAAGGTAAGTTTATGATGGAATGGTTAAGCTTATCCATATATTATTATGCAAAGTTTGTAAAAAAATATTTCAAACAATTGGTGTCCACTTGAATGTCAATCCTCTGTAGGAAACCCAGTCAATTTTAAAAAAAACCGAAAGATTCTATGATTCTTATAGTTTACTCGGCGCACATTTTAATGGAATTAGGGTCAACGGACCCTGAAAATTTTACTCTGTCATTTGTTTTGCAAAGGGTAAATGAATTTTCAAAAGGACATAAGGACATCTATAAAAGTGGATTACGGTACGGATAGACGGATGCATAGACTGGAAAACATAAGGCTCCCTTCTGTCAAAGGCATGGCGTTCAAATTAAATTAAGAACTCTCTCTGTGTTTGTTTCA
Organism: Mytilus coruscus; assembly: GCA_017311375.1. Taxonomy (NCBI): domain Eukaryota; kingdom Metazoa; phylum Mollusca; class Bivalvia; order Mytilida; family Mytilidae; genus Mytilus; species Mytilus coruscus. The sequence continues at coordinate 83,320,458 of CM029604.1, forward strand.
ATTATATACGTTGTGGAAACTAAAACAAATGCTAAAACATTGTTGATACTTGCATGCGCATTAGGTTTTTTTTTTTCAGTGGCCAGGCAAAAATCTACTGTGACCCACACATGCATTCTATGCAATATCCAGATTATTATCCCTTACCGGATGTTGACGAGTTACAGAAAGATGAAGTCAGGGAATCACTTAGAAGGTATGTCGAAGTAAAAGATTGATAATACAATACATCATTTAAAGCAGACCATCAATTCGCCTTTTTTTTTCGATGTGTACATTAGAACATAAAAATTGATTCAATCGATCTTAACCTCAATTGCCAATTTTGCGTGTTTACATGTACTCCGATACCAATGAACCAAGTGATGCTATTTATATGACAAAACAAAAAATTGAATTCTTTTGAAAAAGTAAAATGACAAAAATACCGAACTCAAGGAAAATTCAAATCGGAAAGTCCCTTATCAAATGGCAAAATCAAAAGCTCAAACACATCAAACGAATGGAAAACAACTGTCATATTCCTGACTTGGTACAGACATTTCCTTATGTAGAAAATTGTGGATTAAACTTGGTTTATACTTTACACTTTTTACACTTTAAAAAGGCGTTTAGTGTGGTTCGTGTTGATTTTACATGCACTGAAAGTTTATGATTTTCTTGTAATGTCTAAAGTTTAGATACATTTACCAATATTTTCTGGTATGAAGCCTGATCACTTGCTATTCCTAACCTTTTGTAACGTGGCCAACATGACGGTTGTCACTAGTAGATCAGGAACTGTGACTTTTCTGAAGCACCCGCTTTTTGGGGGTTCAAGTTTCTCCATCTTTGATTTTCAGAGGATTTTTGTCTCTTTGTTTTTATATTTTGAACATTTAGTTCTATGTCTTTCTTCAATTTATAGTTTTTGATTGTCTTTCGGTTTTGTCTTTTCTTTTTAATTATTTCGCAACTGTTATTTTTGCAATATTATGTTTTTCTATTTTTGTATTTATCGGGTATGGTCTAGCCTATCAATCGTTCAGAGCAACTTTTTATATCTTCATGTCATTATTAGCGTTAATTGAAATGTGTAAATGGCTGAGGGTAGGACGGACGAAGTTTGTTACGACATTAATTATGGCATTAATAACAGTGCCTAAGAACCATAAGAGAGTAACGTCGTTTACTAACTTAAACCATCAATAAATCTGTGCGTGACATATATAGGTCAGAAACTGCTTCATCAAGAGGTTTGTGTTTCTAAATTCTTCACTCTTCTGTCACTATTTTAAGCGAATTCCGTGTTTGTCCTTAAAATTTCAAAATGCCCCTCGGTGTTTCTTTTTATACATAAAGTGTTTTAAGTAAAAGTTATTACTCACAACAAAATGTACGACAATAACATTTAAACCATTGCTTTGAATTGGGTTGAATTAATTGCCTAATATCTTTCCCCCCTGTATGGGAATTGATTTCATTGATATACACTGTAAAAATATCAAAAACATATAAATCAAGCAATTAAATGTCCGGTATAGAATTACGGGTTAAAGTTAAAATGTATGTATATGAATACATGTAAAACACATTTTCTTATAAAATTTGATTGAAGAGGGTGAAGTATCTAAGTTCCAAACACAACAAAGTTTCTTACAAAATAAGCATAAGATCCAGATCATTGCATTTGTATATACTGAGCGCTCGTGTATGGTCAGCTCGTAGGTATGCCGTTGTCCGTCGGTAACACTACCATTTACATACTTTGATTTAATTTATGTTTTATATGTTTGGATTTGATTCGATTCAAGTTTAATTTGTTTGGGGTAAGAAAATATCACAGGATACGCTGAGATATTCAAGTCAATGATGAAATTGTATGCTTCATGTTTTGACAACAAACAAACAAATTAGAAAAGAAAAAAATAACATGTCTAGTATAGATTCGTAAGTATATACTAATGTTATTACGGTAGGGTATTTTAGAAGTAAAACAAGATGCATGCATGCCGGATCTCATGATAATTATATTTTATTTTTCATCTGTTTTAATAGGGAACTAGGCCTAGACACGCATTCGCATAAGCACGATGGATACAAGCCTTTGGTCACAAATCTTCATAAACTGTCTACACAAGACACAGAGAAAAGCGGAACACGTTCTCCACATCTTCATCATATAGAACTATGCTTAATTTGTTCACAGGAGTTAATAGGTAAAATACAAAGTTTTTCTTGATTTCTTTTTTAATCTTCTTTAAAATGCATTTGTGATGGGCAATGACACATGATTAAAATTTGATTGTCTCCCGTTACATTACAACTTCATGATCATGCATTATATGTATAGGTCAGAAACTTAAGTAAGGTATAACTTATGTCAAAAGTCTGGACGTCTAGTTTAGGGCAATCATGATTTTGGTCATGAGACCAAGAGAAGACAACACCATTAAGTCATAATAATCGCTAAAGTATAAAAATACAGGGCTAGCTCAACGCTGTGAAACCAATCTTAGTCTCTGAAAGTTTTTCGACACTGTAGAAGATTTTTATGCCCCCGCCGTAGCGGAGGAGGCACTCAGTGTTGCCCTTGTTCGTCCCGTCCTTCCGTACGTCTCCAACTTTGGTTTCCATTCTCTAACTAGTTTCCCTCAACCAATTATTATAAAACTTATACACAATGCTTATTACTACAAAACACAGATCAAGTTCGAAATTGGGTGGTGTCACTTGTACCGTTCATGAGTTATGCCCCTTTATAAACATAAAAATTGCTGAATTTTCTGTTTCCGTACTCTTAACTTTAGTTTGCCTCAACCAAATGTTATGAAACTAATACACAATATGCTTATTACCATAAAACACAGATCAAGTTCGAAATTAAGTGGCATCACTCTTACCGTTCATGAGTTATGCCCTTTATAAACATAAAAATTGCTGAATTTTTCGTTTCCGTTCTCTGACATTAGTTTGCCTCAACCAATTGTTATGAAACTGATACACAATGCTTATTATCATAAAAACACAGATCAAGTTCGAAATTTGGTGGCGTCACTTTTACCAATCATGAGTTATGCCCCTTTATAAACAAAAGAATTGCAGAATTTTCCGTTTCCGTTCTTTTACTTTAGTTTGCCTCAACCAAATGTTATGAAACTTATACACAATGCTTATTACCACAAAGCACAGATCAAGTTCGAAATTGGGTGGCGTCACTTTTACCGTTCATGAGTTATGCCCTTTTGTAAACATAAAAAATGCTGAACTTTTCGTTTCCGTTCTCTAACTTTAGTTTGCCTCAACCAATTGTTATGAAACTTATACACAATGCTTATTACCACATAACATAGATCAAGTTTAAAATTGGGTGGCTTCACTTCTACCGTTCTAGAGTTATGCCCCTTTATAAATGGTAAGAAAAATTGCTAAAGTTGTCGTTTCCGTTCTCTAACTTTAGTTTGCCTCAACCAAATGTTATGAAACTTGTACACAATGCTTATAATCACAAAAGGGTCTAAAATACGTGAATCCTGCATCTGTATGTGGAAGTTGACTCATGCATATTTACAAGTGGGGGCATATGTGGCCCATAGGCACATTCTCCATTTGTTTTAAATTGACTCTGTGATAAAGCCATTATAGTACATGAAGCAAGTCATTTTTCAAGAATTGAAGTAAAGGGAACGTGTATAAAAGAGGACAAGACCAAATCATATTCTTATTACAATGTTTCATTTTTATTTATGACTTTCAGGTGATATGGAGGTTGCTATGGATTTAGATACATATTCATATACCGTGAATTGTATACAAGAAACAGAAATATATGTACTGGACCAGAAAAATTACGAAAGGCTATTTGAAAAACGAAATCCACAAGTTGTTGAAAAGATCAGGAGTTCAGTGCTAGAGAAATTTTCACTAAGACTTTCTTGGATACAAGATAAAAACGATCTTCCTCTGTTTCGATATTTACTGTATAAGATTGAAGAGTCAAGGCGACAGAAAAAATCAAAGAGAGACAAGAGATAATGAGAGAGGATGTACATGCTAGATATCGCTTGGTGATAAATAACTAAAAGCAGGAACCTTTATAATCGGAAACTCTAATACAAACTGACACAAAATACAAGAGTACTTATATATATCTCGTGTTGCTGTTTGTTCAAAGCAAATAATGAGTGTACTTTAAATTCAGAAATTATTGCGAGGTTTTTATTAATACGAATAATTCGACTGAATGAGTATCTCAGTAATAAAACTCGCAATCTTATATCTGATACATATAACTGTATGCAGATTTTCCTGAAACCGCTATAATTAATCTCGCATTTTAGTCCATTCTACAAAATTCGCAATAATAAATGCACGCAATAATTTCTGAATTTACAGTAATCTTGTAATATGGAAGAATGAATTATTGAAACAAACTTATAAAAAACGTCTAAAAATTAAGTATCATTGCAATATCATTCCATTAACTAGTGTTTAATGGTCTTTTTTTAAAATATTGTGCAAAAATAATTTATTATCTCTATATTTTTACATGTCTTTATCAAAAAATATTTTATCAAAAGTCACATTTTTTGTCCAGATCAACCAGACAAAAGTTACTTTAAGTATGTCGCCATTTTGTTCTGTTGTGTAAAGGGTGTCACATATGTGCATTTTAATAATCAATAAATTTCAATATTACAAATATGTTCCTCCATAAGAGGAAGTTGAATTTCCTCTTATTCAAAGATGCAATGAAAATTAAGGTTACCACGGAAGCAGTTTGAGTCATGACTTGATCATTTCCAAACATGTTCATATTTGAGTCATGCAATTCAGATATATAAAATGTTATTCTGTAACCTCTATTTACTTAAATTCGCTTCATTTGGACTCTGTTGGATAGTTGTGTCATTGGTAATCATACCTCATTCTTCTTACTTGATATTAATTTTTTTTCCCAACTTTACGACTTTGTGACCATAAAGTAATCGTGCAATAAAAGTCAACCTAAATCTCAGTTAGAAAGGACTTTATGAATGCAAAAATGCCAATAGATTGTGTTATTTTGTCTCCTATGTAAGGGAGCTACCATTTGATTTTTAGGGGGAGAGGGGCTAGGATGAAACTTTTTTCCTGCCTTTTTTTAGTTGTAATCTCTGTCCTGCCTTTGTATTTTTCACTCTAATCGGTCCTGCCTTTTTTTTATTAGTTTATCCTGACTTTTTTTACATAAATTGTCATCCTGCCTTTTTTTTTGCAAAAGTTGCTCATTCCGCCATTTTTTTAACTCAAAACTCCTGTCCTGCCTATTTTTTTTAAATTTTATCCTAGCCCCATAAAAATCAAACGGTTGCTCCCTGGCAGTTTTAAAACGTTAACTTTATAACACACACAAAAGAAATAATTTGCAAGTGTAACCACTCAAACATAGCTGATACACCTTTTATTCAAATCTAAACTACTTAGAAATAACTTGTTTATTGTCTTAAATTAAGGCGACAGTAGTTGTCTTAAATTAAGGCGACAGTAGTTGTCTTAAATTAAGGCGACAGTGGTTGCCCGAAATTAAGGCGACAGTAGTTGTCCTAAATTAAGGCGACAGTGGTTGTCCTAAATTAAGACGACAGTAGTTGTCCTAAATTAAGGCGACAGTGGTTGTCTTAAATTAAGGCGACAGTAGTTGTCCTAAATTAAGGCGACAGTGGTTGTCTTAAATTAAGGCGACAGTGGTTATCTTAAATTAAGGCGACAGTAGTTGTCCTAAATTAAGTCGACAGAAGTTGTCCTAAATTAAGGCGACAGTAGTTGACCGATATACAAATCTCATTATTAGATTAAGAAGAGACAAATCAAGGTGAAAAACAAAAACCAAGGGAATCACGTGATCTCCGACAGGAGAGAGACCAGGGTAAGCGTTTTCTGCTATGCATACATCAACCGCCATGCGAATTCACACTCTGTCAAACTGTCACAATCGAAAATAAGATACTTTTGATATTGAAACTGTTCATAATATTCAACTTCTAGGTGCAAAATTGCATGCTTCATGTTTCTATAGATATGTAGATTTAACACTTTACAGAGTGGACGCGTTGCTCAATCATGGTGACACCCAACTTTATCAATAGTTTTGCTACTTTTTTTTGTTTCGGTAACTACAATATATGTCTTAAAAAGGTTGTAGTATTGGTGGCAAAAAACGTTCAAATAAAACATACAGGAAATGTGGTTGAGACGCAACTGTGCATATTTGGGAATTGGACACCTACTGTGTTTCATCCGTTATACAAGTTAGAATTTTCACTTGCAAATTTCTATTCCTCAACCTAACATTAAGCATTATATTCTTTTTCCGTAAAGCTGCAAATAAAGACAACAGTTACGACCATATTCCATTGCATCGCTATTCCAGATACTAAGACAATAATATATCTTATAATGTCCTTATAAAAACATATCAGGGTTATGTACCAAACTGCTCAATGAACTTGTTAAAATTTGAAAGCTAGCAGCTGAATGAAAGACCTTTTTGTGCCTGTTTTTTTATCAAATTAATATGAACATTAAGATGTTCGAAAATGCTGATAACTTGTAGAACAATTTTGTACAAATTTTATTTGTACAAAATTACAATTAGTGCACAGTATATATATTATACATATTTATAGATCTGTTTGTATCTTTTAATTAACTGGAATGCTGACGAACAAAGTTTAATAACTCTAGTTGACTTACATGTTTCAACCTAGCTGATCGTACAAAAAAAAAGAACTTATCTATTTTAGATAGAAGTAATGTCGTAGACAATATACTTATGGCCAGATAGAAAAGTCTCCCCCTTATATGTGACGTGTATCACTAAACAATTTCTTTAATCTTCAAAAAAAAAACCAATGTGATTACCTTTAAGGGCATACGATACAGTTACAGGGGAGGTAATGACGTTACTAACGTAAATTGTTATTTTCGCGACGTCAAACTACGACTTATCGGGAAAACATTCAGTTTTCGACTGATATTTATCATTCAAACTTATTTAACTTGAAAACGAGTTCATGGACCCCTCTTTTTTAAAATGCCATTTGGTTTGATTACGTAAGACGATAACGTGTGCAAATTTTCATGAAAACGTAAATAGTACAATTTTTTCAAATTAGATAAATATACAGCAAAAAATGATGTTTTTCTACATTCATGAACATTTGATAAATATGAGTTATTTCTGAATAAAAAAGTATAAAATTTTAAGATACTTATAAAATACAGAAATTACAAATTATTTAACAAAAACAATTTGTGTTTATCTTTTAAAACAAAAAGTTATGACTTTCTTTCGAAAGGAAAATACGGCCACAAATCCGAATTTTGAGCAAATATACAAAATTTCGACCTCATTTTACTCAAAAGAAGCACATGAAGGTATATTTTTTATTACATATTTGATTTAATCAGGTAAAAAATAGTCTATATGGAAATTTTTATCAAAATGAAAATACGGGATCAAAACTGTATCGTATGCCCTTAACAAACCTGCAACAAAATTGGACCAGTAGTCCTTGACATGACTACCGAAACACTTAGTTTTAAAAAGGAACATTGTACAGGAAACAATGTTACACTATATCACATATACTCAACGGCCTTAAACTTGTTAGATCAATAAATAAATGAAAGCTTGTTTTTCAAGGCAATAAAATGTTATTTCTTATTGTTTATATTATAATTAACAGAAGGTCTTAATTAGTAAGACCTTAGCATTCTTTAGCCCAGTCAGGATTATTTTTTTGTTATATTTGAAGGGTTGAACAGGAGATATATATGACAGATATATATTTGCTTTTAATGCCACAACAAGGAAATGGCCGTGGAAAGGATAGGTCATTATACACTGCACAACTTCATAGCATTATTATTTCTGCTATAGGTTTTAGAGAAACACGCCTAGTTTTAAATTAGGAGGTTTCAATATGATTAATTTATGTATTGAATCAGCGGTAAACATTTTTTCTACAATTTGTAGAAGCGCCCCCTACATTTTGAGAGAATATGGATACTGTGATTTCCGTTTTATATATAAATATTCCGAAAAATTTTGCCAAATAAGTTTATGGCCAACTATGCCTAGGATAGACACACTTTAGTCGAATAATTCAAAAAACTTTAGACAGTAAATTTACAAAACATGACCAAATTAATGATATTTCATGTCAAAGTGCTGAATACTGGGATTGTTATACCCTCGGGGACGAGTGTCCAGCAGTAGTGGCATCGACCCAGTGGTTGTAAAACTCATCAAAGATATCGGGCTTCTGGTGAAAAGTAGTCGCAATGGCAATCATTTCCACATCTCTATATTATAGTTTGTTACGCCATACGCGCGTTTCGTCTACATAAGACTCATCACTGGCACTCTCATAAAAGTTAAAGGCCAAATGAAACACGGAAGTTGAAGAGCATTTCAAGTCACAAATTCCGATAGGTTGTGCCTAATACAGCTAGTATTACGTACATGGGGGAACATATACTTGCCTCCCCATGCGGCTAAAGTTATATTTGCTTAAGAGCAACAAAAACATCTATTTCCATAGCACGTTTATTTCAAAAGAGACAGAATACATCACATGACAAAAAAGCATCAGTATACAAAGGGACATAACTCTTATGACTTTACTATAAAACACATACGACCATACATACACATAACACTAGGGGGGTCTATGCGTAGTGGTAGAGAAATCTTAATTTTTCAACTATTCTATAAATCGAAAATTTATAGAAAATGACCATATCAATGATATTTCATATCAACACAAAGTGATACCAACTAGGTTGGTGATACCCTCGGGGTTGAAACATCCACCAGCAGCGGATTTGACAAATTGGTTCTAAACTTATCATAGATAACAGGTTTATCATTTGTTACTCAAGACACAAATTTTGCCTACATAAGAATAGATAGTGGTGCTCTAATAAAACAAAGGTAAAAGGTCAAATTAAACACGAAAGTTGGACAGCATTTCAAGTCAAAAATTCGGAAAAATTGTGCCTAATACTGTTTTTCGAACAATTCGAAATTTTATAAATATAAAATGTTCAGAATATGACCATATCAATGATATTTC
>CM029604.1:83334558-83405435 GCA_017311375.1 Mytilus coruscus
ATATTTGCAGATAATTGTTGCTATCGAGGGTTTTAGTACATATTAGTGAACCCGATCAGACACATTACTGGATGAAGTGCATGTCCATCATATTATTTAATTCAATGAACGTTTTAACCGAATGCAGGTAAATTAGACTCACGATTTTGATTTGATGTAAGACTTGGTGATTTCTTTAAAACGAATATTAATATTAGAATAAGGAGATGTGGTATGATTGCCAATGTTACAACTATCTACCTACAAACTATGACAGAAGGAGATGTCAACAAATTCATGTTGCAAGTTTTTTTTTTCATATTTTCGAAACCATTTAAAGAAAATATATATAAAAAAATGGTTGCTTCATTCGAGTTTAAAATATGACAGTCAAAATGTTGAACTTACGGTTAAGACAAGCAAAGGATCAACCTTCTAGATACCCATATTAATTTTATTATTTCTGTGTGATGCTGAAACACCGAAAAAGCATCTATTAAGAAGTCATGCTATATGGCAAATGTGTTGTTTGATGCGGTTTGTCTTTGGGTTGAATATCTTTTTTCGGAGGAGTTGTGTGTTCTTGGTTGATGTGATCTGTTGTACTTTTAGCTATTTCATGTAGTATTTCTTGTTTCTGCAAACGAAAGACGGCTTTGTATAGAAGAAAACGTCGACACCACGACATGATCTTAAGTGGAGTGGTTCCATTGAAAATATGTTATACACTTAAATCTTTTTAGTATAAATATTAAATCATCGTTCCTTGTCATATCTACATAACAAGTTAAGAAAGTTTATAGCAACCAATCAGGTATGTTCTGTTACCATATTGATTTGCACTCAAATTGTAGGCGCATCGTTACATTTCATGTACTTCTTTGAAACAAATGATTAATTTGTGCATTTATATTCTTTTGTCATGTCTAAGAGAGATAAAACCATAACTAACAGTGAGTGCACTCGATTATTACTTCATAAATATTAGATTTTAATTATCGATTTCACTTTAATACTACTATTACAAGTAATTGTCAATAAATGAAACATAGTAAATGATGTTGATAATGTTATAATACATGAAGCTGATTACGTAATAGTAGGGAAAACAGTTCAGTTATCGGAGAAACTATGTGTTGGAAGTACAAAATACGAGATATCATACCAATATTTCAAGCTTAATGTCCTCCTTAATGGCTACATAAACTGATTTTGCTTGTCGTGATTTGGGCTGTGTAATATTGCTGCTGGATATTCAACTCCGTTCTGTTTACACACAATTTTAAAATTTCAATTAATCCGACCCAACCGTCATATTTGGAAGCAAAGTATTTTCAGCATTATAAACCTTGATTTAGTGTAATGTTCGTATTGGTGGATAAGCTAATAGAATCGTTATGTACTATGAATTGAGAAATCAACATATTTCATAAATAACTTCAATTCATATATTCAATTCGCAATATGTTGTAAACATGTTTTCCAAAAACATCGACGGTATCCAAAGTTGACCTGTTCTCATGTAATATTTGTCTTACCCAATAAAGTTACAAAAAATGTAGAGTCAATGTGCAGAGCGGAAATGTTTTCCTTTTTGCCTTCAAGCAACCGGCAGTAAAACCCTTGCTAAAGTGGGGCGTCCGTTTGGCTGTGCGGGATGTACAAATTTGCAGCCACGTCCGGTCAAAATGGGGACGTTAAATCCGATGCCTCGTGTAAGGAGAGTGCCTCGCTCATTGCACGTTAAGAACCCTTGCAACAACTCTTTGAGGGGTCCGTAGGTGACCTGTTGCAAGGCTAAATTTCTGTCCCTATCCAATATACTATCATTTCCCGTGGCAGTCTAAATTTCTCCGACCTTAATCCCGGACGCCTCTATTACAGAACCTACCTATTGTATTTATTGTTAATTTGTTCTCGTCCTGAATTTGCATGAAATATTTGCCACTGGACGTTAAGCAACCAACAATCAATTTTCCTTTTTTTCGTCGTAGCATTCTTCTAAAGGATCTTCCAATTTGTTAAAGAGGTTCTTTTTCTAAAGTTGTATCTACCTCGGTGATCATGTTGTATCAAGCTAGCATCGAGTGCAACGGTCGAGCTTTTACAATTGGTATTTGCCGCTTCTCCGCAAAGTTTGCGTCATTCAGGCGTCAGGGCAAAGACTGGTCGACTTGGAGTCAGAATAATGCGTTCAGGAAGGGTGACATGTCTTTCTTTTGACTATTACATTGTGTACTAGCACACTAAAAATTCGACACAGCGTATCGTTCTTTTACAAAGCAGGGTTCATATTTATGTCACATTAGCAGATATGTATATTCATGTAATATTTGGCATGTACTAAAAGGTAGAGTGGAGTGGAGTGGAATGTTGGAGTGGAGTGGTGGAGTGTTGGAGTGCTGGAGTGTTGGAGTGTTGGAGTGCTGGAGTTTTTGAGTGGAGTCACGGAGTGAAAACATGGAGTTAGGAAATAGAGTGTAGTGGAGTTGTGGGTTCAATAGTTTTGAAATTAAACCAATTTATAAGATATTTTTGTATACATATGTAGCTTCCCCCTTCTTATTAGAAATACACTACAATTCAGGACAGTAAAAAAAATTACTAGATAAACAATAATATCCCACCTTCAACTAAGCTATCGTAAAATGCTACCAAAAACATTGTCCAACTTTGATGAATAATCAAATGTGACAAATGAAATAATATAAAATCATTGTGTGTTGCAATTTAAAAAATAAATAAATTATAAATGATTTTAAATTGATATTGATTTTTGGATATGTTAAGTATTTCACTCCATGACTCCACTCCAACACTCAAGCACTCCACCACTCCACTCCAATACTCCACTCCACTCCACCTTTTAGTACATGCCGTAATATTTGCCACCTGATGTTAAACCAATGCATCCATCCATCCATCTAAAATTACATTTTCACTGGCACATCTGTTAACCTCATTATTCAATGAACAAAGCAGCGTTACGCATTTTAAACTTATTATTGTCATGAGTTGCGATCGATACAACTGATAACTTGATGTTTGTCATCTTCGTGAGTAATGCACTTTTATATTTGCATTACCCCATATGCTCATTTATTTTCTTATAAAAAAATCAACAATGTATTCAATGTACAATTTCTATGCTTGAAATGATTCTAAGCCTTTATAAATCTCTAAATGGGTGTTCCTTTCCTTATATGTTAATGATAATGTTTTCAAACCATTCTATTATTAGTACAAGAATGTATTTAGATCATATTTAATTAAATCGTGGACACATGGCTAAGTAATCATCAATCAAACTACTAAACAAATGCCTTTTTGTTATCGATGGGGACAAAAATTTAAAACATATCTTTTTCATCTTTTTTGTTTAACAATGAAGTTGTTCTAACTTTGCTTTCCCTATTGTTAGTTATACTTTCACTGATAATGATGGTTCGTTTGAGATGCAGTTTATATATTTTCACTATAAATGTGTTTACGTTAATATCTAAGACTTAAATCAATATTGAATTTCATTGTAAAACAGTTTGCGTCACATATATCGATATAAAAGAAATGCGAAAGATACCAAAGTGATTGATATTAAAACTCATAAGTCGAAAACAAACTGACAATGCCATGACAAAAAAAAGAAAAACGACCAAAAGACAAACAACAGTACACAAAACACAAAACACAAAATAAAAAACTTAAGACTGGGCAACACGAATAAAATATAATTCGTCAAGGCACTCGATGTACTCTATCACTTTAATCACGAGAAAATAAAAAAAAACAAAAGTATCTCACACTAAAGTTGAAAGTAATGTCGTCACCAAGGTCAACAAAGTTAAAAGATGTCCTTAAAATCTTCCTGATTGATTAAATGAACATATAAACGTAAGAAACAATCATGTTATTGTTGTATAAAATGAATAATTTCGTCTTGTATTTAAGAAATGAATGCTTCTTTTTGTAATTTTATTAGGGTGTAAAAGTGTTGACCGAAGAACATCTTGTATTCCGCGCTTCTTTCTAAAAGTGTGTGCACGATCAACACTTTTACACTCCAATAAAATTACAAAAAGAAGAATTCATTTCTTATAATTACATTGTTATGCTAATAAGACTATGAAAAAAGTTTTATCAAGTTTTTCTTTTATTTACCTGATGACTTTTTTGTGGAAGAACGTGTCATCACGAATGTACCATTTCATTTTGATATGAAGGTTAATTTTTGAATGACGCGCGATTATTGTTAGCCAATCAAACTAACGGATTCCCGTGAAACATACATGTAATGTAATTATTAAGGGTTATTTGTATTTGATCAGTTCATATAAAACACTTTGATACGCCATTTATATTTTGTTTTCTCTTTTTCCTCTTACAATGCTATTGCTAAATTGACATGTATATATATGTTGCACTGCATATGGAGTTGTGTGAAATCTACGTGGAAGTACAGCGGTAGATTGACATATAGAAAGTTTAGCTATGTCTGTGACGTATCATTTAAGATTTTAGTTTTTAAAAAGTATGAGTGCAAAACGCTGATACATGTGGTATATATGTGTCCGATATCATGATTTTTGCCGTTAACTTCATACAATAAGAACATTGTATAAGTTTTTAAAAAAAGACATGTCAAAATTTCTCATTCTTGTAGGACTTGGTTTAAATAGATTTGTAGTAACCATAAAGTAACACATCATGTCAGAAATCCTTTAATGGTTTATTCATTTTAAACATTTGTTTAATAAATAAACTATAATGGGCGTATTCAGTATGTCAATTTTGACACTTTACTTCTAAAGATTGCATCACCAAAAATGTGTAAAAAATATTTTTCACAATGAAAGGCTGTGTAAACTGTGCAATTACTCTGCAGAGAGAATTTGTAAACAGATTTCTCATTAGTATACGACTTTCCGTTTAAAAACTAAATAACAACCTGAAAGTACTCTTAACATTATTGCAGTATGGAAATTGAATAAACAAATGTATTCAAAGAGTGTATTTTAAACAAGCTATACATCATTTAAAAAAATTAAGTAGATTACAAGTATAAGTTGAGTATATTACTGCACTGAGTAAAGAGACGGAAACATGCTATCAATTATTTGTTGATGGACAATGCATATGGAGTAAAGAACTGATTTACGAAAAGGTGTTTATTCAAACTCTAAAATATAACATTTAAATAGTACATAATAGTGCTTAATATTTGAGAAGAACACACCAAATTCATAACTGTATCTATACCACTGTTATCACGAAAAGAGTTCTTAGCCGACTCCCGAAGGATTTTTCATTTTATATTATCAACGTGTGGTTAGATTGACCCTCATTTCTTCATTGGTTAAATTCAATTATGACGTTAACTTTTTTCATTCATCTGAGAAACAGATTCCACCACCGTATCTCGTGCGATAAAATATTTCTTCAAAGTTCTAAATTGAGAATGTATTGAGTGGAGAAATATCGCATCACACTTGAGGCAGTCATGGTAGGTATATTGTTCGACTGATATCGTTTTTTTTTTCGAGTGAATTGGTCCACTTTTTTCGAGTGTAGATCAGTTTTTTCGAGTGATATTACATTCGATCAGATCGATTTTCTGCTATTTCGAAAGTATAAAAGTTTTATTCGTGTCTGTTCGTCTTATTTTGAATACTTGACATGTTTTGAGCTAAAAAAAAACCCGATCGAATCTCTCGAAAAAACACGATTCCGGCCGGACACAATACCTACTGTGGCAGTGCTAGAGTCTATATATATCTTATATTATGGGTCAGCTAAACACTGCGAAAATAGACTTGCCTTATTATGATATATTTCAATTTCATGGTATGCTTATTTAGATAGAAGTACAGGGATGACAATTGTTCTATACTCAAGTCACGTGACTCAAGTCAGGTCTTCGTCAAATTAGGAACAGAAATAATGAGGGGCGGACAGGGTAAAGGGAGACAGGGAGAGAGGGGGTGGGAGAAAGGAGAGCAGGGGCGGGAGAAAGGAGAGAGGGGCGGGAGAAAGGAGAGATGGGGCAGGAGAAAGGAGAAAAGGGATAGAAAAGGGAGACAAAAATGTACAAAATGTATATAAAAATTAATAAAAGTGAGCTGGAAAACAATTATTTTATTAAATTAGTTTATAAAAAGCTTCAAGAAAGTGATAATAAATGTCATTGTAACGAAAACAACCTCATAAATACTCCGGCCGTCGTCACTCATTCATAACGATCTCATGTATTCGGAGAAAGACTAAAAACTAACAATTTCCAGGATTTTATACTGAGTGAACATGGATCTTCAATCTGTCGATACCTCAAAATTATCATTCAGTACACATTCAACATCCATTGGATTTGGTGTAAAGATGTCATAAACAGCAGAGAAATTCATGACCTTGTGCAATGCAACGATACAGGACGTGTAAAGATGTCATAAACAGCAGAGAAAAACATGATCTTGTGCAATGCAACGATACAGGTCCTATATCGTGGCATTGCACAAGGTCATGTTTTTCTCTGCTGTTTGTGATAATTTAGTCTTAGATGCATGATTTTGTTTTATTAGTTGTTAGTGGCTTTGAACTAGCTGTCAGTAACTGCGGCTAGTACTCTCAGATCTGTACTTTGTGTCTTTGTGTTGTTGGGATGTACAAGTACCCGGCCACGTCCATTCTGTGTTTTTGTTATATGTATTTATATTTGTATCCATCGGAGTTAAGCCTTTTCAACTGATTCTTATAGTTCGTTCTTATGTTGTACTGTTACATTACTGTCCCAGGTTAGGGGGAGGTTGGGGATCCCGCTAATATGTTTAACCCAACACATTCTGTATGTATGTGCCTGTTCCTAGTCAGGAGCCTGTAATTCAGTGGTTGTCATTTGTTGCTGTGTTACATTTTTTTTTTTTTTTCATTCATTTTTTGTAAAGTTATTAGGCCGTTAGTTTTCCTGTTTGAATTGTTTTGCATTTGTCATTTCGAGGCCTTTTTATAGCTGACTATGGGGTATGGGCTTTGCTCATTGTTGAAGGCCACACAATGATCTATACAGTTGTTAATTCTTATGTCATTTAGTCTCTTGTGAAGGGTTGTCTCATTGGCAATCACATCATGCACATCTTCTTTTTTATATGTGGCTAAGTGGTCTATTAAAGTAGTTACTACTATAATCACTAGCCAGTCAACACTGAGGTTGTGAGTTCGAATCCCGCTCGTGCAGGTGCACTCGACTCCAATCTTAATTGACTAGGATTGTCTGTTTTCCTATCAAAGGTCGGTGGCTTTATCTGGGCACTCCGGCTTCCTCCACCAATCAAAACTGGCCGCCACTAAATAGCCCAAAAGTGGTAGTTAAAAAGGGCGTGAATAACACATAAAATCAAATCTAACACATGTCAAATACCTTTTTTTTTTAGACAAATTGCTTCAAAATTGACTGATATGCAAAGATTTTGGCAGAAAAGGAATGTCGTTACTGAATGTAGAGTAACTTTATTTTAACTCAGAGGTATTGAAAAAATATGTAATGGGATGAATCTGAATGGTGTTTGTTATTTTGTTGTCATGAATGGATAAAGTGCTTCAAAAATTTGATTAAGTACACTGTGATTTTCAAGTACAGTTTGAATTGATTGATTTGAGGTTGCAAATTGTCCAGTGGCAAATATTTCAGGCATTATCAGGACAATACAATACAATTTGAAATAGTTGTGTCTAAAAGACACATTTAATTTAATGTAGCCATCAAAACAGGTTATTTATAAAAAAAACATTCCATCAGTTATAAAAGTGATAAATAAAATAATACATATTTTTAATATAGTTGTTGTGTGCGTAGTTGCGGACTATAATAGGTAAACAAAAGTATCTTTTTTTAATTTATTTTTTTGCGTTCGGAGCGCTTTTTTGGATTGAACTTCATCAAAGTACCGATTATTCATTTATTGTTGGCCACTGTTTTTTTTTAATGAATCGTGTGATTGTAAATTTCGAGAAATAATTTGTCGAATTGAAAGAAAAATATGTAACGGGATCTGAATGATATAATTTTATTTCGTCCCATCGGGTGCACATTAAGTGTTGACATTCAAACGAATTTGCACTAATAGTGGCACAAAAATTCCCCGTTTTTTCAAACATTATCCTGCGATTCTATAATTTGGATTTCTACTTTGAAAGAAAAATTCATCAGGAAACGGCGTGCACCAGTCTTACAAATTCATTGTAAACAGAAAGCTTAACATTTAGTGAAAAATTTATTGAGATTCTTTAAGTAAACACAACACTTCTATCTCGTGAAAGGACAATACGGGGATGAGCCATAAAAAAACAAGACATTTGATGGATTTCTTTTAAAATGGGCTTCCTATACATTAGTTTTTTTTATGTTTTAGGGCGGGAGACAAGAGAAGAAGGGCGGGAGAAAGGAGAAGAGGGGCGGGAGAAAGGAGAGAGGGGCGGGAGAAAGGAGAAAGGAGGCGGGAGAAAGGAGGCGGGAGAAAGGAGAAAGGTACCCCCTGTTCGCCTCCTCAATAATATTTAAAATAAGGAAAGAAGTGATTGTCCTCTTGTTAATAAGTGTAAGACAGACAAATATTAATAACTTTATTTCACAATGACATAATAATAACGCTTTTGGTATTCACAAACGAGATCGCATGAAAACATTAAAGTCATACATAAAACGTCAGGAACGAATAAGGGCCCAGTTACAATACTGGCAATTTTTTTTTTATGGTTTCTGGCTATATCGATTCATATGAATTCAATCCTCAAAACGATAGAAAACTTTGAATGAGAAAAAAAAAAATATTTGAGAACCAAAAATCAAAAGAAATAGCAAAATGTCATGTGTTCTTTTTCTTCTTCTGTTTTGAAAGCAGTATAAAGCAAATTGGCGGGTATTGAAATATTTACATCAGATTTATACAAGTACATGGAAACATAATATAAGAATAAAGCCCAATTTCTGCTTCATGTTGTTAAAGTGACAACTGATAGATTGCATAGCTTGCTCCAGTATGCCCTCTCGAATAAATAAATATATTTTAAATTTCAACTAAAGACATGTTGCGATAATGATTTATTTTGAAACATTTTCAAATAGTATTTGGTATTTAAAAGTAAACATGATTTAAAAGTTTTTGAAGGTCAGATGACTATCACGGGAAAAATCTAAACAATCACAGGTCAGCGTGTTTAAAAATGAATCGTTAAAAGGTTTTCATACTAAGATAGGTCAATTTAACTAGTAATGTTATGATATAGTTCCTTTAAATAAACCTTAATTTATTTTGAAATATTCTCTATCGCCGATGCATTGAAGATGAGTTTTTTTTTCTGATTTACTTTGAACATTGGCATTCATGTGGGTAGACAGATAACTGATTATATCAGAAAATTATTTAACTTTCAAGTACAACGCATAGAATTGCGCTATTCAATATTTTCTTTTCACATTTACCCTAAATATAATAAGAGTGTAAAAAAATTAGATAGATATAGGAAGATGTGGTGTGAGTGCCAATGAGACAACTCTCCATCCAAATAACAATTTATAAAAGTAAACCATTATAGATACTTGTTTTGTGCAGCTAACTGGAGATTTTTACTATAGTTCTCGTTGCTAAAAATGATATATGATAAAACTGTTGCGGAAACGGAATATTTGACACCCAAAGCACTTTGTCACATAAAATTGTCAATGTTACTGTAAATGGTATCGCTGAACGTATAATATTCATTTCTATTTAAATGACAGAGTTTATAAAATAAACTTCATTCATATGTCTGAAACCTAAATACTCCTCAGACAAACTCCTGTAGTTTATTTTAGAGGGCGGTTACTATTAAGTTCTAATGGTATAAAGATATTATAAAGACGTTTGATAAAACAAAATTAAAAGGATCGTGTAAATAGAAAAGCATAAAACGGTCAAAACTCATAACTTTGTCTGAGGGATTTGCAATCTTCCTTTTTCTACAATTACATAATTTATGAATAAAATATATTATTTAAATAAGAAATCTCTGTTACTGGACGGACGATGCTCTATATGGTACGAAAAGTCAATTGACAGCGTTAACAGCCCAGTACAGGAAAGTAAAAAAAAAACACCATAATAAAGATTTCCATAGAACCGATATGTGTTTCTGGAAAGCTTTCATCAGGTACGATGTAGGAAAAATGTTTGGAAAAACGAAATAATACAAGGATTCATAAAAGACTAGCACAGATAAACAAAGTGTTTCCATTATATTAATAATTATGCCAGTGTCACATTTATAATCTTTGTAGCAATCGTAGTATACGTGTTATATCTGATCCTCTGCCTTCTGTTTCTATTTTAAATGAAAATACGAATTTACCAATGTTGTGGATGTTTTACTCTATTTAATATCATATGAGATCACAAGAGATCCTCCTAAATTGTATGCATAAAGGGTATATATGATGGTTTGACTTTTCTAAACGCAAACTATTCTTTAGTTTTTTTTTTACTTTTCATGTTCTATTGTTAACCTTAAACGGTGGTTTTACAAATAATAGGACATGGAAGTTATTTTAAGGCATTGTTTTCTCATTTCAAAACTCTTTTTCCTGTAACATATATATGTTGTTTTTTTTTCTTATTTACAGAATAAAAGCCAAATCGACTGATTCCATATTCAAACGCCTCACTAATTTGTATATAGTAAAACAACAAATCATAGTTCAGGTTTGTTTATACTCTTGTTCCTGTATGTCATTCACCTATTAATTCCAATGACTACTGTAAAGAAAATACAAAATATACGATAATCGTAAACCACCGAGTATAACTTCATATCCCTTGGTATGGCCTCTTGTCATTCAGTCCCAGCTAATTTTCAAAAGTATTAAGCGATAATAACAAGTCTTTGAGATGAAAATTTCTCTTTATGTCAACGCACATACGGTTGTTGATTTCAGTGTATATACTTGATAAATAAATTAGCTTCACGTGGACAGATAAATTCTAAACTGGGATAATTCATCTAAAATTTAATAGAAAACCCTAGTCACGCAATTCTGTTGTCGCAGAAGAAAGTTTTCATGTTAAAACTCATAGGCATAAACTTATTACCTAATTATTTCTGTTGACGGTTTAAGTTCATTATTGGAAAATTATAGTGATTTACTCTAAAACTTCGTTTTTCATAAGGTAAGTTCGTTTTTTCACCTTCATTCTTAATTTTTAAATATCTTAATTCTAATCAGTCAAATAACAAATTGAGACGCTATTTAAATACAACTATACCATTCTTTTCTCAGATGACTGATAATTATGTAGTTTAAAAGTAACATAATAATTTCTGTAATTACATTTCAGCATAAATTACTGCAATTAATTCACGATTTAACAAATTCCATAAATTGATGACAATTACATAAATAAATAAATTACACAAAAGAATCTTGATTTTCGTTTAAATGCTGCTGATTTTCTAACTTGATATAAACATGCACCATTTATATGGATGTAGCATTTATATAGTTACAAACGTTCATATTAGTATCCCCGACGATTACCAGTAAACTTCTGTTAAATGATGACTTATAATTCAATTAAGTGTCATGAATTGTGTGACGCTTCTTCTTCTAATGCTCGAGATAGAAATTGAGCTAAGAATTCTCAAACCCAGTATACCCAATTGTATAATCAATATGGTTATGTGCCTGTTCAAAATGATGTTTGTCGCGCTGTCTTTCCTATAGATGGTTCTTTATCTATCTAGAATTTGGTGATGTGTCAAATATGTTCTATAAACTATTAAATTCATTCAGAACTTGTTTATAAGACTTGGAGTATAGAATAGAGCTTCTTTATAAGACTTGGAGTATAAATAAAATAGAGCTTGCTTATAAGACTTGGAGTATAAATAAAATAGAGCTTGTTTATAAGACAAGGAGTATAAAATAGAGCTTGTTTATAAGACAAGGAGTATAAAATAGAGCTTGTTTATAAGACAAGGAGTATAAAATAGAGCTTGTTTATAAGACTTGGAGTATAAAATAGAGCTTGTTTATAAGACATGGAGTATAAAATAGAGCTTGTTTATAAGACAAGGAGTATAAAATAGAGCTTGTTTTAATTGTTTATCGTTGTAGATGTTATGGTTACCTCTATAGAAGTCATTTATGATAACATTATGTACGGCTGATGTTTTATTGACGTTTACCCCCACATCTTATTTCATTCTGTTGTTGTTGTTTGATAAGCGTCCAGTGGCAAATATTTTATCAATTTTCATGAAAAAAGATTAAATAATACATCGAACAATTGTGTACTGTTCTGTTACTTGGTGTGTTTTGGGGAAATTCGATCTGCCACTGGAACAGATAGAATGTTGGATAGAAGCATAAATGTTGTCTTTCATCAGGCCACTACGGACTCGTCAAAGGTTATTTCAAGGGTTTTGGATCTCTCAGCAGAATATCGTACACATTCCTATCGGACGTGACTATGTATCAATACATCCAACATAGGCAAACCATTCCCACCCCCTAAGTATCGCCGGGACGGATGGAATCCAGGTAAATATATTTCTATACCCCAATCACCCTCGATTTCTCCATAGAAATGTCTCACAGACACAGTTTGACTATAGTAAGTTAGAATTAGTCATTCCTATCATGTATAAAAAATGTAAATACCCAATGAATAAACCTAATGGAGTGACTAGTTTTCCTCTTTTGTTCGATTACAATTTTATAGCTACTTTTAAATGTTTTTTATATTAGATTTATTGTGTTGTTGATCTTTTCGCTCCATCAATATCTATTTGATATCAAAACATTTATACAGATTAAATATCAATATTATTTTTCCAGAAATATTAACATTTAAGGACATTTGCATAAATATTTCTATACCTAGTAATAAATTGTATAAAATTTCAAACCTCCTTTGTATAAATATATTTATTGAATGGAAATATGTGTCCATAATTTCATCTTTATTTGAATTTTGTAATAAATAAAACCTTTCCAAAACTCCATTTAATCCACAAATATAGAAAATAATAAGGAGATATGATATGATTGAAATGGGAAGACATTTTTTGCTTAGTCTCTTCTCTTAGACACTGAATCGTAAATAATTCAGTACCATTACACTCATTATGTTTTTCATTATATTTTTACTATGAAGGTTCAAAGGTTTTTGTTTTCCCCTTTGATGTTCTTTAAGCTTGAGAATTATTACACTTTTTTTCACAAGAAAGAAGTTTTAAAGCCTGACGAGGAATTGGAAATGTGGTGCATCAGCACATTTTAAAGGTAGTTCAAATTTAGTGGATGAAAAAGACAAATAGTTTTAAGTATACAACTTCAATTTTGAAATTATATATAATTCTGACATACAAATAAATATGTATATGTGTAACCTCTGTATCTCTCGTAATTATATATAATTCTGACATACAAATAAATATGTATATGTGTAACCTCTGTATCTCTCGTTATTTTGAAATTATATATAATTCTGACATACAAATAAATATGTATATGTGTAACCTCTGTATCTCTCGTCATTTTGAAGTCTTGTGCAACATTGAGAAAAATATTTTACTTGTTTGAGAAGTTTTAATATGTATACATAGATATAGGAAGATGTGGTATGAGTGCCAATGAGACAACTCTCCATCAAAGTAACAATTTATAAAAGTAAACCATTATAGGTCAAGGTACGGCCTTCAACACGGAGCATAGTCTTGTAATTATGTGTGTATGTTCCAATCTTTAAATATATAGATAGACAAAACAACACATGCTGCATTATTCTATTCTTACTTCCGACATGAAGAGAAAACTTAAAATGTCAAACGTTACCCTCGTCCTGAACATGCATGAACTATTTGCCACTGGACGCTAAGCAACCAACAACTTTACTCGACAAATATTATAAACAAATCAATTAACGTGTCTAGAATATTTGTTTTATTTGCTAAACTGGTCAATAACCTGAAATGACCATTTAATGATCTTAAATATTTAAGCTGCACATGTTGTTTATAAAACGAAGACATATTTTCACTGATTTGCGATAATACTAAATTCATTAATTTCTATTATAGAAGAGATTTTTGTTTATAGAAAATCTTTTATATCACTTATATTGCAAAGATTATTTTGATATTTAAGCTGCACTTGTTGTTTTCAAAACGAAGACATATTTTCCCAATTTGCGACAATACTAAGTTCATTACTTTCTATTTTGATTTAAAGAAGCGTTGTCAATTTATTTTCGACTTCTGAGTTTGAAGGTCCCTTTAGTATATCTTTCGCCTCTTTTTTCGATCACGTATTTTGCTAAGAATATGTAGTTCAAACTTTTCCGAAGTCTTGAGACTGATCCAGAAATCGGTTTTACGAAAGCGTATGTGTTTTTTTTTGTATACATTTTCCGCGACACATGCCAAACGACGAAAAATAAAACTCAGTCTTGGAATCTGTTAGTGAAAACTGAGCTTATAAAATTCTTTGTATGATTGACCTTCTTGTGAATTGTACTTTTACAGGCAAGTCAACAATTGGGTTTTATAAAGGGATATATAACTGGACCAAAGGTTCAATATATTGGTTGTTTTAGATGATGTAGTACTTTATGTATAGAGGGATGCCTTATACAGACTCATAGGAACCTACGAGGATGATACTAGCTTTGTTTTAAGTCGTTAATACTAAGTCAAAGTTTTTACATTTGCTCCAACGATTTTTCAAGTAGTTTGTTTTGCAGTTATTTTGATACTTGTGTAAGTGGATTAATCTTTTAATCCACTTACAGGCTATTTAACGGGTAGCTTTGTTAAAGAAGCTTCGCAAATTTACCGTTTAACACAAAACTGATTTCAAATGAGAAACTTTCCTTCAGAAAAAACATGCAAGACTGAGTAAAATTGATTTACTAATATGATATTGATTTAACTTTTTTAATA
Source organism: Mytilus coruscus (assembly GCA_017311375.1). Lineage (NCBI taxonomy): Eukaryota > Metazoa > Mollusca > Bivalvia > Mytilida > Mytilidae > Mytilus > Mytilus coruscus. The sequence continues at coordinate 83,349,502 of CM029604.1, forward strand.
GCACTAAACCGCTAACCCAACGGACATCTACATTTTACGTCATTCGATAAAAGAAGTTCAAAACTTTCCAGACAACAGTTTTCTATACTGTGAGGAAAGTTTTCATCATGCCTTTTCAAAAATATCACAGAAATCATATGGTACTGTGGAACGATTGAGACCCGAAAAACTACATTGTAGTTAACCCTCAGGCTGTCTCGTGTTCATGTGCCTGTCCCAGCTCAATTGTCTTTAATTATATCTTAATATTTTTGTTATTTAGGGAATTTCTTGTTGATGGAAGATCTTTAACAATCTCTGAAAAGTCTCTGAATAAGATATTTACAACTCTTTTTACATTAAGGGCTATTTGGAGTTTGACATATTTGAAAGACACTTGTGTATTGTTTATAACCATATATTAACTTCAAGGTGTCTTTGGATTTTTGTGTCGTTTGTTTGTTGTCTCTTAGGCTTCATACCTAAAATTCTCCCTCTATTTATACAGTTTTTTATATGGAAAAAAGAAAAAGGAAAATATGTACATATCTTTTGTTGACATAACAGAAAAAGTAGATAAATTCTGTTTTTTTTAAAATGTAGTCACAGTAAAGCTTTTTACGAAAACAAGGCTTAGAATCTTGATTTAAAACTATCATGACATTAAAATATTTCTAAATACTAATCTTTGTCTGAATTTTTTTTTCTTTTTTTTTTCGCCTTCTCTCAAGTTGGGACGGAAATTTTGGGCAAAATGAGGCACATTGGAGAATTTTCATACTGTAATATATATATATATATATATATATATAAGGATAACAATACTTGACGAAGAAATTTTAATCAAAGTTGGTCATCTGACATTTACTGTCCATAAAAGTATAGTATACACTTAATCTGTTCAATTAGTATACTATAGGGCTGGGTGGTTTTATATCATCTGTTAATTCTCATATGATTATAAAATCCCCCGATCCCTGGACATGTTTTGTAGCTGATGCAAAACCAAATCAACAGCCGAATTTATTTGTATGCTTCTAATAGATGATGACGACTCGTTTATGACATCACTGAATGCGCCTAATCCCTGGATTTTTAATTGCATTGAGTAAACCGACAGTAGCCATTAAGAACTGATTTCTTTTCCAGAGTCTCTCAGATCTTTGTTGTTCCTGTTTTCTGTATAGTATTTTGTGAATTGTTGTTTGTCTGTTCGTATTTTGGCTGTTAGTCATTGTGTTAATTGTCTTTCACTTCGACTTATAGTTTAGATTGACCCCATGGTATTAATTCCCGTTTTATTTAGATTTTAAAACTTTTTCAATAATCTTTTCTGAGGTTAACGCTTTTCGAATAATCATTAGAATATATGCAGCTTTAATCTTGTTTTATCCCTATAGTTCACGATGAAAAAACATTTTTCCTTCGCCTTATTCATTGTACGTGACAGTTTCCGTTTAATAGTTTAATGCACTTATTTGCCATTCGCAGTCTCTAATTAGAAAAATAGATTAGGATTACGTTGTGTTAAGTTTTTAATCCTTTCAAATACATTAAAATACAATTCAAGGCCACGATAATCAATAGAGATCTAGAATAGGAAACAGTTCGTTGATACGGAAGTTGATCGGTCGATTATAACGACTTTCAGCTACTTTTCGAGCTAAAACACTTTAGCTGTGGAAAATAGAAATAACCGAAAGAGCTGCAATCTTAAAATTTGGTGAGATTCACAAATTTGAATGCACCAATATACTTTTACTGCATCACATCTTCATCGTGAAAGGGTATTGATTTAAATTGAAAAATGACTAACAAACTTAAATAAAATGATGTACATATTATATTGGCGATTAGTTTCACTCAGATGAACATAGATAGCAGTTTCCATAGAACTAATGGATATTAGTTAAACTGTTAGATCGAAACGTGTAGCAGTGGCCGTTCGAATTCAATTAAAAGAACTATTAAATAAAATAAAACCATGTTCGCCTAGTTTTAAACTTTTTAAGATCTATATCAATCTTTCCATACTCGTCATTGATTGCTGTTGTATTGTAAAGTACAATGTCCATACTGATATTCTTATTGTTGAAACGATATCAGCGAAAGGAGGGAGAAGACGGAAGTTTACACCATATACAAAATCTATGTATGTTCCAAGTCTGGTGTTTGGTAAAAAAACTTGCAATAAAACGGGCACGAATACTTGATTTTAAAATATCTATCGAAATTATTTTAATGAGTCAAGTGTTTTGTTTGTAAATTAAATGATTTATTTTACTTTAATAATGTATTCAATGGTTAAACCCTGGAGTTTGAACGATTAGAGAATAAGATTTAAAGCCTCTCCTATTAAAATAAAATTTCTGTTAAACTTTTAAGGTGAACCGATATAAATTTAGAACGAACTTGAATATAAAGGACAGATTTTGAATTATGACCAATTACATACGTTCATCCACAAACAAGTCTATTGACGAGGATAGACAGAACAATGCCAGCTGAAATTATGTTGATGTACTAAACATATCACTAACATTTTAAACTCGATATCTCAGTGAAACGAACGCATAACATATTTAAATGTCATTTAAAGATGGGATGGATGAACGCCTCCTAAATTTCCATGTTTGTTGTTAGTTGTTTGGAGGAAAATAATTTTGATAAAATATAGTAAAGTTAAAAAAAAAGATCTGTAAATATATATAGTGACAAAGCATCATATTGGACATACAAAATGGATCAAAATGCTGAAAGATATTCCGTAAGTAACACCTGTATGATATGGGTTTAATATCATTAATATTCATTCCTTGTGAAAAAAAAAATGCTATAATTTGATTTTAATGTCTTTCTTTACATGTTATCAATGGATTCTATTTATATATTTAATGTCTCTTGATATGAATTTTTAAAACCAAAGGACGAGGATGAAAACAGCGTTAGGACTTTTTATTATTTGATTTACTATTTGAAAATTTGAATATTTCCTCATATAGAACTCCATCCTCGTAAGGATATGTTTTATTATGTTGATTATCAGTTGCAGGAATACATTAATATTTTAATTACATGTTCACTTCTGTAAAAACTGTGAAAATTTGTGCTTTTTTATTCTTATTTGGAATCCTGATGATAAGCGATAAATATAAAAAAAAATGGGATATTTCATCAATAAATGCAGATGTAGTTTTTAACATCCTTTAACATAAGTATGTTTTAGCTTCAGAGAAAGTAACTTGTTCTTTATCGAGTACTCACTAAAATAGATCTAAAAATAAAATTTAACGGTTCACACAATCGTAGAAAATTTGTATAAAATAGTAAAAAAAAAATGATGTTTGTTCATACTTATGCTTCAAACAACATATAATACAAATACATTTTAAAATTCTACTTGAAAAAATATCATGGCATCATTATAGATTGCTCATTTTTTTCTTGAAATACTAAAATAGCATGTCAATTGTCAGCTATAGATTGTTTGATTTATATATATAGTTACAATTAAGCCGTATAAACACTTCACATATGTATGTAAAAATTATAAGCAACATTTCACTGGTGTCTACAAGTTCCCAGTGGTTCACCAGAAGAGACATTTCAACAAACAGACACATGTACAAGTCTGTATGGTACCAGTCTTAAAGTGTGTTATAACTGCTAAATGTTTGGTGCATAGCACAGAGCAAATTCAATTTCAAAGGCTTTAGGATGTATATACCCTGCCACGTCCTGTCTGTGTTTTGTTTGATGTTTTTCTTTGTATCGATCTGATGAGTTAAGCCTTTTTCAACTGACTTTTATAGCTTGTTCTTATGTTGTGCTGTTACACCACTATCTCAGATTAGGGGAGGGTTGAGCGCTCACAAACATGTTTAACCCCGCCACATTCTAATGTGCCTGTCCCAAGTCAGGAGCCTGTAGTTCAGTGGTTGTCGTTGGTTCATGTCTGTCATATTTGTTTTTTCGTAAATTGTTTTGTTATAAATTAGGCCGTTAGTTTTCTCAATTGAATTGTTTCATATTTTTCATGTTGCGGGGACTTTTGTAGCCTACCATACGGTATGGGTTTTTCTCATTGTTGAAGGCCGTACGGTTACCTATAATTGCTTACATTCACATCATTTAAACTTAAATGGATAGTTGTCTCATTGGCAATCATACCACATCTCCTTATTTATTTTCATAAAGAAAATGCAGATTTTGTTTATTTTATAAGTGGAATACCTGAGACGAATGAAATTTAAAATGATAACATATTAAATGTTCCATAACCTTCTGTGTATTAAAGGGGTTCATATAAAAACATGTTAATTGCTCAGTTGACATTATAACGGTGATATAAATCGATAATAGTTTAAGTGCGCACTTCATTTCTTTAGGATGTGGCAGTTTTATTTGCATGTTATTTCATGTTGACAAATATGCATACTTTTTATGTACTTTCAATAAGTGGAAGTTCGTAGTAACATCAACATAGTTCTTCACTACAGAGATTTGACTATTTGTTTAGAATCTCAGTAATTTAGAATCTTGGTAACTAGCGACATATCTCCAACCCCCTAGATAGAATCTTGGTTACTACTGACATATCTCCACCCCCTAGATAGATTGTCATCATGTTCCGTGCTACCATATTCGATGAACACAAAATACAAAATTAGTTCATTTCTCATCAGGGACGTGAAAGTTATTAGGGGAAGATAGCCTCGGTACGGATATGCATTTTCATTCAGTTTTGGGCAAGATTACTAATATTCATTTTTACCTGGCCAATAGACATCACTTTAATGTTTTCTGAAAATCACTTGTTCTTAAACATCAATACAATACGCATACTTAAGCATAACGATTCTAAGAGTGTCATTTAGCATAACTTGAATCAAGTGTTTCATGTTTTTCTGTATCTTCAGTTTGTTTTTTAAACTAAAAAAACATTCATCCATCAAATCAGTAAAAATTGTATCAAGGAATGCCAGCAGTTCATTTTATACCTGAATAAATACAAGAAATAAACATTTAGTATTTACAAAGTCCGACTCAATTTCTTATTTTAGTCTCACCACGGATACTAGTTTAATTCTATTGATGAATCATATAGAATGTTACATTAAAACAAACAAAATAGTCGAAATGAAGCAAAGATCAATTAATAAATGTATGTATATCTAAATGATTTTCTAAGTAAATAAATGATTATAATTCCACTTCTGTAAATCATTGGACGTTCACACGTAAAAGAAGTATTGAATGCAAACTGTTTAAAACTAACATATTAAGCAAAGGGTCAGTGGTAACTTATCTCGTTAATTTGCGCTCGTCTTTCGACTCCGACTCGGACGAAGTTGACCTAGGCCGTGTTTGACTTCTCTTTTTACCCCCCTTAGGTTATGTAGCTCCTCAAGCATTCAAGTATTAAGAACCAAGATTATTATGATTTTTAATTGAAGTAAATTAAAAATCAAGATACCTTAATACAGGGGCAAACGGGGGAGGTCGTCGCTTGTACAAAAGAAGCAAATGTAGGGCGTACATATAGGGTTATACGTCAATTAGCCTCAACAACATTAAAATCAACAACGAAATCTATTCTATGATCGAATGTACAATTTAAGGTTATGCACTGCCTTTATTTTTTTTCTTAAATATTCTCAAGACGTTTAACAAGCAACATTCAATCAATTAAATAATGTCTGGAGATCCCATCTTCCAACCAACATGGCCAGCATTGCTAAAATAGAACATAGGGAACAAATGCAAGTTTTGTCTATTATTTTGAAAATCGCTATAAATAGAGAAAATCTGAGAAGGGCAAACATGTTCAGGAAATTTACCTCCTGTTCATTTCGATCAAAACTGTCAGACTCCTTATAGAAGTTATTGTTAAAAAAAGACGATTTTTTCCATTTTTTTCATTATTGCCACTTGTCTTGAAAATTATAATACAATAGAAAGAATTTTTTGATAGCAAATATAATCAGTAAGACAAGATCTTTAAATAAATCAGTATTGCCGAAATCGTCAGATGAATCCTTATAGGAGTTATTGCCCTTAAATGACGATTTTTCCAATTTTTCCCCCAAATTTTTGCCTATTATCTAGAAACTATAATAGATGGATACAATCTTTAAATAACGAAAATGACGAGCAAGACAATATCAAAGAATGTTTCAGCATGGCCGAAATCATCAGTCGATTTTTTATGAAGTTATTGGCCTTAAATGACCAATTTTACCAACATTTTTCGTTTTTACATATATTTTTTCAGTTGACTTGTTAACCTAAATGCTTAAAATGCTTTCAGAAAGTAATGATTGATCATATTGGAACAAAATTAAGTGTATGCAGTCTATCTAGATAAGATGCGTTTTTGAAAATTTCTTTCTTTTTTTAGGAAGGGAGTGTCAAAAGGGATTTGAAGTATGGAAGGAGAAAAACACTTTTACTTGGAAATACCATTTCATTCCATGTAATGTTTATGGCATGTTTGTACTTTAATTGTCCTTTAAACTTCCAAGCACCATTTTTTTTCAAACCGCGAGAAACACTATAGTAAATGTTGATGAGACATACTCATGTAAACTTTTTTTTTTTACAAACTATTTAAACACCATTGCTTTAACACTGCTGATGATAAATTACACAAATAACGGCACGTTTATTTAACGTGCAATCATGTATAAATTGAAAGTAATCCTTCATTTGTTATCAAATAGAAATAATCATTTCGTTTTAAAATAGCTTTGCACTGAAGCAGGATTTGAATAATTTGTAAAAACAAGATTATTTTTCAGTTTTAGAAGGGTAAAAAATATGCTTTAACAGATCATTATGAGGGATGCGTTATATTTTCACTGATTCAGATATTTCATCCTAAACAAAGGAATGTTGTGTAACGGGGAAACATTTTTTTACAGTTTTTTGAAAATTTCTTTCGAAATATGTTTTATATTTCTTTATTTCTTTTTTGGCAGTTAATTCAACTAAATCTTAATAAAAACTATTCACACCAGTAACTATTAGCGGTCATTTCCACATATAAACATACTAAGCCTACTGTACTATAATCTCCAAAGATGTCACGTTTTACACACTGCATCAGCAGTAGCTATGCTTTCGCTTCATACATATTTGATAAAAAAAAAGTTGGGGGAAAAAAAAGTGTGAATCTTCTCTCAGGAATCGGGGTATTGGTGTATTCTGTCCTACTTTTCAATTTGTTTTGGTAATTCTTGTTATCCAGTTAAATACATATTTTTAACTGAAGATTGTTATTTGTTCCAAGTCATATAACGATAAGAAGCTGTTATATGATTGCCATTGAGTCAACTATGTACAACTTTTTATGGGAGTCCAAATGATATGGATGTAAGGAACTATAGGTCTCAACCTCGGCAATGAACAAAACCCATACCCTAGAGTCGGCTATAAAAGTGCCTGTGAAATGAAAACCAAATATGACAGACAACAACTATGGACAACCACTGAAATACAGGCTCCTGACTTGGGACAGACACATAAAGAATATGCTTCATTTGAATCATATTAACATGATTTTGTATAAATATCATAGAATCGTTTGTTTTAAAATATAATGCACACATCTGAAACGCTTATAAATTGAATATGATAAACTGGTATTCTTACCAAATGTTTTAAAAAATTTATTGTAATTAGATAGATGCAAGTTTATTTAGCCAAACAAACTATATTAACCCGGCATCAGGCCCTGGTAAATATAATATTTTGGGTTAATAAACTCTTATACCCTTGTATTCACCATAGGCCTTGTTAAAGTTCTATGCACATGATGAGGTTAGATCCGATTAATGTTTTCTATGTCATAAACACAACAAATTCGAATCACCTTTATCATTTTCAATTGTTCTATCTTTTAATAGGATGTAGGTTTTTTTTATGTTGCTATCGACTTTAAACTTCTATTTATTTGTCATGTTACATTACGGTTTCTCTATTATTTTTCATAGTGTATTCATGTTAATAAATTCTTAATTCAACAAAAGCCGAATTTTCAGACTAATAAAAGGGGGAGATCTTTACATATCAAACCTGTTACTTTTAAATGATCTTTCATGATCTTACATTTCTCAATCCCCTATGACATGGAGATCATTAGAAATGTATGTTTTCGATTCTTACCGATGATGTATCTCTCTACATTATATGTAACAAGCTTTATTGATTAGTTCTCAATTCTAAACCACGATTAATATGATATTAAATCATCTTAACAAAATGTGACAAATAAAATATCTTATTTATATATAAATAAAGCGTATATCTATGCATGTATACAAAAGAACTTTTGTTACACTTTATGTAGTACTAAAGTATAATTTTTTAAGAAAAAAACATTTGCTTTTAATGCTTCATTCATGAAAGATAATTTAACATATTAAGATTAAATCATCTTATATATCAATACATGTAAACTATGCATTTATTAAGACTAAATTGTTAGAAATAATCTCATATACTATTACCATGATTACAGTAACTTTAAAATCTTATTAAAGGTTGGTAAATAACTATATAGTCAAGGACAATCTAAGCAGTGACACATATCATTGGTTTACCCAAAGAAAGTAGCTCATTAACTGTGACAAACTTACTATTGAAATGTGTTAATGATTAACCCAAGAAAAGTTGTTCGATAGCTGTGACAAATATCATTTAACTCAATACAAGCAAAACTGTTCTGTAACAAACAGTAGCAGTCGTAAATTTTATTGGTCAACATAAGTTCCTTAACTATGAACTACACATGTGCCAAAGGCACTATCTATTAATGTACCAAATAAGTAAATGGTTGTCTTTGATATATCTTAATGCTTATAGCTTAGCATAGGGTATACGCATTTATCTATAATCTATGTCTGCCTCTAGATTCTCTTCGATTTTTTTGTCTCGTGTGCATGTTCAATCCGAGCACCCTGGTGGTGGGGTTCGTGTTATTTTTGTTATTTAGTGTTTGGTAGCCTGTTTTTTGTCTTTTCGTCGTGTATCGTGTTTTGTTGGTCTCTCTTGGACTTATGTATGTTGCCATTGTTGCGCCACTTTTTTCATTCATAGCAACTGCGTAAAATAGTAGCGTTGCTTTTGAAGACGTAAACATGTAAGAAAAATTTGACTGAATATATTATCCCTGGTCATCTTTGAGAACCGTTACTTTGTAAACGTTTAGAAATAATTAGTTTCTTTGAGTTGATTCGATTTGGGCCATCTGTGTAATTGACTTTATTTCTATATAACTTGTTTTATTTGTTCATTTATTATTTGATTGTTTGTTTGTTTGATTAGTTAGTTTTCACTTAGACATAAACTTGTAAATGTATTTAAATGATTTGTTATATGGATCATTCTCCATACCATACAATATTTGTTCATGGTTTCTTCTTTCCGTTTATATATGAATTCATTCATTCATTCATTCATTCATTCATTCATTTGTTATATGGATCATTCTCCATACTATACAATATTTGTTCATGGTTTCTTCTTTCCGTTTATATATGGTACTGTTAGTTTATTTTTCTGCATAAAGAGTTGTTACTACTCTACATAAAAGAAAAATCTCTTTCACAACTATCGTCCTGAATATACGTGAAATATGAGCAACTGGACGTTTAGCAAAGAACAATCTATCAATTTTCACAAACTAACAAGATTGCGTTGTCATTAGTATAGTAGGAAACTGAGTATAATTTTTTAAATGTGAATTTACATAAAAGTTAGATGAAATAATAATCTTTGATTAGACTTATATCATGTTCGCATATTACATACATAGTATGTACATAAACAGATGTTCAAATTGGTTTTAAAAAACTATAGTCAAGCAAAGTTAATGTAATGACAAATTTGAATCAGTGTATCAATCGAATTACAAACACTATGTTAAGGTCGGCTTTTATCATATAGTATTGCATATCTATTGATATTCACTAAATTAATGCATGCCATATTGTATTTATAACTTACTGTGCTATAAATACTTTAAAACATTCAAACAATTAACAGATGGTCTTTAATTAACATAATATATGTATATATCAGTACAGATGCACCTCTAAAGATGCAAATATTTAAATCAACTCGGAGGTTTCAAATATCTGTGGGACACAATTTCAGTAACATGCCTTTCTGACTCCAATAACGATTGTTGAGCGTGTCATAAGCATGCTGTTAATAAATTATAATTTCGTAACAAAGTAATTTTGTTAAGCTTTATTGTCGTTGTAATCTTACACAAACAACAGTCAGGAATAAAGTAAAATGGTCAATTATTATATGCTGACATGATAATCACACATTTGCCATACTAGATGAATGTATCCGCCAATTTGATGTTACTCCATATAAGACTCGTTAAAATTCCATTAACTGCTTGTAACGTTATTATTTCTGATCAAAACAGTCTTCAAACGGAAATCAGGTGCCGTTGTTAGAACTGTTGGTTTTCAAGTTCGTCAAGTTTGGGTTACATCCTGTCTCCTGTAAAAGTGAGCCAATATCCTTTAGTTATTGCAGGCATAATCATAATCAGTTCTGCGTACTTTATAAGTTTTGATATAAAACTGAAAGGCACGTTAAATGAAAGGCAGTTTCTTTCAGAACTGTTTTTATTGGCTTAAGGTAAGTAACATTTTGTAGAAGGACTTTTTAACTTAGTACATTGTTTCTTTATAACTCAAAACTCATTGATTTAATCGTCGGAGGGCTTCTGATATTTTGTTAAGAGAGAGAGAGAGAGAGAGAGAGAGAGAGAGAGAGAGATGGAAGATACTATGGAAACATTCAAAACGCATACTAGTAAGTCGATAAGTCGTAGAGAAACTGACAACGCCATGACAACAAAAACAGATATAATAATAATAATAATATAATAATAATAAATTCTTTATTTAAGGAGGGTAACTCAATTAGAAGTAGTCTAATTTTCATTGAGGCCCTCAAACAAATTACATGTATACAGTTAACATTCATACATCCATACATTCATACATTAAAATACAATATATATTACTAGTATATACACAATTCAATCATTCAAACATACACATGGCAATAAATGGCAATAATTGGTAAAGTTTTGATTAAATTTTCTTATTCTTACAACAAAAGAAAGAAAACAAATTATTCGACTTGCATAGAATTTTCAAGAAAATGAATATAACAATGTTTCTTAAATAATTCCACATTACGACAATTTTTTATTTTGAGTAGTAAATTATTCCATACCTTTGTTGCAGAATAATTAAAAGATTTTTCATAAAAATTTGTATTTGGTCTTGGAACAAATAGATCATTATTAGAGACAGATCGTAAGTTGTGGTGTTGCACATCATTAATATTTAGCATTGTTAAGTAATCAGGTGTTAGTCCATTTACAATTTTATACATTAGAATTGATTGTTGGTATTTTATTCTTTTTGTAAAAGATAGCCATTTTAAAGATGAAAACATAAAATTAGATGGAACAGAAATATCGCATTCAAGTATAATTCTTGCTACTCTTTTTGAAGTTTTATGATTCTATCTGAATCTTTTTGTAATAAATTTCCCCAAACTGAACTACAATAGTCTATATATGGTAGAATATATGCATTATAAAATAGTTGTCTTGTGTGTATAGGCAAATATACTTTAATTTTAAACAAATGTGATATTTTAGATGAGATAATCTTACATATACGATCAACATGATCTTCCCAGCTTAAATTTTCATCAATGTCAATTCCAAGTAATTTGAAAGAATGGATATTTTCAATACATGTTTCATTGAGGTTAATACATAATTTTGATAGTTGTGTAAGTTTTGTTTTGAACCCAATTTCATACACTTTGTTTTTGTGCATTAATTTTCATACTGTTATTGTTACACCAAGATTGTATAGCATTTAAATCATTTTGCAATATGCTGTTTATTTTTTCAATGTTTTTATTATGAAAATGCAATGTTGAATCATCAGCATATAAATCCATGTCGGATTGTTTAACATGAAGTGGTAAATCATTTATATAAATTAAAAATAACAGAGGACCTAAAATAGAACCTTGAGGCACTCCATATTTTACAAACGATTTATCAGATTTAATGTTAGCATATTGAACTTCTTGTTGTCTCTCAGACAAATATTATTTTTATTTTAATAAACAACGAAAAGACAAACAAGTCCACCAAACATTACATAGATAATTAATGACTGAGCAACACGAAACAACATGAAAACCATAAAACCGGGGGTGAGTTCAGGTGCTCCTGAAGGGTAAGTAGATCATGTTCCACGTGTGACATGGAAATTCGGTAGGTCACACTCGAAAATATCCGTTATCATCTGTGACACAGATATTCCGTAACAGTCAACCAACTCGTGATGGCGTCCGTGATGTATTGTAGTTTTTTCTCTTTAAAGCTTATAACGGACATCGTCCTGAACATGCATGAAATATTTGCCACTGGACGCTTAGCGACCAACAATCAATCAATATAACCGACATATTTCCAAAGTAATAAAAAAATATATAGAAGGAACACTCCACCTAACGTTTGTAACATTCTAATATTACAGATGACTAGAACATACTAAAACTTTACAAAATTATACTGGAAGCTAATTCAAGTTGCATAATCTGCTTATGTAGAAATCATTCTTTCTTTCATTCTAAGTCATTTAACACGACCCTCTCGGAGCAAAAAAAATATACCCATTAAAATCCCACAATTTTTGGGAGATATTTCTAATTTATTTCTTATTTGATTGTTCCAATTCGACAACGTGGCACGTACTAAACGATGTGCTTAAAATAATAAGTCAAACAATATGCAATTGTCCATATATAATATGTAGGCTGACTTTTCTGCTGTGTCTGATGACTGCGCCTGGTGTAAAACAGAGAGAAAGTTCTAGTAAATAAAGATGTTTATTGGTTGAAATCAGTAATCAAAGTGCTTTACAAATATTAACACAATGACATAGCAGTCTCGCTTGATACTAAATTTATAATTTCAAAAAATATAACACATATATTGCCACTGGGCGTTAAGCAAACCAACAAGTAATCAATCAGTCCATGCATATATCTACCTGCCTTCGTTTAGTGGCAACTGTACATCATACCTTGTCGATGCGATTTCCTATGAAAATGTCTCCTTTCCAATCGGTGCTTAAACATGTATTTGTTACTTTCACTTCTCCTTTAACAGTTTGTAGAAGGTATGTGTTCAGTGACCAATTTGGGAGGAAGCATAGATCTACCATAATATTCTTAGTTTGCTTTTATTTATTGTATACAAATTATACCAACGTATATACTTATTATAATTTTGCGTCTAACATCTTCACCTTTATTAATACAATGACCGTAATACTAATTATTTCATATGTTTTGAGCAACATTGGCTATAGCCTAGGTACCGGAGACGATTTGGTTTTGTTTTTTAACTCTATTTGTCATGTGTGTTCGACTCCAATCTTAATTGACTAGTATTGTCAGTTTTCCTGTAGAAGTTCGGTGGTTCTCTTCGGCTTCCTCCACCAATAAAAACTGACCGCCACGAAATAGCCAATAGGACTGAAAGTGGCGTTAAAACACCAATCAATCGGTCCAGTAAACAATATTCTACGACGATAACACCATTCATTTCAGTTGATTAACATCTATCACATCGTCTCTTGAATAATTTTATCAATGAATAATGCAAAAGCACTTTAAAGCTTTTACTGCAGTTATGTCAGAAAACATGTAGTTAAACTCATCAGAATAATTCTCTGTAACCTTTAATCTTGCGTGGTTTTATGAGAATCGACTATCTATCTACAGCTATCACATGCAACAGTTTGTGATTTATTAGTTTCTAAATTGACATAATAATGATAGTTATTGCATTTGATATTTTAATATAATACAATGAATAAATGCATTCGCCTATCTTATGCACGATCATTAATATTAATACTACGTTGATAGTTACATTTGACTCCTCGCCACATCGAAATTACACTTTATCTTTGAAGTGGGATTTGATATTTAATAGATATCTATATACTACGGAAGCCGATAAGGGCCATTCGAAAAAAATAATTTATGTCGTAATTACATAGCATGTCGTAATTTCGACATAACATGTCGTAATAACGACATCACTATGTCGTAATAACGACATCGCTATGTCGTAATAACGACATTCTCATGTCGTAATAACGACGTCCTCATGTCGTAATAACGACATCGCTATATATAAAAAAGAATATGTTGTATGATTGCCAAGAGACTAAATGACACAGAAATTAACAACTATAGGTCATCATAATGCCTTCAATAATGAGAAAAGCCCCCGCATAGTCAGCTATAAAAGGCCCCGAAATGACAAATGTTAAACAATTTAATTCAAACGAGAAAACTAACGGCTTTATTAATGTACGAAAAATGAACGAAAAACAAATATGTAACACAGCAACAAACGACAACAACTGAATTACAGGCTCCTGACTTGAGACATGCACATACATAAAGGATGTGGCGGGGTTAAACATGTTAGCGGGATCTCAACCCTCCCCCTAAGTTTGTAGGAATAGTTGTTGGTTTCTTGTGGAGAGTTGTCTCATTGGCAATCATACCACATCCTCTTTTTTATATTTAATCCTTATCATATAAGGATCATCCATTCTCTAAGATTGGTCCAATGTGGCCTGGTAGTTCTTAAGGAGTAGATTTTCAAAGCTTTTTCCATTGGAGCCTATGTTAAACTTTGGACCCCTAATACTCGAGCCTAATGGATCCCCTGACCTTCACCTATCACCTAAGGAAGCTTGATTAAATTCAGTGTTTATCATTCTCAAAAAGAAAATGAATATGTTTACGATAGGGTTTTGATACAAACTTTGCCCTCACTGGCGGCCATATTTAACTTCGGATCAGGTCAAAACGTAACAACTCTTTTTAAGGACCTGGATACTAGGTACACAATGTATATTTATACTACGTTTAAACTCAGTCATTTTTAGCGATCTTGAGAAGAAGATTTTGAACATTTTCAAAGTCCCTTGGCGGTCATGTGTTTTAACCAATTGGTAACTATAAGTAACAACACTTGAATAGGACCTTATAGTGTACACGTATATCAAGTTTGATTCAATTCTGATAAGTGGTTCTTAAAATAAAGATGAAAATGTTGTTTCCCATAGTATTTTAATGCTCACAAAGTAACAACGCTAAGGTTGTCGTAATTACGATAAAGGGATGTCGTTATAACGACATGAGGATGTCGTTATAACGACATGAGGATGTCGTTATTACGACATAGCGATGTCGTTATTTCCACATAATATGTCGTTATAACGACATAGCGATGTCGTTATTTCCACATAATATGTCGTTATTTTTTTTTTCGAATGACCCTTATCGGCTTCCGTAATATACCTACTAGACAGGAAGTTTGTTTTTTTACTAAAAGAGACAGTCCTTCATATAGTCCTGTATTAACTAACAAAACAACAAAAAAAGTGAACTTATTCAAAGCTCGGTATTCAACGACAGACAAGTGTACAAAAAGGCAAAAAAAGGTTAAAATGGAGAGAGATGAAATAACAAATGAACACTCAAACATTATATAAGCCCAAGAAAAATATATAGCACCATAACCAAAAATAAACATTACGCAACGAAAAAATACAATAACAAAGTACTACACAGAAAACAAAAGATTGAGCAACACGAACCCCAACAAGTTTAAAGTGGAAATCAAAACCCGTACGTCGAAATAAGAACAACAACATCAAGGTCAAGAGAAAAATGACAAACAGACAACGAAACCCTTAACTGAAGCAACATGAAACCAACTAAAAACCCATGGTTAACACATGTCGTCGACAGAGAGGGTAAACAAGTAGGACTCGTCGTATTGTCATCCGAGTAAATATCCGGTGATATTACATATGGTGTAGCATTCTCCTGTTTTCATTGGATATTACGATCACGTGTTTCAAATAATATTTCACGTATCTGAAGCCTCAGTTGTTTCTATTTTTAAGTATATTGAAGTTATGTTTCTATTTATACGTATATTGACGGTCAATATTAAAAATCTGTGACGTCACACATAACAATCATGGCGCAAGATCCGCAGAGTACGCAAAGAAAATTTGCAAGTAAACTGAAATGAGTTCCATTTGAATTCTTATTTGTTCTAAACAGAAAATAAAAATGTTGTGTTTTTATTTACAATAAAAAAGTTAATCTTAATTATTAATATTTTCAATAGCATGTTAAAAATCTTGCAAAATAAAATTTAAAAAAACACATAACGAACATTGAAGTCCATTTTTCTAATACCTTATTTATATATGTTATATATAAATTAAGGACTTTCACTTAGTCAATACGTTATATATGGACCTGTTAGATTATATTGACACCCGGACTTCGTCCTCGGTCAATATAATCTGAACAAGTCCATATATGACGTATTGACCTCATCAAAAGTCCATAATTGATAAATACGTCATATTCGGGAATGTCATAAACGAGGAAAAATGGATAGTTGTGGCTATGACAAATGAAACGAATCTGTGTTCACTCTGTGCGAACAATGTTCTATAATGGTCAACTAAATCATTATGGCGTTCATAACTTTTTTAAATATTACTTCAACTTCAATTTTAAGTACCCTTGCAAAATCTGCAATGTAAACAGCAACACACTTTCAATGAAATACCGAATTACTAGTCCTATAATACCTTATCAACTTATAGATATCCATCACTGGAGTTGCTGGAACGCTGCTTTATAAAGATGAATTTTCACAATAGAAAACTTGAAGTAATCGTTTTTGTTATTAAGTTTAGGTCTCGTTGTCATTTTCTATGTGTAGGTTGAAAAAGAGACAGAAGATACCAAATAGACCATCAAAAATCATAAATCGAAGAAAACCAGACAAAACCATCCTTTAAAGAAAAACGATGAATAGACAAAACAACAGTATTCAAAAAAATACACAAAAAAAAAACACAGAAAGACTGATCAAGAGCTTCGGAAGGGTAAGCAGATCCTGCTCGGCTAGTGACACATGTCATTTTGCTCATGGCTTGCACACATTTGGTGATAAGTCGCATGGGTGATGTCTCGATCGTGGAAGAAAGGAGGACGCATTTTAAGAAACCGATCAAACTGCATCTTCGGTATCTTATTTCAAATTCATTTGGATAGATACGTTGTACATTGTCGCCAGACTTTCAATAGTTCAGTGAAAGACATTAGTTATATGCTAGTTGTTGAACGTAAAGGTAAAATATGTCATTATTTTCTGAAAAAGCCCAGTATGAAATCTGTCTCAAACCAGAAGTGGAACAAGTCTTAGATTTTGGATAGACATAATTGATAAAATGTCGGTTTTTTAAAAAGTTCTTTAACGTTAGTGCTAGAATCCCTTGCAACTCTATAATTTCAGACTTGATTTTCAAACTTTAAGATTTAATAAAAGTTGGTATTAATCACAATGATTCCTACATGATATATAGAAAATGAGAGAGAAAAAATGTGTTTTTTTACTCGAGGTGTTAAAATTTCATTACGTTACATTTCAGAACAGAGTCAGATTAAGTACATGACTGGTAAATTTTATATTGTTCAGGATTATACCAATACATTAACGTTAACGTTAGTAATGATTTAATTGGTTCAATGCGGCGGAAATAATTTCCTTAAGTTTTTATTCAATTTACCAATTATTCCGAACTATTGATCCGTTATAATTTTTCTATCTGGAAAGATTATTTAATGAATTTGATTAAAATATCTTGTTTATTTCACTTACATTTGAATTAGAGGACTAACACTAGTTTTAATTATTGTCGGTGTTTTTCACATCTCTTGACTGACTGAACAATTAAATGCTTATTTCAATCTAATTTGTCGGACTATCAGAATAATTGTATATTCCTAAAATGAAGGTATGATTTTCATTATTACTGCGTTTTCTTTCAAATGAAAAAGAAATATTTCAAGATTTTGTTTATATAATCTGGTAGTTGATTCTGCAACTTGAGGCTAAACATGTATGATACAGATATTAAATGACCAACAACGACAAAGTGATACATTCACATTCAACTATTCCAGAAGCATTCTATCTATACCAATGCTTTCTTATAATGCAATTTAGCAGGCGCAAATTGAGCTTTTCATTCACACTATTTTCCTTTTGACATTGGGCAGTCATCATTCACTTTATAAAAAGAAACAGAAAAGTGCGATATATGTTTTATTATGGAAAGATGTAAGTTCTATTTCAAATCTTGCAAGCTTGACCATAGACACTTTAACTTCTCTGTTTACACAATGTGTACACTGCATGCCCTGCATTGTTTACATTTACGTTTTGTCGTAAACGTACATTATTTAATAGATATAAAAGATGTGGTATGAGTGCCAATGAGACAACTCTCCATCCAAGTCAAAATTTATAAAAGTAAACCATTAGAAGTCAAAGTACGGTCTTCAACATGGAGCCTTGGCTCACACCGAACAGTAAGCTATAAAGGGCCCCAAAAATTACTAGTGTAAAACCATTCAAACGGGAAAACCAACAGTCTAATCTATATAAAAAACGAGAAACGAGAAACACTTATGAACCACATCAACAAACGACAACTACTGAACATCAGATTCCTGACTTAGGACAGGTGCAAACAAATGCAGCGGGTTACACGTTCTTATTTATTAGTCAGTCACAAATAAAAGAAGATCATTTTTTTTTTAAATCAGGAGATAAATACATTTTTGCTTGCTTGCCTATACTCGTATGCATAAACAAAGATGTTCGGCGAAACCTGTTTTAAGATACCACTTACGGGAGAGAGAGAAAAAGTGGTCTCATAAGGCAGGTGGTCTTTTAAAGCAGGTTCAATCAGTATAAAATGCACTACAGAGGGACATAAAATTAATGGTCTTCTTACACAGTTTTTTTGTTGTTGTTGCTTAATACAGGTGGTCTAGTAAGTGTCTATTTCTTTATTTTAGGAGGATCGTCATTGCTGCCTGGTGAAAATGTTCCTGTGAAAGGACTTGGTAATTTTGATATAATGCGACCGACAGATCTCGCTGCCGCTCATCATTATGATAAAGTTGTTGGTGTTATAACTAAGGAGCCATGTGAAAGGTCTGATACAGAGATTTGTCAAATAAAATCATGGTTTCAAAAGAAATCAGATTTATTTAACCAGTTGAATGATGGTAGGTTTTAATAAGATTCAACGCTGTTATTTCATTAGGTTTTTCTTTATTTTTTCTTTTCTTTATCTCATTACTATTGGACTGTTAGTCCTTTCAGTAGTCAGTTGTTTAAATATAGACAAGCGAACTGGCAGTATAGGATTGTATCATCACTTAACTAGTAAGTACTTAGGCGTGTTGGTAACACTGTTAGTAGATTGGTGGTTCTTAGTGGTATAGTCTAGTAGTCCGTGCATTTTTTTTTTTTTTTGTATAAATAAGGTTCAACATCCCCTTTGACGAGTTTTCAGGTGTGTTCTGTTCAACTTCGTCTTACGATTGAGTTTATAATTGCATAGACGTCCATTGTGTACGGTAACTATTAATGACTTTTTCGATCGTATTGCATCGCATCAGTAACCAATTATCCAATCTTCTAATGTTTTGCACTTTATGTTGTCATTCATATCCTGTTGAGGTGAATGATGAAAATTCGTCCCCAACCATTGTGTGTCAATCTCAAGTTGTTATCTATACTTCTATTGACTTTCTGACTATTATGTTTATTGAGCATCATTGAACATTTGTCAAGTTTCAATATTGTTCAATTAATTATTAAAGAATTGATTACGCTTTTCAAAAACATCACGAATTTCTCTGATTCTAGGAAGTGAAATGGCATCTATCGTTGTTGCCTGGCAACCAAGCTTAGGGATATCGAAAATGGATACAAAAACAACATTGTTTCTATATGTCACTGTAGATTAGTAGGAAAGTCATTGTCTGTGGTATTTTGTAATACAAAACTTTAATTGTTTGAACTTCCTGTATAACAGCGTACTTAACAAGTTAAAGAAGCATCATTCCATTATCATGCTATCGTCCTGTAAATGAATTTTGTTTTTATTCTGGTTGAACAATCATCAAATAGATCAAAGATTTTTTTTCAGCTAGCTTTGATGTTCACACAAGAATACGTTAATGCGAAAAGACTGTCTGTCATCTTTATGTTATATTTCAATGCTTTATAGAATCCTGCACAGCTAGTCTGCGTGTTTTAATCCGATATTGTCGTTTGATAAGTTAGAACATTAATGTTTAGTTTTGAACAAGACTGGAAATTGTTCGTTATATGATGCTGTTAAGTAACTTTATTGATATATAGGCAATTGACACTGTTACTAAATTTGGCCGTGCAAATAGTTTACACATATGTCACCCATCGGCTTTCACACTTCCACCCACAAAGAAAAGATGGGTTGTGATATGTGTACTCAGCGGATTGTTTTATGTTTGAATAACTACAGTTACTAGTATTCTGTATTTCATAACACCTCGCTCCCGCTTATGTTTGACCTTTAAATGGTCAAATTAATCCGATACTTATAAAGGACTTCATTGGAAATATGCTGAATGGTTTGCATGGGTTATCTTCGATAAAAAAACCTTCTGCATTGTTTTCAGTATTGAAGCTTCAATTGTCAATCACAGGTTTAATGTTTTATTTTTGATTGAGTAATGAATTTCTCGAAAATTCAGCAACAACAAACCTTAAGCAGAGAAGCAAAACCATATCAATATTTTGACAAACATAGATATAATCATAGATACATCTATGAAATAAAATTAACCCCGCGTACAAAATATCACTATTACAACATCTCGTTTCAATATTGCGACTAATAAAAGTTGTAACGCTTCATACGACGATTCTGTATTGTAATTATTTGAATTGTTATGCTTCCATTTCAGAAATAATTCATGACTTGATAAAAAATTGTGAGTTTATGACTGTAGAACGAGACTTTGTTGTTATCAAACAAGGCGAAAAAGGCGACTGGTGAGTAAGATATATCTGTATATATATGTTTGAAAAAAGTAAAATAACAATAATACCGAACTCTAAGGAAAATTCAGAACGGAAAGTCCTTTATCATTGGAAAAATCAAAAGCTCAAACACATTAAACTAATGGAAAACAACTGTCATATTCCTGACTTGGTACAGGCATTTCCTTATGTAGATAATGGTGGATTCAACTTGGTTTATAGCTAGCTTAACCTCTTACTTGTATGACAGTCGCATACAATTCCATTATATTGACAACAATGTGTGAGCAAAACAAACAGACATTATAGGTAAAAATGTAAAAAATTGAAATATATTTTGACATTTGGGATTTATCTTTATCCCAAAACATCATTCTAGAAAGAGCAATGGTTGTCTATCTATCTTATTTGCCTATTATTTATTTATTGTTGTGCATTTACCATTGCTACATTTTCAACATCAACTAAATGAATCAACTGTGATAGGCAGAAAGGACCTATGTTATTGTCCTTTTAAAATATATATGTAGTTATCCTTTGTCTTGTACCTTCATTTTACTCTAATACAAATCTCAAATATATTCATCTGAAATTATGTCGGACTAGACATACTAGACCGTTGGTTTTACCGTTTGAATGGTTTTACACTAGTACTTTTGGGGCCCTTTATAGCTTGTTGTTCGGTGTGAGCCAAGGCTCCGTGTTGAAGGCCGTACATTGACCTATAATGGTTTACTTTTATAAATTGTTATTTGGATGGAGAGTTGTCTCATTGGCACTCACACCACATCTTCCTATATCTATATAAAATAAGAAGATGTTTTTCTGATTGCCAATGCGACAACTATCCATCAGAGACCGAATGACGTAGATGTTAATAAAGCTACTTCTTCCTCAGTAACATGGAAAGTTTGCAATATTCTAACACCGTAACAAGGAAAATAGATTTTCCGTTCGCAAACAGTGATAAAATATTAGTTACTCACTTGAGACAGTTTTTAATGACGTTTTACACTACTTTTATTGCTGTGCATAAAAGAAATACAAGTCAATAGAAGTGATAAGATCTATTAAACAAGATTTTATAGCAGATTGATTAAATATTACAGTATAGTATGCGAGGCTTACTCCTAACTTATTGGTATTTATTTTACCTACAGTTATTAATCCGGCTGGTGACGCATTAAATGTCAAACTGCAAGTTCTAAAAGTGTGAATTGAAGTGAATATAATTAGCGATACCATTAAATGCGTTATATAAATATTTGTTAAAAAAATGGGTTTTATTCATTGGAAATTGTTCTGAAAAAATAATTATGCATTACTGTTAAAGAACCGAGAAAAACCTAGAGTATAGTATACTTAAAACGTTTTTGACAACTTAATGACAATTTGATACAAGATAGCAAATTTTACATAATTGATTCGAAGGAAATCTTTAACCACAATGAGTTAATTTGTCTGAAAAAAATAATATTTTGCTGTACGTTATATGGAGTTTTTGGTTTTTGTTTTACTTAAGAGTGTACAAGTACTTCTTTATTAAAAAAATGAAACTTTCTAATGTTTGTAGAAATCAAAGTTGTTAGCTAACTTTTAGCATCTTATTAGTTGGTCGTATGATAAGAAATAACCGATACTATTATTAAAAACTCAAAAGTGTAACAATTATACTGTGAATTTTTATAAAGATTTAATGACTTCTTGAAAAATGGACCCCATGTGTAATAAATTCAGGGAAAATAGTCGCTACCTCTTTCCCGCTTTAGGGAACAACCTCTGAACAACACAACTATTATTGTCTATAGTTTGTGTTTTTTTACTATTTGCTCACATCATAATATATCACATTTTGAAGAACTAAGTTAAACTAAGGGGATGTCATTTGAAAAAATGTCATTTTAAAAAATGCCTTTCGTCTAACAGTACCGGATTCGTCATATTCATTGCTTGACGCTATGACTACTATACAAATCGTATAACGGGCAACCCGAGCAGGAGATGATTTAACTATGTAACTGAGGTCACTTTGTTTTGAATTCTTTCTTTTCCGGTTCTTTTCGTTCCCGTGTTTATCTGTTTATACATTTATATGCACGATATTTCAACAGACATCTAAAAACTACGTTGTTTATACACTTATATAATACTGGAGTGAAAAACTCCGCTAGTCATGCAATTTGATTGGTTGCATTGACAGGGGATGTAAGCCCATATACCCTAGCCCATATACCCTGTGAACAAAAACGAAGATTAGAATGGTAATAAACATTGTTATCAGGGTACTCCAGTTTAATATAATTAATATTCCGGCTTCACTTGTGATATGGACTCATATTCCATGTCTGTGTCCTATAGATATAAACCACTGACATGGAAAATGTGCCCATATCCCCCGTGAAGATCCCGATAACAAATAGTATCTTTAAAACTTACTACCACTAAAACGTAAATGTAAACCCGACTAGTGATCGACTGAGAAAGGTCGGTATTACATTTTATAAATCATCGTATTTCTGTTCATTAAAAGTGAAAAGAAACCAGCTAGATATAGTAAATGAAACGTTAAAAAAAATAATCCTGTCAGTGTAATATATCTAAAAATCTATCAACTGCAACTGTATATTTCCACAGTTTCTTCATTATTCTGAATGGATCTGTTGCAATTCATATCAATACGACCTTTGGTCTGGACGAAGATCGACAAGAAAATACAGACAAACCGGATCCGCTGAAAGAAAGACGGGACAGCAGAGAAAAACAAGATGATGAAAAACCAAAAGAATTGGATCGATCAAAGTTTGGAAATTACGTCGGAAAGATAGGTAAGGCATTTCTGTTTTCTATACATCATGGTCACTCTAACACAAAATTTGATGAGGGTTAATTTTAATCTAAATCGTAAATAAAACCTAAAGTATGTCTAAAAGTTTTTAGAACTTTTTTTTAAAACAAAATATCTCGTTTAACTATACCGTTGAAAGTTTTTAAAACCTAGTTTAACTAAACCATTGATTTGTTTTTACATTTCATTGAAATATACCACTGAATTTGTTTATCCCTCGTTTCACTATACTGTTGAATGTTTTACACCTCGTTTAACTATACCATCTAAAGTTTTTACGAATTGTTAAACTGTACCATTGAAATGTTTTACGCCTCGTTTAACTGTACCATTGAAATCTCTTTACACCTCGTCAACCTAGCTATACCATTGAAATGTTTTCACTTCGTTTAGGATTAATTATACCATTGCTTCTTTTTCTTTCATTTTCATGTTTAATGTTTGAATTCTGAGTCGGAGTACGATAAGCGTACTTTGAATTTTTTATGACCGCAAGGTCTGTTCGACAACTACGGACGACAAATGCTTAATCTTACCTTAAATACGAATGTCTATGAGTTCAATTGAGTGCTTTCAAAAGAAACTGAACGGAATGGAACGAAATCAGGGGCCGAGAAAAGGGGGCGTTGTTTTCCAAAATGGTAAAAATACAGACGAACGGAGCAAGGCAAAATTTTGTTGACAATTTTAATCAAAACATCATTTTTTTCGATCAAATGGGATAGTGCGTTAACCCTCTACGCCCTCCACCGAATGGTTGCGTTTCTTATTTTATTGATTCTCTTTGTTATTTTTTTTCTTAAACAAGAAATGAAACCATTTCTTTCGGTTCGTTCCGTTTCCTCCGTTTCTTGTTATACCATCGCTAATTACAAATATTCTACTTCTCTTGACTTTAAATCTATATACTAAAGCAATGCAATAATAATACTGCTTTTAATATACTGTATGTGTAACAGTAAATACAATCACATAACATGAATTTTGTTTTACATTTCAGAATCTGGCAAAAGTTTTGGAGAGCTTGCTCTAATAAACACTGATTGTGTACGAAATGCGACAATAATTGCAGACGAAGCTATAGATTTAATTGTGATAGACAGGGATTTATATAATAGATGTATTAAATCTTTTCATGCTAAAGAATTTGCAGATAGGAAACGTTTTGTGGAAACAAATACTCTGTTCCATAGATGGCATCCAAAGTATAAAAAGCAAATGGCTATGAGTTTAAGAAAGGAGAAATTAAATTTCGAAAGCGTCATTGTAAAACAGGGAGCTCTATTTGACGGTTTGCGGTTCATTTTGAGGTAATTGATTAATATGAAGAGTATATTAACCACAGGCACTTGTCTCAGAATTTTTTTTTTTATATATATACCTTAATATAACACAAGGTACTTAACTCGCATTTTTGAAAAATGTAAGCCGGTCGCGAAATTCCGTTATATGCCGATTTCTCGGTTGTCAACCCCACTAAAACTAGTTACGTCGTAAATCTAAATTGATTTATCTACACAATGGTGTGTGACACGCCTACTTTTGTTGTCGGGATCATCCGTAGCAATTGGAAACACAAATCTCGCAGTAAAAGGTATCTTCCCACTCTCTTTATATATCTCGGTTTCCGATTGGTCAAAATTTATGGGAAGGTCTAAATGTTTCTCGGAGTAATCTGATCTTATTTCACTTCATACGTAAAGTCAAGAGAGAGTCTGAATGACATTGACGTAATGGGAAAATTTGTGTCTAAAAACAGAAACTCGTAACTTATTAGACACCACAAATAACACTTGTTGGTTTTTTTTTCACGGTATCTTATACAATTTTACTAACTGGGTGATAAGTTCTATTCAGACAAAAACTAACATTTTTTTCTGAAATAATTTTTATAATTAATCATTTACTGCGAGTTTTGTGTTCCCAATTTGGCGTCGGTAGACGAAATAATTTCGATTGACATACTTGGGTAGGATTGCTACGGATGATTCCGACAACAAAAGTAGGCGTGTTATACACCATTGTGTAGATAAATCAATTTAGATTTACGACATAACTAGTTTTAGTGGGGTTGACAACCGAGAAATTGGCATATAACGGAATTCGCGACCGGCTGACATTTTTCAAAAATGCGAGTTATGTACCTTGTGTTATATTAAGGTATATAGAAAAAAAAAATCAGAGTCAAGTGCCTGTGATATTAACAACTTATTTGTAAACCAATCACTTAAGTACAACTTATATTAGTCACAATACTGAAAGTTTTGGAATAGCAGTATTCCAAGGATTGAAGGTACAATCACAAAACTGAAAGTTCTGAGAAAATTCAAAAGCGTTCAATATGATGAAAACGATTTAAAGTTGAACATTCCATTATCCGAGAAAATTTTCACCATAAGCTACATATCACTACACTAAATCATTTTGAAATATTTTTGTTTGTCGTAATGGTATATATATTATGCTTATTTATTTTATAGTGGTCAGACCAAACTCACATCTGATCCATATTTGCATTCTATGCAGTACCCTGATTATTATCCCTTACCAGATGTCGAAGACCTTGAGAGAGTAGAGGCACGAGAATCACTAAGAAGGTATAACTTTTAACCTTGAAAATGATACAAGGTCACAACCTTATGCCAGTTATAAATTTGCGTGACATAACCTGATATAGGACATTGACAAATATAGAATAACCATAAACTGATCCCGTTAATGGTATCCATGACAGTTAAGAGGAATAGGTTTAATTTTATTAATTCTGGTTTTACCAAAATAGACAAACTCGAGAGTGATAACAAACAGCATTATAAAGTTTCATCTTTTGCGGTCATCCTTTTTAAATAAAGTTTGTTTATTTATTTGAATATATAACAACATTATGTTACTAGCATCAGTAAGAATTATCCAAATTAACGCATGTTACGACATATAATTAAGCTAAAATATAAAAATCACATTTCCTCTCTTGTCTTTAGATACAAGTTATGACATCAATATCAGTTTGCAAGAAACCCCACAAAACAAATAAAATAAAAGTGAAAATAAGTAAATAATTGATTGATTGATTGATTGATTGATTGATTGATTGATTAAAAGATTAATGAATCAGTTAATATTAATTAATTGGTAATACAATCTTCTCTTTCTAAAACAAATGTGATATTCCTTCAAAATTCTTAAAAGACAGTATGCTGGAGATGTGTCTTATTTCTAAATATTTCTACCGTTATAGGGAATTGAGCATGCATTCACAGAAAATGGATGATTACAAAAAACTGGTGCCAAGTCGACAGAAATACATTACACAAGATACTGGAAAGAACGGCAAACGATCACCAAAATCCATGAGTCATCGACAGATAGAACTCTGTCTAATAGGTTCGGAAGAAATTGTTGGTAGGTCGAGATATTTTTTTTTTTTTTTATCTATATCGATTATTGCATCTAAAATACAAAAGAAAGATATATTTTAACGCGGGTGAAGGGTAACGTGCGATTCCCATCATTTCGTTATGAGAAATTTTTCGAAACCTTAAACTTTGATATAATTGAGATATTTCAGAACCCAAAAATGACCACAACATCAAACATAGGATGTGTAGGTGAACAAGACAAAAAAATTGAAATGACATTTTTTTTTTTTTTTTTTTTTTTTTTTTTAACTATTTTGGCAGTTATTGTTTTTGAAAATCTATCGAATTGAAAGTATTTTTCATATATTTAATATTCGGTTCTTGTAAAATATAAAGCCGAGATATATATAACTCTTTCGATATTTATATGTTAGTTTTGCATATTCTTGATGCACGAAGAACATGCTGTACTTGTATCTTTATTTTAACCATAAAGACTAAAAGGGTTAAAAATCGAAAAAGATGTAAAAGTATGAAATTTTAAAAGGTTTAACCTTTGTCTAAGTCAAAATGCTGCGGTCTTATCATGATATGCTCGATGTAGTCATTTATATACAATAGTAGTTAGATTAAAACATTTAAATTTTGCTTTTACAGGTGACATGGAGGTAGCTATGGATTTACACACATATTCCTATTCAGTCACATGTATACAAGAAACTGAAATTTATATATTGGACCAGAAAAATTACGAAAGGTTAATAGAAAAACGTAATCCACAAGTTGTTGAAATGATTAGGAATTCAGTGCTAGAGAAATACTCTTTAAGACTGTCTTGGATGCAGGACAAGAAAGATCTACCTCTTTTTCGTTATCTACTTTACAAAATTGAAGAAAATGAGCGAAAAAAGAAATTAAAGAAAGAAGAATTGATGCGACAGGATAAGGAAAGAGACACTACGGATGATTGGATGGTATCTAGTCTTAAAAAAGGACCACTGATAGATATGTTTGGACCTGGTAGTGTGTTTCATTCAATACGAATGAAAGCTAAGCAAAGAGAAATGGAGAAGTTAAGTTATAAAGCGCGTGTTGATAAGAGACGCGTACTAAGCGAACGCAAGTCTCCGGCTCAAACTAAACCTATTCAGGTACAAGGTGCTAACCACAGCTTCGTTACCCAAGCTTTCAAAAACAAATACGACGTAGAGAGTGGTGCTTATGACTTTTCAAGTGAGGATGATGTAGAAAATGATTCAGTGGACGGTAATACAAATCGATCACAGTTAATTTGTGATAAAAGTAGAAATGCACATTCTGCAATGAAGGAGACACCAGAAAAAGATTTTGAAGACTGGGAATCTAGTGACGCTAATCTTTGTAAACTAGAAAACAGGTTACAGAACTGGTATAAACATTTTGGAGACAACGGGAAGAAAAGAGATGTATCAATAGTGAAATTACGTAGATATCAATCAGAGGTATGAAATGAATAATGAAATTACGTAGATATCAATCAGGTATGAAATGAGTAATGAAATTACGTAGATATCAATCAGGTAAGAAATGAATAATGAAATTACGTAGATATATCAATCAGGTATGAAATGAATAATGGAATTACGTAGATATCAATCAGAGGTATGAAATGAATAATGAAATTACGTAGATATATCAATCCATTCAGAGGTATGAAATGAGTAGTACAATTACGTAGATATCAATCAGAGGTATGAAATGAATAATGAAATTACGTAGATATATCAATCCATTCAGAGGTATGAAATGAGTAGTACAATTACGTAGATATCAATCAGAGGTATGAAATTACGTAGATATCAATCAGAGGTATGAAATGAATAGTGAAATTACGTAGATATATCAATCAGAGGTATGAAATGAATAGAAAAATTACGTAGATATCAATCAGAGGTAAGAAAGGAATAGTGAGAAATTACGTAGATATCAATCAGTGGTAAGATATCAACAATGAAATTACGTAAATATCATTCAGAGGTAGGATAAAGAAAGATGGCTTTGGTTTAATGTCAATGACATTGGGAACATTACACAATGCTAAAATATTAGGTTACACTGTAGCTTTAATTTATTTACAAGGAGGATAATGCTTATATTCAATTGTGGTTAATAAAAGGTCCCAGCTATGAAGTTCATTCATTAAATATGTGAATAATAACACATACAAGCAATCATTAACAGGTTCAAATGGTCCGAACTGTTCTGATAAATACATTTATAATTTATACCACTTAATACATTAAATTCAAAACAGGATCAGATAATAATTAATTTATCTGCATTAACATATGATTTGATACAATAAAACATTACCTACATTACAATGACTTGTTCTTTAGGACCCAGGAAAGCCTCCTTTGCCAGGAAAGAAAATATTCATCAGAACAAAAGCAAAAACAACCACAGCATATTTGGATTCTCTGAAACACACTTTAGACGATGACCATCATATATCTAGAATGCACAGGTATAGTTTCACTATAAATTGAATGAATAGGCACATCAAATATATTTACGAATTCTGTCAAGCAGCATTAAAATTCAAAGGCTTTTATTTCTGATCATTATGAAATGTTTTTAACATAATTGCACGATTTTGCATGTGAAACTCATTACAATATGTATATTATATGCATGATAATAAGCTTGCTGAAATAATTTTCTCCGTGTTAAGAGATTTGATAGAGTATTTAAAATGTACAGCTCTTTAATAATCCATTATGGAAACATTTCAGGTAGAAGTAAATAGTTTAATACAAAAAATGATGACAACTGTGTTGTGGAAATGTTAATACTGATTTTGTTGTGATTTTGTTTTTGTCAGCGCTCCAGCTAGGGTAAAATGTCATAGTGCACCGCCAGTTTTTAGACGAGGTGCGAGGACACTGTCAATCATAGTGCTATAATTTACACATGTCGTGTTGACAAATCATTGCAGTACTATTTGGACGAATTATTTTTATCCCTTCCGAAAAACTTGTTTACATTACTTTATTCTAACATTGTTTGGTAGCTTTTTCAACTTGTTTTGACTAGATGCTATTCATTCTTGTAACTAGATACGTTTGCAGTTTTCGTTGTTTTATTAATATTTTTCCTTGAATGCATCGATTTTTTCATTGAGCAATTGGATTTCCAAGTACTAGTATTAGCAAGCCCAATTTAATTAAATCGTCGATTGAATGTCTTAGAAACGGTTGTAAAATAAGATCTTAAAAATAAACTCATACAAAAAGTTAATTTGTTTTATTGTAACTGATTTACTCTATTTCAAAATTTAATCGAAAAATGTTTTGCAAAAATATCAGGAGTTTGAAAAAATGGCTTAGATGATATGGATGGTAAATCTAAGATTATAGTTATCCAAATATTTATCAGCAAATTGTATTGCATCTGGTTGATTCTATTTTAAATTTTTGAAGAACTGTTTAAAAAAAATATATTATAGTAATTGCTTTGATGGAATGGGTGGTAAAGCTATGGTTTAGTTACCCAAAAGCAAGCTTTTTCATTTGAGCAATTTCAATTGCAGTTGGAAAAACCAGGTTTAAAATTAGTTTGTGTTGGGCTTTGAACTAGCTTTCAATAACTGCGAGTTCTTATAGATTAGTTTGTTTAGTACCGATCATATGAACAAGCCTTTTCCAACTGATAGTTTATTATAATGTCGTGCCTGTAACACCACTGTCCCAGTATAGGGAGAGTAGAGAGCTCACAATTTTGTTTAAACTTTTTTAATTTTTGATTTATATTAAGGTTTTGCTCTCCAGTCTATACTTTTAAACTTTTTATTTGTGATTTCGTGTGAATCAGAAACAACTGAATATAAAATAATAGAACATAATAAAACACATTAAAAGTTCGAGCAGGTACCGTGCAATCATTTAGACTGTTACAACTATTAAAATTGTAACGGGTTATTGGTGAATGTGGCAAGACAGATTACTGCTATTATTTCATGGTTGACAATGGCTGCAGATAATACGCTCGCAAGCTAAAGTTATCACGTCTGAAATCTTAACTAACACATTGTATTTGCCTCTCTTGGATTTCTATTTTCCTGCTTCAGTATTAACGTTTATATACTTTGATATAAAGATACTCTGAAAACATGCATTGATCTCACTGACAAAACTTATGCTGTTATCTTTAGACTGGGTTAATTTGTAATTGTGTTTTTTAAAATATAATAGGCTTGCTCGAACAATATCTTGAATCTTCTTTCAAATAACTTTTCATACAGGATTTGCTTATCAGTTTCTTATTCAATTAATATATAACATTCAAAATTAACTAGTGAAAATTGTATGATTAAATAATAGGGATGATAAACCGTTTTTGGTTATTGATTGTTTTTTTTTGGGGGTTCTTTTACTTTTTTTTTTGTAGGGGGTGGAAAGTGTGTAAGATTTACCATTTTGTTCCTTATCAATAACAAATGTGTTGCGAATAAGACTACATAACCAATCATGTACAAGTACTGCAATGGTTTGTCCGGTGTATATCAACTATAGATCTCTTGATTGGTTCTTTTTTGCTTTGGTGTATATCAACTATAGATCTCTGGACTGGTTCCTTTTGCTTTGCTGATTCTATATCTTTAAGCTGGATTATCATATACCTCTATATATCTATCTATAATGCAAATAAATATATATATACTTGATATTTAGTGTAGATTTAATATGCAGTCTAAATTCCTTGCGGAAGAATGTGTGAATGTGTCTCTTCAAAGGCAGTGCTGTTTTTAATACCATATACGATAAAGCATAGAAAATAATTTAAAATCATGATATAAAGTTCATAGATGACTTTGCAAAATAAAATTGTAGAATTAATAAAAAATTGTTCTAATTAGAAAAATAAGTTAAAGCATATCGAAATTATGTGTATTCCTCATTCCAACATATATATAGTTACATATTGGTAAATAAATTTCATTTGTGAAACTGATTTGATCTGAATGAGGTGTATCTTTTTTTTATTAATTTTCAATGATTAATGTAATTTACTTTCTCATCTGATGTACAATAGAGAATCATATAATTTTTAGCTGTTCCTCGACTATGAAATCGGCGAAATAGATTTGATCTTTTCCCTTAAAACTTAATTAGTTGATGAAAATATTTATCTATTTTACTGCCATTTTCAGTTTGTTGTGCAGAGACGATGATGGACCAAAGACCCAAAGAAAAAAGACCAGCGTCCTCTTATAGGTCACCTCTGACACCAACACTTTGTGTTCGGACAAAAAGGGTAAAAATTCTTATAGGTCTCCTCAGACACCAACACTTTGTGTTCGGACAAAAAGGGTAATACAGTCTTACAAGTCTCCTCTGACACCAACACTTTGTGTTCGGACAAAAAGGGTAATACAGTTTTATAAGTCTCCTCTGACACCAAAACTTTGTGTTCGGACAAAAAGCGTAAAACATTCTTATAGGTCTCCTCTGACACCAACACTTTGTGTTCGGAAAAAAAGGGTAATACAGTCTTATAAGTCTCCCCTGACACCAATATTTTGTGTTCGGACAAAAAGGGTAATACATTCTTAAAGGTCTCCTCTGACACCAGAACTTTGTGTTCGGACAAAAGGGTAAAACATTCTTATAGGTCTCCTCTGACACCAACACTTTGTTTTCCGACAAAAGGTTAATACAGTCTTATAAGTCTCCTCTGACACCAACACTCTGTGTTCGGACAAAAGAGTAATACATTCTTATAGGTCTCCTCTGACACCAACACTTTGTGTTCGGAAAAAAAGGGTAATACAGTCTTATAAGTCTCCCTGACACCAACACTCTGTGTTCGGACAAAAGAGTAATACATTCTTATAGGTCTTCTCTGACACCAACACTTTGTGTTCGGATAAAAGGGTAATACATTCTTGTACGTCTTTTCTGACACCAACACTTTATGTTGGGACCAAAAGGTTATACATTCTTAAAGGTCTCCTCTGACACCAACACCTTGTGTTCGGACAATAAGAGTAATAAATTCTAATAAGTCTTCTCTGACACCAACACTTTGTGTTCGGACAAAATGGTAAAAATGGTCTCCTTTGACACCGACACTTTGTGTTCGGACAAAAGGAAATCAATCTTATAGGTCTCCTCTGACACCAACACTTTGTGTTCGGACAAAAGGGTAAAAATGGTCTCCTTTGACACCAACACTTTGTGTTCGGACAAAAGGAAATCAATCTTATAGGTCTCCTCTCACACCAACACTTTGTGTTCGGACAGAAAGGGTAATACATTCTTATAAGTTTCCTCTGACACCAATACTTTGTGTTCGGACAAAAGGGTAAAACTTTCTAATAGGTCTCCTCTGACACAAATATTTTGTGTTCGGACAAAAGGGTAATAAAGTCTTATAAGTCTCCTCTGACAATAACACTTTGTGTTCGGACAAAACGGTAATACATTCTTATAGGTCTCCTCTGACACCAACAGTTTGTGTTCGGACAAAAAGGGTAAAAATTCTTATAGGTCTCCTCTGACACCAACATTGTGTTCGGACAAAAGGGTAAAAATTCTTATAAGTCTCCTCTGACAACAACACTTTGTGATCGGACAAAAGGGTAAAAATTCTTATAGGTCTCCTCTGACACCAACACCTTGTGTTCCGACAAAAAGGGTAATCCAGTCTTATAAGTCTCCTCTGACACCAACACTTTGTGATCGGACAAAAGGGTAAAACATTCGTATAGGTTTCCTCTGACACCAATATTTTGTGTTCGGACAAAAGGGTAATACAGTCTTATAAGTCACCTCTGAAACCAACACTTTGTATTCGGACAGAAAGGGTAATACATTCTTATAGGTCTCCTCTGACACCAAAACTTTGTGTTCGGACAAAAGGGTAAAGCATTCTTATAGGTCTCCTCTGACAACAACACTTTGTGTTCGGACAAAAGGGTAATACATTCTTATAGGTATTTTCTGACACCAACATTTTGTGTTCGGACAAAAGGGTAATACGGTCTTACAAGTCTCCTCTGACACCAACACTTTGTTTTCGGACAAAAGGGTAATACATTCTTATAGGTCTCCTTTGACACCAACACTTTGTGTTCGGACAAAAAAGGGTAATCCAGTCTTATAAGTCTCCTCTGACGTAATACATTCTTATGAGTCTCCTCTGACATAAACACTTTGTGTTCGGATAAAAAGGGTAAAACATTCTTATAAGTCTCCTCTGACACCAACACTTTGTGTTCGGACAAAAAGGGTAATACATTCTTATAGGTCTCCTCTGACACCAACATTTTGTATTCGGACAAAAAGGGTAATACATTCTTATAAGTCTCCTCTGACACCAAAACTTTGTGTTCGGACAAAAGGGTAAAACATTCTTATAGGTCTCCTCAGACACCAACACTTTGTGTTCCGACAAAAAGGTTGATACAGTCTTATAAGTCTCCTCTGACACCAACACTCTGTGTTCGGACAAAAAGAGTAATATATTCTTATAGGTCTCCTCTGACACCAACACTTTGTGTTCGAACAAAAAGGGTAATACAGTCTCATAAGTCTCCTCTGACACAAACACTTTGTGTTCGGACAAAAGGGTAATACATTCTTATAAGTCTCCTCTGACACCAGAACTTTGTGTTCGGAAAAAAGGTAAAACATTCTTATAGGTCTCCTCTGACACCAACACTTTGTTTTCCGACAAAAGGTTAATACAGTCTTATAAGTCTCCTCTGACACCAACACTCTGTGTTCGGACAAAAGAGTAATACATTCTTATAGGTCTCCTCTGACATCAACACTTTGTGTTCGGATAAAAGGGTAATACAGTCTCATAAGTCTCCTCTGACACAAACACTTTGTGTTCGGAAAAAAGGTAATACATTCTTATAGGTCTTTTCTGACATCAACACTTTGTGTTCGGACAGTAAGGTTAATACAGTCGTATAAGTCTCCTATGACACCACCACTTTGTGCTGGGACCCAAAGGTAATACATTCTTATAAGTCTCCTCTGACACCAACACTTTGTGTTCGGACAGTAAGAGTAATACATTCTTATAGGTCTCCTCTGACATCAACACTTTGTATCCGGACCAAAAGGGTAATACATTCTTATAAGTCTTCTCTGACACCAACACTTTGTGTTCGGATCAAAGGGTAATACAGTCTTATAAATCTCCTCTGATACCAACACTTCATGTTCGGCCAAAAGGGTTATACAGTATTATAAATCTCCTCTGATACAAACAATTTATGTTCGGACAAAAGGGTAATACAGTCTAATAAGTCTCCTCAGACGCCAACACTTTTGTTGGACAAAAGGGTAATACAGTCTTATAAGTCTCGTCTGACACCAACACTTTGTGTTCGGATAAAAGGGTAATACATTCTTGTACGTCTTTTCTGACACCAACACTTTGTGTTTGGACCAAAAGGGTTATACATTCTTAAAAGTCTCCTCTGACACTAACACCTTGTGTTCGGACGATAAGAGTAATAAATTCTTATAGGTCTCCTCTGACATCAACACTTCGTGTCCGGACAATTAGAGTAATACATTATTATAGGTGTCCTCTTACACCAACACTTTGTGTTCGGACAAAAAGGTAATATATTCTTATAAGTCTCCTCTAACACCAACACTTTGTGTCCGGAAAAAAGGGTTAAACAGTCTTATAAGTCTCCACTGGCA
Source organism: Mytilus coruscus (assembly GCA_017311375.1). Lineage (NCBI taxonomy): Eukaryota > Metazoa > Mollusca > Bivalvia > Mytilida > Mytilidae > Mytilus > Mytilus coruscus. Next base: position 83,385,460 of record CM029604.1, read on the forward strand.
CCAACTCTTTGTGTTCGGACAAAAGGGTAATACATTCTTATAGGTCTCCTCTGACACCAACACTTTGTGTTCGGACAAAAGGGTAAAAATTCGTATAAGTCTCCTCTGACACCAACACTTTGTGTTCCGACAAAAGGGTAAAAATGGTCTCCTTTGGAACCAACAGTTTGTGTTCGGACAAAAGGAAATCAATCTTATAGGTCTCCTCTGACGCCAACACTTTGTGTTCGGAAAAAAGGGTAATACATTCTTATAGGTCTCCTCTGACGCCAACACTTTGTGTTGGGACAAAAAGGTAATACAGTCTTACAAGTCTCTTCTGACACCAACACTTTGTGTTCGGACAAAACAGTAATACAGTATTATAAGTCTCCTCTGACGTAATACATTCTTATGGGTCTCCTCTGACACCAACACTCTGTGTTCGGATAAAAAGAGTAATATATTGTTATAGGTCTCCTCTGACACCAACACTTTTGTTGGACAAAAGGTAATACAGTCTTATAAGTCTCGTCTGACACCAACACTTTGTGTTCGGATAAAAGGGTAATACATTCTTGTACGTCTTTTCTGACACCAACACTTTGTGTTTGGACCAAAAGGGTTATACATTCTTAAAGTCTCCTCTGACACCAACACCTTGTGTTCGGACGATAAGAGTAATAAATTCTTATAGGTCTCCTCTGACATCAACACTTCGTGTCCGGACAATTAGAGTAATACATTATTATAGGTGTCCTCTTACACCAACACTTTGTGTTCGGACAAAAAGGTAATATATTCTTATAAGTCTCCTCTGACACCAACACTTTGTGTCCGGAAAAAAGGGTTAAACAGTCTTATAAGTCTCCACTGGCACCAACTCTTTGTGTTCGGACAAAAGGGTAATACATTCTTGTAAGTCTTCTCTGACACCAACACTTTGTGTTCGGATCAAAAGGGTAATACAGTATTATAAATTTCCTCTGATGGCAACACTTTATGTTCGGACAAAAGGGTAATACATTCTTATAGGTCTCCTCTGACACGAACACTTTGTGTTCGGACAAAAGGGTAAAAATTCGTATAAGTCTCCTCTGACACCAACACTTTGTGTTCCGACAAAAGGGTAAAAATGGTCTCCTCTGGAACCAACACTTTGTGTTCGGACAAAAGGAAATCAATCTTATAGGTCTCCTCTGACGCCAACACTTTGTGTTCGGAAAAAAAGGTAATACATTCTTATAGGTCTCCTCTGACGCCAACACTTTGTGTTGGGACAAAAAGGTAATACAGTCTTACAAGTCTCTTCTGACACCAACACTTTGTGTTCGGACAAAACAGTAATACAGTATTATAAGTCTCCTCTGACGTAATACATTCTTATGGGTCTCCTCTGACACCAACACTCTGTGTTCGGATAAAAGAGTAATACATTGTTATAGGTCTCCTCTGACACCAACACTTTGTGTTCGGATAAAAAGGTAATACAGTCTTATAAGTCTCCTCTGACACAAACACTTTCTGTTCAGAAAAAGGGTAATACATTCTTATAGGTCTTTTCTGACATCAACACTTTGTGTTCGGACAGTAAAGTTAATACAGTCGTATAAGTCTCCTATGACACCAACACTTTGTGTTCGGACAAAAAGGGTAATACAGTCTCATAAGTCTCCTCTGACACAAACACTTTGTGTTCGGACAAAAAGGTAATACATTCTTATAGGTCTTTTCTGACACCACCACTTTGTGTTGGGACCAAAACGGTAATACATTCTTATAAGTCTCCTCTGACACCAACACTTTGTGTTCGGACAATAAGAGTAATACATTCTTATAGGTCTCCTCTGACATTAACACTTTGTATCCGGACCAAAAGGGTCATACATTCTTGTAAGTCTTCTCTGACACCAACACTTTGTGTTCGGATCAAAAGGGTAATACAGTATTATAAATTTCCTCTGATGGCAACACTTTATGTTCGGACAAAAGGGTAATACAGTCTAATTAGACTCCTCAGACGCCAACACTCTTTGTTGGACAAAAGGATACTACAGTCTTATAAGTCTTTTCTGACACCAACACTTTGTGTTTGGACCAAAAGGTTATACATTCTTAAAAGTCTCCTCTGACACCAACACCTTGTGTTCGGACAATAAGAGTAATAAATTCTTATAGGTCTCCTATGACATCAACACTTTGTGTCCGGACAATTAGAGTGATACATTATTATAGGTGTCCTCTTACACCAACACTTTGTGTTCGGACAAAAGGGTAATATATTCTTATAAGTCTTCTCTGACACCAACACTTTGTGTTCGGATCAAAAGGTAATACAGTCTTATAAATCTCCTCTGATACCAACACTTCATGTTCGGCCAAAAGGGTTCTACAGTATTATAAATCTCCTCTGATACCAACAATTTATGTTCGGACAAAAGGGTAATACAGTCTAATAAGTCTCCTCAGACGCCAACACTTTTGTTGGACAAAAGGTAATACAGTCTTATAAGTCTCGTCTGACACCAACACTTTGTGTTGGGATAAAAAGGTAATACATTCTTGTACGTCTTTTCTGACACCAACACTTTGTGTTTGGACCAAAAGGGTTATACATTCTTAAAAGTCTCCTCTGACACCAACACCTTGTGTTCGGACGATAAGAGTAATAAATTCTTATAGGTCTCCTCTGACATCAACACTTCGTGTCCGGACAATTAGAGTAATACATTATTATAGGTGTCCTCTTACACCAACACTTTGTGTTCGGACAAAAAGGTAATATATTCTTATAAATCTCCTCTCACACCAACACTTTGTGTCCGGAAAAAAGGTTAAACAGTCTTATAAGTCTCCACTGGCACCAACTCTTTGTGTTCGGACAAAAGGGTAATACATTCTTATAGGTCTCCTCTGACACCAACACTTTGTGTTCGCACAAAAGGGTAAAAATTCGTATAGGTCTCCTCTGACACCAACACTTTGTGTTCCGAGAAAAAGGGTAAAAATGGTCTCCTCTGGAACCAACACTTTGTGTTCGGACAAAAGGAAATCAATCTTATAGGTCTCCTCTGACGCCAACACTTTGTGTTCGGAAAAAAGGGTAATACATTTTCATAGGTCTCCTCTGACGCCAACACTTTGTGTTGGGACAAAAAGGTAATACAGTCTTACAAGTCTCTTCTGACACCAACACTTTGTGTTCGGACAAAACAGTTATACAGTATTATAAGTCTCCTCTGACGTAATACATTCTTATGGGTCTCCTCTGACACCAACACTCTGTGTTCGGATAAAAGAGTAATACATTCTTATAGGTCTCCTCTGACACCAACACTTTGTGTTCGGATAAAAGGGTAATACAGCCTTATAAGTCTCCTCTGACACAAACACATTGTGTTCAGAAAAAAGGGTAATACATTCTTATAGGTCTTTTCTGACATCAACACTTTGTGTTCGGACAGTAAAGTTAATACAGTCGTATAAGTCTCCTATGACACCAACACTTTGTGTTCGGACAAAAGGGTAATACAGTCTCATAAGTCTCCTCTGACACAAACACTTTGTGTTCGGACAAAAAGGTAATACATTCTTATAGGTCTTTTCTGACACCACCACTTTGTGTTGGGACCAAAAGGGTAATACATTCTTATAAGTCTCCTCTGAGACCAACACTTTGTGTTCGGACAATAAGAGTAATACATTCTTATCGGTCTCCTCTGACATCAACACTTTGTATCCGGACCAAAAGGGTCATACATTCTTGTAAGTCTTCTCTGACACCAACACTTTGTGTTCGGATCAAAAGGTACTACAGTCTTATAAATCTCCTCTGATACCAACACTTTTGTTCGGACAAAAGGGTTATACAGTATTATAAATTTCCTCTGATTGCAACACTTTATGTTCGGACAAAAGGGTAATACAGTCTAATTAGTCTCCTCAGACGCCAACACTCTTTGTTGGACAAAAGGGTAATACAGTCTTATAAGTCTTTTCTGACACCAACACTTTGTGTTTGGACCAAAGGGTTATACATTCTTAAAAGTCTCCTCTGACACCAACACCTTGCAGGTTGCAGTCTTGTAATTGACTGCTCCATAGGCTTACATGTTAAACAGCTGATCTTTGAAAATAAAAAATAAAAATGCTACATAGAAAAATTTTTCATGTTCATATCATGTATGTACTAATGTGAAATTGTGATTTAATCGAAAAAAAGTGGGTCATGCCACGAAGAATAAAAAGTTATGTAACCCTGAAGTCAAAACTATTTTTTCTACTTTCTGTTTGCTGTTTTACTAAGCCGCACCACTTCCAGTAAACATGGTATCCTTCCACTTTCCTGGATTGATATCCCCAAAAGATGCAAGATTTTTTAAATCTATATATATGTTTCAATTCAGCATAAACTTTTAATCAAACAGAAAAAAATTGAGTCCAGAAAAAAATTCAGAAAAAAAAGGACTATTTTATTTCCCTCCATGTTTTGACATGCACCGGAAACTGGAGTTGTAATACAAGACTGGTACCTATAACTGTAATGACATGTCTTTAAAAAATAAATCATTTATTTTGTTTCATTAAGTAGCCATATTTGAACATAAAAAATGCCATTAAAAGAATTGTTTAATTGTATTACTAAATATAATCCCAATATTAAAGGAGTACCCTTTTCTGAAACAAGGCAAAATTGGGAAATAAGTCATGCCTATCATATGATCTGTAAATCTCATTCTAGTCTATCTTTATGAATGTTTACTAATTATTTGGATACTGTGAAGCTAGAAGAGAGTTCTTATCTTTTATTTTATTTTTTCCTTCTCTTTGATTGAACCACATTCAATATTTTACCCTCCCCTTTTCCATGAAATTTATCCAAGTGGGCCTCTTGTTTATGTCAAATTGAAAACTACCCCAAAACTTTTCATATTGAAGAATTTGTTGCAATACAACTATCTAAAGACAAGAATGGCCATACCTTTCTCTTTTTATCTACACATGTCTTTATACATGCCTACTATATGATGATTTTAGACTGTACTTCACACCCCATGCATATAAAATTTGCAATAAAATTCAAGAAAAACAAAATGAATACTCAAGTTGGTGTTTTTGGTAAGAATATTGATTACTTGTCACACCTAAGCACAAAATCCTTGTCATGATGGATAGTTTTAGAAAAATTCTACTTTTAAACAAATTTTAACCCAAATATGGAATTTGCAATTAACCATGCAGTGCCGCAGACAGGAAAATAAGTCATAGACTCTTGTAAAGTGAAAATTTTGTGAAAATCTTTTCACCAAAAGTTCATTTATATATATTCTACCTAAATGTCAACAATTGAGCCATAAAAATAATAACCCTGAAGAAAAAATTACTTCTGTATGTAGCTGTCTCTTTAACTTTACACTTTATTTCAATGAAACTGCGCAACTAGAATTTTCATCACAAGAAGAAGATTTCATGGAGGAAAAAATCTGTCCATGTTCTTTTAATTTAAAAATCATGTATGTAATACTACCAGAATCTCAATTTACCTCAAACTGTTGTGCTTTATATCTTTTTATACTTTTGAATGGTGTCTTGTATAAAAAATCAAAATTATTACATAATTTCAGTTTTTTCAGTGTAACTTGATACCCCATGATTTTTATTTCTTAAAAGTCCTTAAATCATGATGTTTTGTCATTCTGGGCACACAAAAGTCCACATGAGCTACTTCCTTGCAGTGAACATATGAAAAAATTACCCTATGCAGGTTGCAGTCTTGTAATTGACTGCTCCATAGGCTTACATGTTAAACAGCTGATCTTTGAAAATAAAAATAAAAATGCTACATAGAAAAATTTTTCATGTTCATATCATGTATGTACTAATGTGAAATTGTGATTTAATCGAAAAAAGTGGGTCATGCCACGAAGAATAAAAAGTTATGTAACCCTGAAGTCAAAACTATTTTTTTCTACTTTCTGTTTGCTGTTTTTACTAAGCCGCACCACTTCCAGTAAACATGGTATCCTTCCACTTTCCTGGATTGATATCCCCAAAAAGATGCAAGATTTTTTTTAAATCTATATATATGTTTCAATTCAGCATAAACTTTTAATCAAACAGAAAAATTGAGTCCAGAAAAATTCAGAAAAAAAGGACTATTTTATTTCCTCCATGTTTTGACATGCACCGGAAACTGGAGTTGTAATACAAGACTGGTACCTTGTGTTCGGACAATAAGAGTAATAAATTCTTATAGGTCTCCTCTGACATCAACACTTTGTGTCCGGACAATTAGAGTAATACATTATTATAGGTGTCCTCTTACACCAACACTTTGTGTTCGGACAAAAGGGTAATATATTCTTATAAGTCTCCTCTGACACCAACACTTTGTGTCCGGAAAAAGGGTTTTACAGTCTTATAAGTCTCCGCTGGCACCAACTCTTTGTGTTCGGACAAAAGGGTAAAACATTCTTATAGGTCTCCTCTGACACCAACACTTTGTGTTCGGACAAAAGGGTAAAAAATCGTATAGGTCTCCTCTGACACCAACGCTTTGTGTTCGGACAAAAGGGTAAAAATTCGTATAGCTCTCCTCTGACACCAACGCTTAGTGTTCGGACAAAAGGGTAAAAATGGTCTCCTCTGACACCAACACTTTGTGTCCGGACAAAAGGAAATCAATCTTATAGGTCTCCTCTGACACCAACACTTTGTGTTCGGAAAAAAGGGTAATACATTCTTATAGGTCTCCTCTGACGCCAACACTTTGTGTTCGGACAAAAAGGGTAATACGGTCTTACAAGTCTCTTCTGACACCAACACTTTGTGTTCGGACAAAAAGGGTAATACAGTATTATAAGTCTCCTCTGACGTAATATATTCTTATAAGTCTCCTCTGACACCAACAGTTTGTGTTTGGACAAAAAGGGTAAAAAATTCTTATAGGTCTCCTCTGACACCAACAGTTTGTGTTCGGACAAAAGGGTATAAAATTCTTATAGGTCTCCTCTGATACCAACACCTTGTGTTCGGACAAAAAGGTAATCCAGTCTTATCAGTCTCCTCTGACACCAACACTTTGTGTTCGGACAAAAGGGTAAAACATTCGTATAGGTCTCCTCTGACACCAACATTTTGTGTTCGGACAAAAGGGTAATACATTCTTATAGGTCTCCTCTGACACCAACAGTTTGTGTTTGGACAAAAAGGGTAAAAAATTCTTATAGGTCTCCTCTGACACCAACACTTTGTGTTCGGACAAAAAAGGGTAATCCAGTCTTATAAGTCTCCTCTGACGTAATACATTCTTATGAGTCTCCTCTGACATAAACACTTTGTGTTCGGATAAAAAGGGTAAAACATTCTTATAAGTCTCCTCTGACACCAACACTTTGTGTTCGGACAAAAGGGTAATACATTCTTATAGGTCTTCCATGACACCAACATTTTGTGTTTGGACAGAAAGGGTAATACATTCTTATAAGTCTCCTCTGACACCAAAACTTTGTTTTCGGACAAAAGGGTAATACATTCTTATAGGTCTCCTCTGACACCAGAACTTTATGTTCGGAAAAAAGGTAAAACATTCTTATAGGTCTTCTCTGACACCAAAACTTTCTTTTCCGACAAAAGGTTAATAAAGTCTTATAAGTCTCCTCTGACACCAATACTCTGTGTTCGGAGAAAAGAGCAATACATTCTTATAGATCTCCTCTGACACCAACACTTTGTGTTCGGATAAAAGGGTAATACAGTCTCATAAGTCTCCTCTGACACAAACACTTTGTGTTCGGAAAAAAAGGTAATACATTCTTATAGGTCTTTTCTGACATCAACACTTTCTGTTCGGACAGTAAGGTTAATACAGTCGTATAAGTCTCCTATGACACCAACACTTTGTGTTCGGACAAAAGGTAATACAGTCTCATAAGTCTCCTCTGAAACAAACTCTTTGTGTTCGGACAAAAGGGTAATACATTCTTATAGGTCTTTTCTGACATCAACACTTTGTGTTCGCACAGTAAGGTTAATACAGTCGTATAAGTCTCCTATGACACCACCACTTTGTGTTGGGACCAAAAGGGTAATACAGTCTTATAAGTCTCCTCTGACACCAACACTTTGTGTTCGGACAGTAAGAGTAATACATTCTTATAGGTCTCCTCTGACATCATCACTTTGTATCCGGACCAAAAGGGTAATACATTCTTGTAAGTCTTCTCTGACACCAACACTTTGTGTTCGGATCAAAAGGGTAATACAGTCTTATAAATCTCCTCTGATACCAACACTTTTGTTCGGACAAAAGGGTTAAACAGTATTATAAATTTCCTCTGATGGCAACACTTTATGTTCGGAGAAAAGGGTAATACAGTCTAATAAGTCTCCTCAGACGCCAACACTTTTGTTGGACAAAAGGTAATACAGTCTTATAAGTCTCGTGTGACACCAACACTTTGTGTTCGGATAAAAAGGTAATACATTCTTGTACGTCTTTTCTGACACCAACACTTTGTGTTTGGACCAAAAGGGTTATACATTCTTAAAAGTCTCCTCTGACACCAACACTTTGTGTTCGGACAATAAGAGTAATAAATTCTTATAGGTCTCCTCTGACATCAACACTTTGTGTCCGGACAATTAGAGTAATACATTATTATAGGTGTCCTCTTACACCAACACTTTGTGTTCGGACAAAAGGGTAATATATTCTTATAAGTCTCCTCTGACACCAACACTTTGTGTCCGGAAAAAGAGTTATGCAGTCTTATAAGTCTCCGCTGGCACCAACTCTTTGTGTTCGGACAAAAGGGTAATACATTCTTATAGGTCTCCTCTGACACCAACACTTTGTGTTCGGACAAAAGGTAAAACATTCGTATGGGTCTCCTCTGACACCAACACTTTGTGTTCGGACAAAAGGGTAAAATATGGTCTCCTCTGACACCAACACTTTGTGTTTGGACAAAAGGAAATACAGTCTTATAAGTCTCCTCTGACACCAAAACTTTGTGTTCGGAGAAAAAGGGTAATACGTTCTTATAGGTCTCCTCTGATGCCAACACTTTGTGTTCGGACAAAAGGGTAATACAGTCTTATAGGTCTCCACTGACGTAATACATTCTCATTGGTATCCTCTGACACCAACACTTTGTGTTCAGACAAAGAGGGTAATACAGTCTTTTAAGTCTCTTCTGACACCAACATTTTGTGTTCGGACAAAAGGGTAAAAATTCGTATAGGTCTCCTCTGACACCAACACTTTGTGTTGGGACAAAAGGAAATAGTCTTATGTCTCCCTGACACCAAAACTTTGTGTTCGGACAAAAGGGTGATACATTCTTATAGGTCACCTCTGACGCCAACACGTTGTGTTCGGACAAAAGGCTAATACAGTCTTACAAGTCTCCTCTGACACCAACATTTTGTGTTCGGACAAAAGGGTAATAAATTCTTATAGGTCTTCTCTGACACCAACACTTTGTGTTCGGACAAAAGGGTATTACATTCTTATAGGTCTCCTCTGACGCCAACACTTTGTGTTCGGACAAAAGCGTAATACAGTCTTTATAAGTCTCCTCTGAACCAACACTTTGTGATAGGATAAAAAGGTAATACATTCTTGTAGGTCTTTTCTGACACCAACACTTTGTGTTCGGACAAAAGGTAAATACAGTCTTATAGGTCTCCTATGACATCAACACTTTGTGTTGGGACCAAAAGGTTACACATTCTTATAAATCTCCTCTGACACCAACACCTTGTGTTCGGACAATAAGAGTAATACAGTCTTATAGGTCTCCTCTGATATTAACACTTTGTGTCCGGACAATTAGAGTAATACATTATTATAGGTGTCCTCTTACACCTACACTTTGTGTTCGGACAAAAGGGTAATATATTCTTATAAGTCTCCTCTGACACCAACACTTTGTGTCCGGAAAAAGGGTTATACAGTCTTATAAGTCTCCGCTGGCACCAACTCTTTGTGTTCGGACAAAAGGGTAATACATTCTTATAGGTCTCCTCTGACACCAACACTTTGTGTTCGGACAAAAAGGTAAAACATTCGTATGGGTCTCCTCTGACACCAACACTTTGTGTTCGGACAAAAAGGGTAAAATATGGTCTCCTCTGACACCAACACTTTGTGTTTGGACAAAAGGAAATACAGTCTTATAAGTCTCCTCTGACACCAAAACTTTGTGTTCGGAGAAAAAGGTAATACATTCTTATAGGTCTCCTCTGATGCCAACACTTTGTGTTCGGACAAAAGGGTAATACAGTCTTATAGGTCTCCACTGACGTAATACATTCTCATTGGTATCCTCTGACACCAACACTTTGTGTTCAGACAAAGAGGGTAATACAGTCTTTAAGTCTCTTCTGACACCAACATTTTGTGTTCGGACAAAAGGGTAAAAATTCGTATAGGTCTCCTCTGACACCAACACTTTGTGTTGGGACAAAAGGAAATAGTCTTATGTCTCCCCTGACACCAAAATTTTGTGTTCGGAGAAAAAGGGTAATACATTCTTATAGGTCTCCTCTGACGCCAACACTTTGTGTTCGGACAAAAAAGGTAATACAGTCTTACAAGTCTCCTCTGACACCAACATTTTGTGTTCGGACAAAAAGGGTAATACATTCTTGTAGGTCTTCTCTGACACCAACACTTTGTGTTCGGACAAAAAGGGTAATACATTCTTGTAGGTCTTCTCTGACACCAACACTTTGTGTTCGGACAAAAAGGGTAATACAGTCTTTATAAGTCTCATCTGACACCAACACTTTGTGATAGGACAAAAAAAGGTAATACGTTCTTGTAGGTCTTTTCTGACACCAACATTTTGTGTTCGGACAAAAAGGTAAATACAGTCTTATAGGTCTCCTATGACACCAACACTTTGTGTTGGGACCAAAAGGGTTACACATTCTTATAAATCTCCTCTGACACCAACACCTTGTGTTCGGACAATAAGAGTAATACAGTCTTATAGGTCTCCTCTGATATTAATACTTTGTGTCCGGACAATTAGAGTAATACAATATTATAGGTGTCCTCTTACACCAACTCTTTGTGTTCGGACAAAAAGGGTAATACATTCTTATAGGTCTCCTCTGACACCAACACTTTGTGTTCAGACAAAAAGGGTAATACAGTCTTATAAGTCTCCTCTGACACCAACCCTTTGTTTTCGGACAAAAAGGTAATACATTCTTATAGGCATTCTCTGACACCAACATTTTGTGTCAGGCGAAAAGGTTAATACAGTCTTATAAGTCTCCTCTGACACCAACACTTTTTGTTCGGAGAAAAGGATAATACATTCTTATAGGTCTTCTCTTACACCGACATTTTGTGTCAGGCGAAAAGGGTGATACATTCTTGTAACCAGCGTCCGCTTATATGTTTCCCCTGACACCAACTCTTTGTGTTCGGACAAAAGGGTAATACATTCTTATAGGTCTCCTCTCACCAACACTTAGTGTTCGGACAAAAAGGCTAAGTCGTATGGTATCCAATGCTGCAATGTACAACAAGTGTTAACTAGGTCGTATATAATCTCATAAACCAGAAACGAGGAGAGGTATTTCGATCCTTTTATAAGTTTTTTAAGTTTTTCAGAGAATTTGCTTAAAGTTTTCAGATGATTAAAATCTTAAACTTCTGAGACATACATTACGTCAGCCAGTTTTGCTTTTTTATTTTAATCTTCTCAGCATAATTTATGAAAAAGCGTCAAGATCTCTTTACCTACCCTCATAATATATGAATCACTCCTGTACGTAAGACAAAAATAAATCTTATAAGTACGTATTTTTTTATGTTGATTTTTTTGTCATTCTAGCCAAAGTCAGCTCACCAATATACAGCTCAAGAATACGAAGCTCTGAAAGCTGAAATGAAACAACGACAAAGGTCTTATAGAACTATGTACTATGACCGACCAATGTCAGCTTATTTGTAGAAACAAAGAACAAACACCCAATCATTCAGATTTTATACAACTGCCTCTTATTTTATATATCATCCAGCTCAGATGTATTTTTCGAATTTGAAGTCATAATAAAATAAATAAGGATGAAATAGATTCTTTAATTTGTTTTTATTATTTCCCACTCCAGGAGTGGGGGTTAATTGCCTTCATCTTTTCTGTCCTATTTTTCGTCAATTCATGCAAAAAATATTTTCGTCGCATTTTACACAAATATTACTATAAAAGCAGAATTTCTTCATATTTGGTCAGCAGCTGAACAGTGATGAGATGTAATGTGGGGTCACTTTTCCGATCTCTCACACACCTACTTTATGTGTATCAAACTGTTCACCGAGTGTAAAAATATATATTCAAATTTCAATCAAAAACATTTAATGAAAGAGTATCAAATCCACTTGAATAGACATCTGGATTTGGACATTGCCAATAGCCTGTGTCAACGAATAACAAAGATGCAACAAAAGCGAACTTGTTGTTACGATATTCCAGGGCTTGTATTTCCTATCATGATTTCCTTGATCGGGAGTTGCTGCTCACAAGGAAGCTATTAAAACAAGAGTTCCAAATGATGAAGTTGAAATCATCCCTTCGTAAATTTTACGGACGCCATCACGAGTTGGTTGACCGTTATGGAATGTCCGTTTCACAGATGACAACGGATCTGTTCCAATTGTCGTTTTGTCGTTACTACAATCCCATCCCCTTTTTCCCGAATGTGACCAACCGAATTAGACTTGTCACCGGGTTTGTACTAACATGAGCAACACAAATGGTCCCACATATGAAGCAGGATCGGCTTATCTTTCCGGAGCACCAGAGATCCCCCCCCCCAGTTTTTGGTGGGGTTCGTGTTACTCAGTATAAGTTTTCCATGTTGTGTTTTGTGTACTGTTGTTTGTCTGTTTGTCTTTTTCTTTTTTTGCCAATGCGTTGTCAGCTTATTTTCGACTTATGAGTCTGAATGTTCCTTTGGTAGCTTTCGCCTGTCTGAATGTTCCTTTCGCCTATCTTAAATTTTAAATATTTAATGTACACATATAATACTATATTGTGTCAGTGGGCGTATAGGTGATGGTGATGATGATGATGATGATGAATGGCTGCTTATATATATATAACGTCTAGCGGCAAATTAATATACATAATCAGGACGAGAACATTGTATGAATATTAACCTTGCTTTGTACTAGACCAACACGCTGAGCCGGATTTTTAAAGTGCTAGTTCACAAGGTAACAGTCCGCAGGAAGATATGTCACCCTACCCGGACACATGATTCTGACTCCGGGCTGACCAGTCTTTGCTCTTACTCCTTAATGCCGCGTGCTTAGCGGAGAAGCAGCAAATACCAATTTTAAAGTATTTGGTAAATATATGTCTCTGTTTTGACCCGGCCGGGGTTCGAACTTACAACCTCCCGCACTGGATGCGAACACGCTACTACGGGACCACCGAGGTAGTTGAATTGCATACTGTTGAGACAAATAAGGAACAACAGCAGTTAATCGATGTTAGTACAAACGCGTAAATGCATTTGAAATGTATCAACCAGGAGAGAGAAAAACCCTGAAATGATATACAGGCGTGGACAGACAGCGGAACGTCATTGTCATATGAGTAATCAATAAATATGAACTTAACTTGAAGAAAACAGCATTTAAAGAAATAACAGCACGAATTTCAGAGTTCAGAGAACTCGATGATTTATTAAAAGCCTGTTAAAAATGTATGATCAATTAATGATTATAACTTTTTCCCATACAGAAAGATATCAGCGAATACACATCTGAACGAGTGACAGTCAAAAGTATTAGCATCTTTCATAGTTTAAGAAATTGATAACCTTGTGCAAATCATGATTTAAGTGTCGACTTAATTTAAGAGAAAGGACTAAATATAAATTGGGATAGCGTGAACATGAAAAAATGGATACTCTACAACTATACTGATGAAATAATTTTTGGTCATCTTACGATTTCAACGCTGAGCATTGAATAATATATCGTTATTTTTAGCATGACGCGTTACTCGTCATATCCACACCTCAAAATAAATGGAAATAATAATAATAATAATAATAAATGCACAACAATATGATAATGATTGTCAAATGTAGCACCAGTATTTAAATCAAAGAGCTTGGGAGCTCTGAGGGAAAAGACTGCCATTGTTTCTATTTTTTGGGGTGTCAATATTTAGAGAGAGAAAAAAAGAAAGAACAATTAAGCTAGCCACTGTGAAATATTTTTAATTTCAATATGGTGGACGAGGTCAGATTATTAAAAGTCTTTGAAAAGGCAACTTTATTTATACTCACAAATAACTAACTTAATAAAATGCAACTAAAATGACAAGAAGAGTGTCCATGCTGAAATGTCTCGCCTGCTTTACTTGATTAAATAAAATTTCATACCATACACCAATTAAAGTTGGCCTATTGCATATATACTCAGATACTGTAAGCTTAAGGGCCAGAGAAACAGACCTGATTGCCAATATTGAACATTGACTAAATTAATGAATTATGAAAATGAGGTCAATGTCTGATGAACTTTACCAGACAGAAATGTACACCTTACAATCATTTCTTACAACAAGTATAGTTGACCAATGACTTACAATATTTGATAAATGGCCAAACCATGAAAACTTGCCAGACAGACATGTCTACCTAACAATCGTTCCAAATATAGCGGCCGTATAGCTTATAGTATCAAAGATAGAGCCCAATCAGAAAAAAAAAAATTAAAACATTGCCCAATGAATCCTCAAAAAATGTCAAGGTCAGATGAAACCAGTCAGACGGACATATACATCTTACATTCATTCTATACACCCAATACAGCTAATCTTTTGCTTATAGTATCTTAGAAACAGACCAAACCACAAAAACTTTACATTAACAAATGAACCATGAAAATGAGGTCAAGTTCAGATGAAACCTACCAGTGGAACATGTACACCTTTCAGTCATTCCACACACCAAATATAGTTGACCTATTAATTATAGTATCTGAGATACGAACTTGACCACGAAAACTTAACCATGAAATGAGGTGGAGGTCAGGTGAACCATGTCTGACGGATATATGTTAACTTTGCAAGCATCCAATATACCAACTATAGTTACCATATAACTCATAATAAGGGAGTATTTTACAGCAAACAAAACAACTAAACCATCCTGAGAGTATTGCATGGCAATACAAAGTCCCCTACCAGTTCATTGCACTGGAACAACTAACTTGATCTATAACTTGTCCTTGTGTTAACATGGTTAAACTATATAATGTATATCAAATCAAAATCTTCTAGCATGACGAAAAAAAAGTGTGGAAAACTGATTATTTGCGTGAATTGTCTTAATTTTCTAAGTCCGAGGACCATAACGCTAAAAATATCATCCGAACCGAAAAAACATTCAAATTTGATCTGTAAGGCCAAAATTAAAATTAAGTTTGTTTCCCCTTACCCGACCGACCCTCTAAAAATCCGCCGACTGAAATATTTTTTTTCGAAAATCACGTTGTTGTTTTTTTTTTTTTTCGTTTCGCTCAAAAGTTCGTTTTTTAATTTCGTTTCCTTGAATGATCCGTATTTTCAACATTCCGCGAAATCATTGTCGCCCGTGTGTTTGCAGCAAAGGGTAAATAACGTATGGAAGGATACTGAAATTGGAATGGAATAATGTTTTAAATAAATGCATCCGAGCAATCGTAACTACTCTGCCATTCTAGCTACGCCTCCAATAACAATATTGTATGCGTAGCGAGAATGGCAGAGTAGTTACGATTGCGCATCAGCTCACCCATGAGCTTAAATGTTAGGCCCGGTGTTTCTGCCGTGTTTGGGGTAAATCCCTGAGTTCGCCTTCATCAGTGATCGATTCAATAAGTTGTATATTGGCGTGCTATTTATGCTATTTTGTTTCATTTCGTATGTTATATTGGACCATACACCAGTTGTCTTTGGATAAAATAGTAGTTGATTTTTTTCGAGCTCAGTATCATATTGTCTTGTGAAAAGTCGAGCTGACTATACCAGCTAATGCTTTGATAACAGTTCTTGTAAGTTTTTATGTCTTTTATAAGCTATAATGGGCTGATGATTAAATATGGTCACACATTCAGGGTTTTGTAAAATAAGATGCCAGTGTTTCATTATTATATTTTTAGTTTCTGTATAGATGGGTTGAATTTGTTAACATTACTAGCATGACTAGCGGTTGCTCCCGTTTCGCTGGGGGATGTGTTAGCAATTTTTCCGTTTCTGTATTTTGTGTTTGATAAAAAAATTCGTTGATTTCAGATATTTGATATCCTCGTTTGAGCTTCTAACTGTTTTTTTAAGATCAGTTTTCCTGCATGTGTTTCTGAGATACCTCAATACTTCACCCTTGATAAATCCTTTCAATAAAAACATTTTTGGGTGTGAGCTGTGTCTGTGCAGATATTGATATGTTTCAGTTGGTTTGATATTGGTTTTAATGTCGTATCATATTATGCCTTCGTTAAAGAATCTTTCTCCTTTGTATAATTATGACAGTGTCTAAGAATATTGCTTCATTACAGGAAAATTCGTAGGCGAACTTCAACTATCATTATCATTTTGTTGAAAGCGTTGTAAAATGTGTTCAAGAATTAACAAACATTGTAAGGTCTGCTAACCCAGCGAATGCTGATCCGCACATAGGCACGCCCAAGGTTTCATTGTAAATTTATTGTTAAAACTAAATTCATAGTTTTCTAGAATAAGCCTTAATAGGCGTAGTCATACTCGCTTGGATGACGGTTTGTGGCTTCTAGTATTTCCTTAAATGAAAACAAGTGTACATATTTTTGCATTGAATGTTACTAGGTAGCAGTCTCGTTGGGGTTTTAAATTTCAACTGAATTAATAAAACTATAAGAAAAACATAGAACCGTGTCTCAATTTATATGTGGTCTACTCGAAGTCACAAAGACATTGATATTTACAAACATTTTCTAGTCTGAAATTGTAAGGTTTTCTAGTCATGCATAATACGTTATACAGTATATTGTTTTAGTATCAATAAAGTTCAATTTGTTGTTTTCTGTGTTTTCTGTGTGTTGGATATATTTCAGGATTTTCTCTCTAAAAAAAAGCCTACCTACCTACCCACTTCCAAAATGGTGGGTAGGGTGAGAAACAAAGATATTTTTAATTGCGGCCTAACTTGTCATTGTAAAACTATATACCAAATACCAAATCAATATCTTCAAGTATAATGAAGAAAAATGCGGAAAACTGATTACTTGGCTGAATTTTCTAAATCCAAGGAACATAACTCAGCACAAAATCATCAGATCGGAACAAATTTGAGATTGATCTGTAACTTGTCATGGTAAACTATATACCAAATATCAAGCATGACGAAAAAAAGTGCGGAAAAATAATTACTTGCTTGAATTTTCAAAGTCCAAGGACCATAACTCTGCACAAAATCATCAGACCGGAAAAAAATCAAATTTAATCTGTAGCTGGTCATGATTAAAACTATATACCAAATATCAAATCAATATCTTCAAGCACGAAGGAAAAAAGTGTTGAAAACTGTTTTGCCGGACTGAAGGATGGACAGACAGACAGAAGGAGTGCAAAAATGAACTGCGTAGATAGGGGACTAAAGATATTTAAGCAGTTGCTTAACCATGAAAGTGGCAATAGACATATGACAGACAGGAAACTTCGTAATATAAGAATATAAGGCATTTGCAGACAAGGTATGAAGCATGGGTCATCCAGGTCTTCTACCTTCAAAATTATAAAGCTTCATACACAAATAGTTTATGCCATTGCTGCCGCTGGATTGTAATACCTATGTCTTGCATTACACGACTTTCTGTCACGGAATAGAAGTGCCTTCATAATATAAGTTCCAAATGGAAACACTATTCTGGAATATTATTTCCACTGGAATAAATATTACAGAAAATGTTCCTAACGGAATAAATGGTATAGAATATTTGTTCCAACAGGAACAGATATTATGACATTGTTTATAACAAAGTTTCCAGTGGAACTTCTGTTAGGCGGAACAAATATACGTTGACATTTCGACACATTCCGTCTTCGCAAAAAACCTTTGAATCTATAGCTAAAGGCCAGAAGCTAAATTTTAAGGAAATTTTAGTTAGATGCTCAATACTTTAATACTGCTCGTTTCTGTATTGACCCAGTTATAGATTCAAGGTTATATTAGCTTATTGACCCGAGACTCGAAGGGTTGAGGGCCAATACATATGATCATGAATCTATAAAAGATCGATACAGAAATATCCAGTTCATAAGACTTTTATCATATTATACATATCATTTGATTACTGTTAAATACATTGTAGGTACAGGAAATCACATTTTAGTCATTTGAACTTGCCTCTTCCCAGTTACGACGAATTGTTTTGTCAATTATATCATTGAGATTTCTGATTTCCAGGTACTTAATCTATGCTAATGCAATTCTATTTATCTAGCAAACTTAAAGTACTTGGGAAGAATATTTAGACATTATTTTTTTTTTGTCGACGGAATGACAATAAATTGAAAATTCTACTCGGAAAGGTTGTGGAATGTTTCCGCAAATCGTAACAAAAAACGGATCATAATTAAGTTTTCTTGTCATTAAAATTGAAAAATGTCTTCCAATTTCTTTTAAATGCGTCTATTCCAGGTTAAGATACGTCCAACACTAATTTGAAAGCGAAAATTGGCAACCGGAAGAGAAAATCCTGTACTCCTTTTCGGCCTTTTTCCGTATCGTACTGGGCCGAAAAGCAATATTCAGAGGCGGATTTAGAGGGTTTTCAGGGGCCCCCCCCCTTTTGAGGTAAAATTTGGTTGATTATATAGGGAATCACTGAAGCATGACTGGAGCGGGCCCCTCTTAGGCAGTCAGTGGGCCCCCACTTATGAAAATTTCTGGATCCGCCACTGATATTTACTCATGATTCATGTCAACAGGGCAACGTCAACAGTATTACACATGCTGATTTATCCGTATTAGGAATGATTTGCTCATATCATTTATTTTTATATTACACGAGGAACGAAGTTGCATACATATAAAATATTCAATGAGGTACGAAATGGTAAGGGTACGAAATTACTATAATCCATTACATCACGACAAGATAACAACAGCTATGTCACAATACCAGAAATTATTATTAATTAGATGAAAATTCAATCGAACATAGAATACGAATAAGACAACTGGCAACAAAAGATTGTCAATCCAATAGTTGGTTTATAAAAGTGGACAATATTCTCAGATCTTATGATTTACCTTCAGCACATGAAATTATACTTAACCCAAAGAAAAATTGGAAAAAAAAACGCTATATGATAGATTCAACCTGGAAAATGAGATAGACAGCAATAGCTGAAACTAAATCTACTCTTGAACACACGGAAATAAACAACTGGAATTTTCGGAAACCAAATATCTGTTGGAGAAGTGCCAGAGACCATAAAAGAGACAACAGCAAAGGTATGATTAAATCTAGAATTATCTTAGGGACTTATAAAACCCAAAATATCATTTCCCGTTTTGAAAAAAAACAAAGTCGACTGAATGTAAGTTATGTAAGGAAGGCCCTGAAGATTACAAACATTTCCTAGTTGCTTGCAAAAGCCTAGCTAATGTTAGAAATGCTCACCAGAGTAGACTGATTAAAACAGATAATGACAGATAACCAGATTATTTATAATCATGTCACTAAATCAGAAATAGACATACATAAACTGCTAATCGACTGCAGCACCAATGCCTATATCTCATTTAGATGCTATAGAAAGAATATGCAAAGACTGGGTCTATGCATTGCATATCAAGAGAGCTGAACTACTGTGTTAATTAAAAGAACTGTGTTCTAACAAAACTAACGTTAATCGGCAAAATTGTCTCCACAACTATACAGCAGTGATCGTGCTATCGGTCATGAGAGACGACGACTACATATGTTTTATCAT